>JAJGRW010000950.1:94327-417740 GCA_025461045.1 Carex parvula | reverse complement strand
CCCTTTCACTGGTGACATTGGTTTCCTCTCCAACATGACCTCCTTAAATCAAGTGTGGTTCCACTCCAACGACTTTTCAGGTCCTATACCTGACCTTTCGGGCTTGAATTCTCTCACTGATTTAGAATTAAGGGATAACAGCTTAACCGGGCCAGTACCTCAATCACTACTTGGTCTCAAATCACTCAGCAAGGTGACTCTGACCAACAATTTTCTCCAAGGTCCAGTACCTGTTTTCCCAAATTCGGTTAAAGATGTGGATTTGAAACCCGATAGTGAAATGTTCTGTCTTTCTACGCCTGGCCCCTGTGATTCCCGTGTGGATATTCTTCTTTTGGTTGCTGCAGATTTTGGGTACCCGGTCCGCTTTGCACAGAACTGGAAGGAATGACCCGTGTACTGGGAACTGGATGGGTGTTACCTGTGATGCCTCTGGTAACATTACTGTGATTAATTTTCAGAAAATGGGTCTGAATGGCACTATTTCTCCCGACTTTGCAAAAATAACCTCTTTGCAGAAGTTGCTACTTTCAAATAATAACATAACAGGCACTGTACCATCTGAGCTCACGAGGTTGCCATCTTTAAAGGAGCTTGATGTGAGTAACAACTCTCCTGGGTAAAGTGCCGACCTTTGCCAAGAATGTTCTGGTCAATACAACTGGTAACACTAATATAGGTAAGGATCAACCCCCGGTCGGTCCTGGTAGAGGCAATGGTACCACCGGGAACAGCAACAGTGGTGTCAATGGAGGGCCAGATACAACAGAATCAGCTGTTGGAACCAGTAAGAAAGCCTCTACGGGGTCATTGTTGGTGCATTGCTTGGTGCAATTGTAGGTTTGTGTTTTATCGGGTTGCTGGGTTTCTACTGTTACAAAAGAAAGAAGCAACAATCCGGCCGTGTCCAAAGTTCGAATGCTGCAACTGTGATCCATCCACGACATTCTGGGTCAGATCCCGACACAGTGAAGGTAACCATCGCGGGGGCCCACTTAAATGGTGTAAGGGGTGCAGCCAGTGAGACCCATACCAGTAGTGGCCCCAGTGCCAGTGATGTACATGTGGTTGAGGCTGGTAATATGGTAATTTCTATCCAGGTACTTCGGAATGTGACAAATAACTTTAGTGAGGATAATGTTCTTGGTCGTGGGGGTTTGGAACTGTTTACAAAGGAGAGTTACATGACGGTACCAAGATAGCAGTTAAGCGAATGGAGTCGGGAGTAATGGGGAAAGGGCTAAATGAATTCAGATCTGAAATTGCGGTTTTGACAAAAGTGCGGCACCGTAATTTGGTATCCTTGCTAGGTTACTGTCTTGATGGAAGAGAGAATACTAGTATATGAATACATGCCGCAAGGTGCACTTAGTAGGCATCTGTTTGACTGGAGAAACAAGGAATCAGGCCACTGGAGTGGAAGAAGAGGTTAAGCATTGCACTTGATGTGGCCAGAGGGGTTGAGTATTTATAGTCTTGCTCACCAAAGTTTTATACATAGGGATTTAAAGCCAAGTAATATACTTTTAGGCGATGATATGAAGGCCAAGGTTGCAGATTTCGGTCTGGTACGGCTTGCACCTGCTGATGGGAAGTGCTGCTCAGTTGAGACTCGGTTAGCTGGTACATTTGGTTACCTTGCACCAGAGTATGCAGGTAATTATAGTTTCTTATTTTACTATTTGGTTGAAATTTGAGCCAATTGTATTGATATATGCGGATAGGGTTGGACATTATTTTGAAGTTTAAAATGTTTTAAATTTTCCAAGTTTTGAAAATAAATGGAAAATTGGTGCTTTTTTGTGCGAGATATGACTGTTTCCTCTCTATCAATAACATCACTGTCTAGTGTCTACCTAGTCAATGAACCATAGGAAAGATATGGTCCAAAATATATAGTTTTAATGCTATTTTGGTATGATGCCTACCGAAAGTGATGTATTGAAGGCCTTTGTACCCTGAGTCAATTGGTAAATCTTGTCACTTTATTTCATTTCATAAGCTGTCTGCATCTATTCAGGGCTTAACATCTTTGACATATTATTTGCACAATCATCTAATAGAGGCTTATATGTGTTCATTCAAGGATATTAATTACTAGTCTTTATTACATACTGTTGATAATTTATTTTATGCAAACCCAGTCAAATTTAACTAGTTCACTGTGAATCTTGAAATTCCAATGCTACCAAGGTAAATATGCAGCCGAAACCAGTTGCTCTTAACCATTCCCTCTAAACAGAGCTTTCTATATACCATTCACTTTATTAAGAATTTAGACACTTGTACTCTTCAATGACACATTTTTTCTTCTTTGAAACACAGTGACGGGTCGCGTGACGACAAAATCAGATGTGTTCAGCTTTGGTGTGATCCTAATGGAGCTTATAACAGGCCGAAAGGCTCTTGATGAAACCCAGCCTGAGGAGTCCATGCACCTGGTAACATGGTTCCGTCGAATGCAGATCTCCTCAGGCAAGGACTTTCTTCGCCAGATGGCGGACCCTACCCTCTCCCCTCGTGATGAAGAAACCCTTGCCAGTGTGGCAACAGTTGCTGAACTGGCTGGACACTGCTGTGCCAGAGAACCACACCAGAGGCCCGACATGGGTCATGCTGTGAATGTCTTGTCCAGCCTGGCTGAGTCATGGAAGCCGTCAGATCAGGATTCCGACGACAGTTACGGGATTGATCTTGATATGACCCTGCCACAAGCGCTAAAGAAATGGCAGGCGTTCGAGGATAGCCAATTGGATGATGCCACGTCATCTTTTGCAATGAGTCGGGATAATACACAGACGAGTATCCCCACGAGGCCACCTGGATTTTGTGAGTCATTTACTTCAGCTGATGGGAGGTGATAGAGAGATGCATGCATTGTTGGATTGGGGTATTGTGAATTTTCTCGTATGGTCTTTTGATTTGGTGGTTCTTTAGTATTTATTTTATTTTCGTGGTGTATTGTGTTATTGTTGTTTTTATGGCTGTTTTAGGTGTTAATGTGATGTGATTAGTGGGCTTGAAACAAGTTATCTTTGCAATTAATTCTAGGATTAATTTTCTATTTACTCTTCAGTTTTCTATTTACCCCTGAAGTCTTATTATATCTGATAAATCCCTTAACTTCGTTTATCTTTTTCTATTTACCCCTAGAGTTTATTATCTATTGTCAGAATTTATCTTTTCCCATTGTACCCTTGTTCTTTCTCAACTCTTTACCAACAGATAGAAGAAGAATACTACCCTCCAAGGAGTGACCTTTCCATTCTAGTCTTGCTCTTATCTGCTACTACTGCTCCGATAGATCGACTGCTTTACTGCTTCTTTCATTTGAAGGTAAATATTTTTTCGAACATAAAAAATACCCTGTCCATTTGTCACAGGTTGGATCTGTTCTTCTCTCTGCTAGCTACAGTTTGGCTGAAATGACTATAAGAGGGAAAAAGCAAATAACATTAAGCATTTCCTTTCTGATGGAAATCAAGGTAAATTTAAACTTTTGAATTTGAAAGAACTTGAAAGATTTCATTGAAGTTGTCCAAACCATGCACATTGTAATTGAAATTTCAGTGCACCAGGAAGTTTGTCTTAAAATTTACCTAATTAACATGTACTTTGTCTTATTATGGGGTTATTTTTTATTACCTTTATAGCAAACAAGATGGTGATTTCTTTTGTCAGAACTCAGAACAAAACCGTGGATGTGATTTCATTCAATTTTTTCTGATCGGCCTATTATTCTATTTTTATGCAATTGTGAGAATCACCTGAAAAATAGTCTTTTTTCCTGCTGCTAACGTTCCCTTCTCATTCAAAGAACATAGACTATCTATTTCTGTTGATGAACCGTGCCATGGGTCCTAGTTCTAACCTACCTTAACTGCACAAGCCTGGGCTAAAGGCTCTTGAAACCCCTAGAGATCGAGTTAAGATCTCATCTAATGTAACCAGTTTTCTGGTAATATCTCTTAGAACTTGTAGTAGTTTTTTAAGAAAGGATATTTTTGTCTTTTATTATTTTAACAAGAGACTTAACTATGGTTAATTTCAGAATTAGAGTGTAATGGGTAGAAAGGAAAGAATTTTAAGAGTTATGAGACAAATTAGATATGTTCAAGTGTTTAGGGGTAAATAAGAAATTGAAGAACTCTTTGAGAATACATGAGAAATTAACCCTTAATTCTAACTAGTAGGAAGCTATTGCCTGTACTTTATGGTTTCAATTAGGTCGAAAATAAGTAATATTTAGGCACATTCTTCTTGTTTTATTTACTAAACTGAAAATTGGGATATGAATTGAAGTTTAAATGACACATTTAAATTAACAACTAACGATTTTTCAAATTAACCATGGAAGGGATGAGTATTTCAAAGTCAGGCTCCAACTACTGAAATGCAATATCAACTTCCAATCAAAAGAGATAAACCAATCTGCTGCATCGATGTGCGAGGTACTATCTAGTTACATAAATAAGATTGGTTCTTATTTCACAAGTGTAGCCTTTTCTCTCTTACATGCTATTTTTTGCTTAAGCACTTTACATATTGAAGGAAAATAACCAGTATAAAGGAATAGCTTAAATTATTAGGAAATATATACTTGGGGTAATTTCATCCATTAATTAAAAAAAAAAAAATTGTTGTGTGATTATCACCTTCAATATTTCAGACTCAACATCATTTGGCTATTCCACAAAAAGATAGCATAGTAATACAAATTTATATTGCCTAATTTCTGTAATAGATGCTACTAATTCAACTAGCCTCAACTGTATATCTCTTGTTTTGTGAGGCTAAAAGTACCTTTGTCTCAAAACCAAATTTTTTTTTACCTTGTCAGAAATGAGCAGATATTTTTTAGGAAAAAAATAGAACAACCTAATAATTTTTACCTTGTCAGAATTAAGACTCCTTTTACATGGTTTATTTGCAGGAGATGTCAAACCTTATTTGCCAGAGATGTCTACGCGTAACCCAATTCATGCTTTGGCTATTTGAAGAAAAAATGAATATGATGTATAAGAGACTAGTAGGAATATTTATAATTGGTTTTCTAATTATGTTGTAATGACTTTAGCTAGGTGATGTTAGTTTTTGATGTAATGACTTTGTAGTTGATGTTTTTAATATAAGGGTATAATAGTCAATATCTTTTTAAAAATCCTAATGCCTATTTCTTTACTGTTTCACTACTGCTTTTATTGTTTACTCTTTTATTTACTCTTCACTGCATTTATTTTCTTTTGAAGTGTGAACTATATATGACGAAGTAGATAACAAAGAATGTTTTTTTGTATTCCTCTTAGTTCTCACAAATTCTATACTGTTTATTTTCACTTTTATTTTTCAGTAATTTAAAAAAAATAGAGTTCATTGTGTAAAATTCACAATGCCCGTGTCAGAACTTTGCATACATCATGGAACTCAAATTTATTGATGAATTTTTTCGGCTATATTAGTATATTTATTTGATGTGCTGGTATATGTTGAACTTATCATTATTATTAGTAGTATATTTATTTTGGCTATATTAGTTGTGTAGTTTTGGTTCAGTTTTGAGGAATCATTCTGTCATCAATTATTTTAAAAAAGTCAGAATTTAGTTCCAGCTATCAATTTATTAACATAAGCACTTAAGGTTGTTCCTTATCTTCATCTGACTAACCAGTACTGTGTCATGATACATTTCAGCAAAAAAGTTGGTGCTAATGGTCATTTCAGGCAAAAGGCAGCACTTAGGTTGTGTTTGTCCATAAAACAATACCATTTTTTGTTGCAAATTTAAGCATTGGTACCAGCAGCACTGGTACAATCAACCCTTTAAACATCAATAATATACATAATTTACACGCATGACAAAATATAGAAATAGAAATACTTGCATAGCATCACAAAGACACATAAGAGTTGTTGTCGTAAAAGTAAAATGTCACACTATACATAGCATAATTTACAAGCATGACAAAATATAAAAATAGAAACAAAAATACTTGCATAGCATCACAAAGACACAAGAGTTGTTTTCAAGAGGCATTATTTGTAAGTAGATATTATCGTGCTCAACTACTTACATACAATTATTATCATGAGTACAACTAATTATCTTTAAAGTTTTGAACAGCGGAATTAAGAATCAATTAAAGCAAATCAAAGACCTTCGAAATCATAGTCTCCACGTGTAAAACAATAAATCAATCAAATAGATTTCATAACTTTATCCATAGTAAACTGTAGAACAACACTTGAGACGTTCTTCACAAACCGTCAGAAGAACTGTAAATCGATTTCTCTCCCTCTTTCTCTTTCTAAGCAATGACAACTTTGTTTCTTATGATATAGATGAAGAGAAGATCAACCTTACTCTTAGAATACTTATATATATATCATGCCTGTCATTAAAGCAATCATTAAGGGAGATGAATCCTAACACAGCCAGCCAAAGGATGCAATTATCCTCTGTACATTCGAAGGATGCAATTATCCTCTGTACATTCGCATCCTTTAAATCAGGCCCATATGGAATTTTAGTGCAGCCCCATCAAAGGTGTCAAAAGGTGCATATAAGGTGCACATATTTTTAGTGCGGCCCGTATGCACTTTAATGTTTTATTTGGGCCACATAATTTTAGTTCCTTACATTCTCCCACTTGGTCCATTATAAAACTTATGACATTACAACGTTCTAAGGTGCACAATAATCTTGTTATGTCTTTATATTTCATAAATTCTAAAATCATAATATTATACTTAAGCAAAATTAATACGAGTCATGGGCGTTAGCTAATAATATTTGTTACTAACTTCCTTCCATGTACTACAATATCAATTCTAACTTAATATAAAAAATAATGGTATGCTTAAGGATCCACGTTAATTGTCTAATTTATATAGACTAATTCCTATTAATAGAAAACAACTAATATATATTCAAATAAATAGGAATTGTATTTGAAACAAACAATCAATAATAATATCATAAATAATCATTCATCTACAATATAAGTTTAATTACAACAATTATTTATCACAGATAACTATTCCCATTCTTTCGACATGTTCGTAAATGTCTTGGGTGGTAATCCTTTCGTCAAAGGATCAGCTATCATCATCTCCGTGCTTATATGTTGTATTGTTATTGTTTGTTTCTGTACTTCTTCTTTCACGGCAAAGTACTTAATCTCCATGTGCTTGGCACCTTTGGAGTACTTGTCGTTTTTGCTGAAGAAGACTGCTGCAGAATTATCGCAATAAATCTTCAGCGGCTATTGGCAATACTGTCGACAATTTCAAGTCCTGAAATAAAGTTCCGCAGCCATAGTCCTTGTACCATGGCTTCAAAGCACGCCCGAACTCGGCCTTCCATAGTGGATGCATCCATTACCGTCTGCTTTCGCACTTTTCCATGAGATTGCTCCGCCGGTTAGAAGATACACATATCTGCAAGTGGATTTTCATGTATCCGCAACACTCGGCATAGTCTGAATCTGAATAACGAACCGTCTCTAAGTAGTTGGATCTCTTATACATCAACATGTGATCTTTTGTACCTTGAAGATATCGGTAAAACTTTCTTTGCTGCCCTTCCAATGTTCCATTCTAGGATTGCCTTTGATAGTCCAAGCATTCCTACAGCAAAACTGATATATGGTCTTCTACAAGTCTGTGCATACATTAAACTACCCACAATGGAAGCATAAGGAATATTATTCATTTCTTCCTTTTCCAATTTGTTTTTAGGACATTGATATAACCAAATTTATTCCCTTTTTGAATCAGTACCTTACTAGTTGAACATTTCTCCATCTTAAATCTCTCGAGAATCTTGTTAATATATGTTTTCTGAGACAAACCTAACAAACCTTGGTGATCGATCACGTAATATTTATATTCCTATCACATAGTTTGTCTCGCCCATATATTTCATTTCAAAATTCTTCGAGAGAAAATTCTTGGTGCTTTTCATCATACCAAGATCGTAGTCGTAAGTAAAATGTCGTCAACATATAGAACTAGAAACATTATCTTACTCCCACCTGACCTTCAAGTATATACAACGATCAACAATATTTTTCGTAAACCAAAAAGAAGTAATCACATAATGAACTTGCGTTACCATTGTCGTGATGCTTGTTTCAGCCCATATATTGACCTTTTCAATTTGCAAACCATATCCTTTCCCCCAATTGAAAAGCCCTCGGGCTGATCCATGTAGACTTCCTCCTTCGAGTTCTCCATTCAGAAAAGCAGTTTTGACATCCATTGGTGTAACTCGAGATCGTAATGAGCCACCAAAGCCATAATGATACGCAAAGAATCTTTCTTAGAGACGAGTGAAAATGTCTCTTTATAATCAATGCCGTCTTTTTGAGTGAAACCTTTGGCAACCAGTCTAGCTATATATCGTTCGATTTTGCCTTTTGAGTCACGTTTGATCTTAAAGATCCATTTACATCCAACTCGCTTGGAATCGTGAGGCAATTGATGAGATCCCAAACTTGATTTTGTTCCATTGATTTCAACTCGTCTTTTATGGCACTCAATCCAGTTATCAGATTCTTCACATTCAATAGCTTTCTTGTATAAAACTGGATCATCAATTGCAGAATCAATTTCAGATTCTTGGTAGATAAACCAAATAATCGTCAGATATAGCCGATCTCTGATCACGGGTAGAACCTTCTTAATGGTATATTATTCGGTTCAACTACATCATCAACAACGATGTTATCAATCGGAATGTCCTCAGTAGCAGCTGGTTGTTCTAAAATAGTCCGGAACAACTACTTTCGAAACAACATACAAAGGAACTAGTAACTTGTTCTGTAATTCCTGAAGATCAGAATTACACTGATTAGAACTTCTTGCACTGACTTCAGCATTCTCGATGAAATGTGCATTTCCGGATTCAATAATTCTCGTGCTTATGATTCGGACAGTAAAATCTGAACCCTTTGGATTTCTCCGGATATCAATAAAGAATCCGCTAACAGTTCTGAAATCTAATTTCTTTTCGTGTGGGTTATACAAACGGTACCTCCGCAGGGCAACCCCATACATGTATATGACGCAAACTAGGTTCCTTCCCATCCACAGTTCGAAAGGAGTCCTTTCTACTGCCTTACTAGGAACCCGGTTTAGTAAATACATGGCGGTCTTAAGTGCATACATCCACAAAGATTTAGGTACATTTGAGTGATTGAGCATACT
The DNA here is from genome assembly GCA_025461045.1 of Carex parvula. NCBI lineage: Eukaryota > Viridiplantae > Streptophyta > Magnoliopsida > Poales > Cyperaceae > Carex > Carex parvula. The sequence continues at coordinate 408,533 of JAJGRW010000950.1, read as the reverse complement.
CCGAACCATGTCCATAAGTGTTCTGTTACGACGTTCAGCGACACCATTTTGTTGTGGTGTGCCGGGCATAGTGTATTGCGCACATATACCACGCTTTTCTAGAATTTAGCAAAGGGTCCAGGATTTTGTCCTGATTCGTCATACTACCATAAATTCCCTATCGCGATCAGATCGAATGATTTTCACTTGTTTTCTAACTATGCGTTCAACCTCATTTATAAACACTCAAGTGCATCAATAGATTGTGATTGTCTCATTAGAAGATAAAACAAACCCATACGTGAGAACTCATCGATGAAAGTGATGAATACTTTCCTATTAAAAGAGGAATGTCAAATGGTCCACAAATATCCGTGTGAATTATTCTAGAAGTTGAGAGCTACGAGTGGCACCTTTCTTAGTATGTTTCGTCTGTTGCCTTTTGATCACTCAAACGAGAGCAATATTTCTTTTAATATTTATAAACTCGGAAATGCTATCGGTTCGGACTGCAAGCGCACAATCCTATCGAGTTGTATATTTTGAGGTCGATCCACAGGGAATATTAGTTCAGAGTTTTTGAGCGTATCGAATCACAATCTTTCGAAAGGGCTAGACGAAATCTTGCAAATTGAGAGTTGTTGTTGTGATCAATGTAAATTAGGAAGCAATTAAAAGTAATTAAATAAAGATAGAGATGAGAATTCCTAGGGTTTCGGCACACCATTGCTACTCAATCTGCTTTGATAATATATTCATGTCGGTCTGATTTCCTGTTGTTGTTTTATGAAAGACACCCAATAGGTCACTGCAGTTATGTTACGCAAGAATGACAGATCTTTCATTGAGAGTTCTACATAGGACACTGCGAGTTATCTTACGCAAATGACTGATCTCTTAAATACACAAGTTACTAACACATATCACTGCGATTTTCCTTACGCCAAATGATGGAACTTGGTTCGCATTTTGTTGTTCTGGTTTATGATTTCCCTGCTAAGGTTTTCTTCACATAAACCCTAATAGATCTCAACGAGGCTCATTCGTACAAATAGTTCTCTTACACATTAAAGCACTGTCACTATCCTAACTGATTAAACTAGATCATCGAAGTTAGATGAAGAGATAGTAAAATCACAAAAGTATTTCGATTCAAACAACAAGAAATCATAATCAACAGAAAATAGTATATATAACAAAACATCAAGAGTAACAAGATTACTGGCCTAGCCTAAGAAAATGATTAGCCGCGGAATGACATTGTACAAGCAACTCATCTCTTTCTCTCTTTAATCAAATCTAACTCTAATTACAAAGATAAGTTCTTCTTCTGCCCAGGGGGCCTTATATAGGAGTGAGAGGACGTCTGGAGGTTGAGTAGGGGCTAAGGAACTAATCTGGATACAGCTGTCGGCAGTTAATCTCCAAGAGGCGCCTTCGGTTACGGTCCGTATTACAACTATTCCCTGGTCTTTGTTAGGCTTGGTCCATATTAGCAATACGTGATCGTAACAGAGATTTCATCGATAAGCGTCGCTGATCCGATTGACCCGATTCTTGCTCTATTTGGGGTAAAATAGTCCCAAAACCGTTTTGTGTAATAAAATATAAAGAATGGTGACAGTAGGCCTTTTATCTAATAAATTATACATAAGTGTGAGAAAATATGCAAAACCTAAGCAAAACCCTACGTAAATCATCATTATTTTGACTCTGATCACTTTTATACAGTCGATACATACACCTAAGTCAGTAAATCCAAGTTTGGAAGAACTTCGTACTTAACTAAACGTTGCATTCTTTCTTTGGATATATGACCCAATCTTTTGTGCCACAAGTACGCCGACTTTTCATCATTCATATTTCTTTTCATTCCAATAGTATTGTTTACGGTAATCAGAGATTCTACATAAGAATTATCTAACTCTAATTTATACAAGCCACAATCAAATTGCCACAACCAATCATGCAATTATTATTATATAAACTAAAGTATTTAGATCCAAATTTAAATACATAGGCCACTATCATCCAACTTAGATACAGATAATAAGTTGCGAGAAAACGAAGGTACATATTGTTAGTGTAATAATCTAGAAGTCAATCAAAGGATAATTTTATTCTATATATTTTGTTCATGTAATGAATGATTAATAAAATTATCATTTTGTTCTTTGAGTTTTATCGAATTATGGATCATTTCGGCATTCGGATTTGAAATGAGTAGAACTTCATAATATAGATGATAAATACTCTTAATAGTCACTGACCGAGGTAATTAGCAAAGAACACTAATTAACCAATTAAAGGTTAGTATGTGAATTAAATGATGGTTAAGTTTTACTGACCATAGACAAAGAGTTGTAAATTTAATCACATAGATACATGTTAGAGAACATGGTATTTGACAGACCCCGAATGAAACATTATACGGAATTGTGTTCGTGTCATTAATGCTTTCATTCTGTGTTAAATTCTAAAGTATGAGGTATTCATCGTTCCTACATAAGAAATGTATCTGTGACTGTTACCTAACGCTATCCGTAAAAAGTAGCTATAACGGTAGCTCTTCGGTATACATAACTTATGCTGAGGAAGTGATGGTCTACCAAAAGTACTATTGTCCCTCGTATTTATTATACGAGTTATAGTGTCACTGGGCCCCTTGATAGAACAAGATTATCTGCATGCGGTATGATTAACAAGAGTTAATCATATTTGATATCTGTTCAAGATCAAGAAAAGATTAATTTGCAAGGATGACACAAACCTACCTTGAAATTAATCTAACAGCTATGAGACAACAGAATTAACACGAGTAAATAGTTTACTGGATCGTGATATTGTACAGTACAAAATCATCTGTGTAATTGGAATGGTCATAATGTGTTTTGCCAGATGCCCTCTATGATTTGTAGAAGTTAAAATAGTTTTAATTTCTATTTACCAACATAACACAGATCCTATCGGGGTCACACCAATAGGAAAGTAATCAGATAATTAATTTATTTGATTAATTATAAATGTTATAATTAATAATAAGCGTGTACGACACGTTGTATAAATTTATCGCAGCAAGCACCTCCGCTGCAAGCAGCTTGCAAGCACCTCTGCTGCACACCCCTCACAAACCTAATAAACTTTACTTTCATGGTTTTCACAAATTTCAAGGCTATAATGAGGGGTGGGGTAGAGAAATAAAGAATCAGATTCGACTCGATTCGATCGTTAATATTTTTCTCTCCAATAGTGTTGTGAAAGAAAGGAACGTAATTTGAGATTCTGAAGTGCACAAACAAAGTCAGAGTTTGATTCGATCGTTCGGTTGTCGTTCTCTTCTCGTTTTCTCTCTCAAATAGTGTTTTCGAAGAAAAGAAGAATACTTAATATGATTATTATATCTTGCTTGTTGTGAATAGTGTTCCCGTGAATAGTGTTTACGGTGAATAGTGTTCTCACGAAGTTTCATGAATCTGTTTTTGCAAAAGTTGCGAAAAACTGTTTTTACGATTTTGTGAATAGTGTATTGGCGCAAAAGTCGGTATAGTATTTCTAGCAAAAGAAATACTGATTCTCTGATTATTCTTGGTGGACATCTGGAGTCATCAGATTTCTGGTGCTAAGCAACTGAGCCATACAGCATTCCAATTCGAATTTGGAAAAAGATATAAATGTTATTTATATTTATTTAATGTTAAATAAATATTATTTTAGAAATCAATCGGGGAGTAGATCCTTAAAGGATTAAAAGATTATGTCAAGGAAAAGACTGGAAAATGAACTTTCGGTGGTCTTTCCGACGTACATCTTTTAATCCACGGCTTAAGTTAGACGTAAAAATTTTTTGTTTTACGATCTTTCCGCAGCTTAAGCCTTAACAAGGGTACAGCGATTACCCAGCAGTGGTATCAGAGCACAGTCTCTCTTGCTGATTGATTTTCTAAAATAATTATACCTTATGCATGGTAGATGCATACATATATTATTAGTTTTAATTCTTAGATTTGCAGCTTAAAACCTGAACCGAATAAAATGTGATTTTCTTGGTTCGGTTTTCCCACTGAGAAAGATAAAAGTGACTTTATGCTTTCTTTACTTTTGACTGTGTAAAAGTATATCTAAGAATGTGATGAAGCAATAAAGTACCTGAGTAAAAACTGTTGATCTCCACACGTAAAAGATAAGATTATGTCAAGGAAAAGACTGGAAAAGAAACTTTCGTTTGGCTTTCCGACGTAACCCCTTCTTTTACGTGTCCTGATAAGTGGCCCAAAAGGAACTTTGTCACGTTACCAAATTACTTTTATATTTTTTTTTGTTTTCAATACGTTAAGTTCATCTAAGAATGTGATGAAGCAATAAAGTACCTTAGTAAGAGCTGTCGATCTCCCTTGTGAAGAGATGGTTCTGTCTAGGAAAGATTGAGTCTAAGCGGTCCTAGTGACCCCGATCTTTCCTGGGAGCCCCTTTACTTGCCTGATGACTGGCCGAAAAGGGACTTTGTCACATTACCAAATTGCTTAACGTATTCTAAACTGATTAACTGTTTTTATTATTCATATAAATTGTTTATATGGTTTACAAAACGAAAACAGTACACAATCAACTGCTGCAAAGAAAGAATTAGTAATTGGTAGATATATACGTGAATTGTTCATGTAATATGAATTGGTAAATTAGATTTACAGTTATGAGTAAATAAGATTTACTGCTTTGATAGCAAATGCGTAAATTAGATTTAACGTCTTGTCATAGCCGCATAACTATTCCTATATGATAGGATAGTTGCTATGGTCAGCAATAGAACTGATAGCTTACTGGTTTAAGCAAATGCGTAAATTAGATTTAACGCCTTGTTATAGCTGCATAACTATTCCTATATGATAGGATAGTTTGCTATGGTCAGCAATAGAACTGACAGCTTACTGGTTTAAGCAAATGCGTAAATTAGATTTAACGCCTTGTCATAGCCGCATAACTATTCTTATATGATAGGATAGTTGCTATGGTTAGCATAGAACTGACAGCTTATTAGTTTAAGCGTAATCACAAATCCATAATTAAGTAAACTGTCATTCCTACTCTATCCTCCTCACATCATTGTTCATTGGTTGATGGGTCCACTACTCAGTAGGCATCGCCTTTTACCTTTGATGGTCGAGGGATATATTGGATATATCGAACCAAATAGAGTGAGGTTACTTATCGATGATTTCCAAAATGGTTTGGGCTCGGGGCAAAGTTTTGTTATAACATACGATGTTTAGCGAAACCAAGAGTCATATAGAGATATGATTAGCAAAGAGTTGCTTACCTAAGATAACTAATGACCATGATATGCATACACTGCCTTGGTTCTTAGTGAGAAAATAGGGATCTTGGTCCTACTGCAAAATTTGGTAGAACAAATTTGCAGTGGGAGTTTTATTATTGAAATAATAAAACAAATACATGAACAAAAGCTAAATCTTTACTTTTAACACTGTAAAAACATGGTTAAAGAAACGTCTTTCTCATTACGTTCCTTATCCGATAAGGAAAAGCTAAACGCAGACGGATCCAATTTTACAGACTGGTTCCGTAATCTAACCATCGTTCTGAGACGTGAAAAGAAAGAATACGTTCTCGATACACCAATCCCTGAAGTGCCTAAACCTGGCGCCACAACAGACGACGTCACTAAGCGCATCAAGCACATAGAAGATGAGCTTGATGTGCAAAGCCTACTTGTAGGGATTATGGGTCCTGATTTGCAGAGGCGATTCATGGATACCAAATCCTACGACATGTGTGATCAGCTCAAGAAAATGTTTCAAGAGCAATCACGTGTTGAGAGGTATAAAGTGACCAAGTCTCTGTTGGGTCACAAAATGGCAGATAGCAGCTCTATCAGTTCTCACATGCTTCGTATGACAAGCGATGTGGAGCAACTGGAGAAGCTTAACTGTCCGTTGAGCAAAGAGTTGGCAACGGACGTTATCCTGAACTCTCTTCCTCATAGTTATTTGGGGTTCATCATGAACTTCCATATGTATGGGATGGATAAGAGCTTGTAGGAGCTACAAGGGATGTTAAGGATCACTGAGGGCGACATGAAGAAAAGTTCTCATGTCCTCATGATCCAAGACGGTGGGAGAAATATCAAAAAGGCGAAAGGGAAAAAGGCTCACAAGTACAAAGGCAAAGGGAAGTTTGTTCCGGTAACAAACGCTCCCAAGATAAAGGTTTCTCCTGACACCGAATGCTGTTATTGTAATGGCAAGGGTCACTGGAAGAGAAGCTGCTCGAAATACCTAGGAGATCTGAAGTTTGGAAATGTATCAAAAGCTTCAGTATCATGTATATGTATTGTTGAAATAAACATTAAAACCACTCTTAATGATTGGGTATTAGATACCGGATCATGTGCTCATATTTGTTCAAATATGCAGTCACTAAGAAATAAGAGGAAGTTACGCAACAAGGAAGTACAACTCCGAGTTGGAAATGGAGTAAGTGTTGCAGCCATGACCATCAGTAGTATAAAGTTGTATTTACCTAGCGGGCTTGTAATGGAACTAGAAAATGTTTATTTTGTTCCTAACATTTCCAGAAATATCATATCAATCTCATGTTTAGAGATGAATAGTTTCTCATTTGTTATAAAAGACAATCGTTGTTCTATTTTATAAAAATGAATTATATTATGGATCATTTTATATGATAAATGATCTTTATATGCTGGAAATGGAAAAACCCATGTTTAACATCAATAATAAATGACTCAAAACGTCTCATGAAAGTATGACTTACATGTGGCATTGTCGCCTAGGTCATATAAACGATAAACGCATCAAGAAGTTGGACTTCTGGTAAATTTGATTTTGAATCAATTAACACATGCGAATCTTGTTTACGTGAAAAAATGACCAAGGCTTCTTTCACCAAGCAAGGTGAAAGGGCAAGTGACTTATTAAGTCTTATACATAATGATGTATGTGGACCGATGAGTACTTGTACAAGAAATGATTATTATTACTTTATCACGTTTACTGATGACTTCAGTAGATATGATTATGTCTACCTGATGAGACATAAGTTTGAATCCTTTGAAAAGTTCAAGGAATTCAAGACTGAAGTAGAAAACCAACTCGACAAAAAGATCCAAGCCTTACGATCAGATCGTAGAGGCGAGTATTTGAGTCAGGAATTTAAAATGTACTTGATAGAATGTGGGATAGTCTCACAACTCACGCCTCCAGGGACACCACAATGGAATGGTGTTTCCAAGAGAAGGAATCGAACTTTGTTGGACATGGTTCATTCTATGTATGAGTAAAGCCACCCTTCCAAAATTATTTTGGGGACACGCACTAGAAACTGCTACACTAACGATAAATAGGGTTCCATCTAAATCAATAGAAAAGACTCCGTACAAGTTATGGTTTGGAACAGTTCTAAATATATCTTTTCTTAAAATTTGGGGTTGCAAAGTATTTGTCAAACGTATGACGGCTGACAAACTTGAACCCAAATCTGATAAATGCTTTATCATAGGATATCCTAAGGAAATGAAAGAATATTACTTTTATCACCAATCCGAGAACAAAATAGTTGTTGCTCGTCATGGTGTATTCTTGGAGAAAGAGTTTCTTGCAAGAAAAAGTAGTGGGAGTAATGTAATATTTGAAGAGGTTCAAGATACATCACACGATTATATATCAAAAGTTGATTATATAATCCCACAACTTGATGCTTCGGCTAATGAGCGTTTGGAAGAACCAAATCCACAAACAGTTGTGGAAGAGGTTCAAGTCCCGAGCTCAGATACTTAGACGCAAGTTGAAGTAGAACTAAACCCGCAAACAATTGTGGATGAAGTTCAACAGCTGGAAGCACGAGTCCTACGTAGGTCAGAAAGGATAGTACATGCACCTAAGAGGTACATGGGACTTCACGAAGTCTCAGTGTTTGACACTGAAGATCCTCTGACTTATGCGGAAGCAATGGATAGGCCCGACTCCAATATATGGCTGGAGGCCATAAAATCCGAAATACAATCCATGAACGACAAACAAGTATGGAACCTAGTCGTACCACTTGATGGGATAAAACCCATAGGAAACAAGTGGGTTTTCAAAAGAAAAACAGACATGGATGGTAATTTGACTATTTACAAAGCACGGCTAGTAGCGAAAGGTTTCAAATAAATTTAAAAAGTTGATTATGATGAAACTTTTTCGCCCGTGGCTATATTCAAGTCAATACGGATACTCCTAGCAATTGCCGCATTTCATGATTATGAAATCTGGCAAATGGATGTCAAAACTACTTTCTTAAACGGAAACTTAGAAGAGGACATGTATATGATACATCCCTCAGGTTTTGAAGATCTAAAGAACGCTGGGAAAGTAAGCAAGCATCATGGAGTTGGAATCTTCGATTTGACGAAGAAGTCAAAAAGTTTGACTTCGTCAGATGCAAAGAAGAACATTGTGTGTACAGGAAGACTAGTGGGAGTGCCATCGCTTTTCTAATCTTATATGTAGACGACATACTCCTAATCGGGAACGATATTTCTTTTCTCAAATTAGCCAAGTCTTCATTAAAGAAAGTGTTCTCAATGAAAGATTTGGACAATGCTGTCTATATACTAGGCATAAAGATCTATAGAGATAGATCAAAGAGACTCATAGGATTGAGTCAAAGCACGTACATTGACAAAGTGTTGAATCGGTTCAGCATACAGGATTCCAAGAAATGATTCCTGTTAATATCGCATGGTGTTCAGCTTAGCAAGACTCAGTGTCCTATGACAACTGATGGGCGAAGCATGATGAGTAGAGTACCATATGCTTCGGCTATTGGGTCTATCATGTACGCCATGTTGTGCATGATGAGTAGGTATTCATCATTCCTACATAAGAAATGTATCTGTGACTGTTATCTAACACTATCCGTAAAAAATAGCTATAACGGTAGCTCTTCGGTATACATAACTTATGCTGAGGAAGTGATGGTCTACCAAAAGTACTATTGTCCCTTGTATTTATTATACGAGTTATAGTGTCACTGGGCCCCTTGATAAAACAAGATTATCTGCATGCGGTATGATTAACAAGAGCTAATCATATTTGATAATCTGTTCAGGATCAAGAAAAGATTAATTTGCAAGGATGACACAAACCTACCTTGAAATTAATCTGACAGCTATGAGACAAAAGAATTAACACGAGTAAATAGTTTACTGGATCGTGATATTGTACAGTACAAAATCATCTGTGTAATTGGATGGTCATAATGCATTTTGCCAGATGCCTCTTATGATTTGTAGAAGTTAAAATAATTTTCATTTCTATTTACCAACATAACGCAAATCCTATCGGGTCACACCAATAGAAAAGTAATCAGAGAATTAATTTATTTGATTAATTATAAATGTTATAATTAATAAATAAATATCATAGAGATGACAAGCTTAAACACATTAAATTTATAAACGTGTACGACACGTTGTATAAATTTATCGCAGCAAGCACCTCCGCTGCAAGCACCTCTGTTGCAAGTTGCTTACAAGCACCTCAACAAATCTCCTTACTATTCACAACCTCCTTACTATTCATGGGGTATTTTGGTCTTTTCACAACATTTCAAAGGCTGTAAATAGAGGGGTAGGGGTAGAGAAAAATATAGAAATTAGATTCGACTCGATTCGATTCGGTTATAATATTTTCTCTCCCAAATAGTGTTTGCGAAAAAAAAGAAAGAATACGTAATCTGATTACGTATATCTTATAAGTTGAAACAAGTTCACAAAGTCTGAGTTCGATTCGAATCGGTTCAGTTATCGTTCTCTTTCTCATTTTCTCTCTCAAATAGTGTTTTCGAAAGAAAAGAAAGAATATTTAATATGATTATGTATATCTTGCTTGTTGTGAATAGTGTTTACGGTGAATAGTGTTCTCGCGAAGTTTCATGAATCTGTTTTTGCAATAGTTGCGGAAAACTGTTTTTACGATTTTTGTGAATAGTGTTTTGGCGCAAAAGTCGGAATAGTATTTCTAGCAAAAGAAATACCGATTCTCTGATTATTTTTGGTGGACATCTGATGGAGGCATCAGATTTCTGGTGCTAAGCAACTGAGCCATACAGCATTCCAATTCGAATTTGGAAAAAGGTATAAATGTTATTTTAATTTATTTAATGTTAAATAAATATTATTTTAGAAATCAATCGGGTAATAGATCCTCAAAGGATTAAAATGTTATGTCAAGGGAAAGACTGAAAAAGGAACTTTCGGTGGTCTTTCCGACGTACATCTTTTAATCCACGGCTTAAGTTAGACGTAAAAAAATTTTGGTTTACGGTCTTTCCGCAGCTTAAGCCTTAACAAGGATACAGCGATTACCCAACACATATAGTGTATCATACAAATCAACAATATTGCCAGAACCTAATATAAGTCGGTATGTACCGACACCTTCCACTGGCACCTTGTCTTTATTGCCCATAATTACATATCATTCACTTTGTCGACTTTGGCTTGTGGTTTGGATCATAAGAAATCCCTGTAAATTATTTGAAATATGAGTTGTAGAGCTCGAGTCAATCCACCAAGTATTATTAGGAACATCACTAAAATTTGACTCCAAAGTAACAAAAGTATGAGTCATATCTTTCTTTTCGAACCAAACCTTCCTTTTCAGACAATCCTTCTGAAAATGACCCACTTTACGACAAAAGTGGCACTTTTGCTTGTTCCCTTCTTTCTTGAAGCTTGCATTAGATGACACCTGAAAGGCTTTCCCTTCTTCTTGGTCTTAGCTTTCCTTGGTTTAGCATTAGAACCCGACCCAACTTCTAAGTTTGAAAAATGAACAGTGTTAGGTTTCAATTCCTTAAGCCTTGCCTCTTCCTGAACAAGTTTACTAGTCAATTCATTTATGTTCCATTTCTTTTGTTGAGCATTATAATCAATTTGGAACGGACTATAAACATCATTAGGCAAAGAGTTAAAAATAAATTGAACTAGAATGTCATTTCTACGATATGTGCATGCATAGTGCGACTACCATCATACTTCATAGTGGTAAGTTTTGCCATAAGTGCACCGGCAAGCTACTTATCGGCTGTCTGTGAGCGTGCCTTGACGTTTGCTAGAAACTCTTGAGCGTCTTCCGTGTCTGGAAGAGCAACCTTAATGTTTCCATCAACCGTCATTTGCAAAAAAACTAAGGCATAATCTGTTAGATCGTTCCCAGTCTTTCATAAAGGCCTTATCTTTCGCACTGCTTTCTTCAGTGATAGCGTCGGGCTTATCAATTAATAGTGCCATGTCCAAGTTCTGTGCACCTAAGTGAAATTGGACTTGTTCATTCCATTCGGCAAAGTTAAGACCATTAAAGACTGACACAGATGATGCATGCGATTGCATCGATACAGGTACATTAACTGTAATTTTTAATAGAGAAGATAAGAAGATAAAATTAAAACATTAGTTATCATTCTTAAAATACAATATACAATAATTTATAAAAACATTTTAAGAGATAAAAGTGAGGAAAGAGAAGAAAAATACATAATTTTCGAAAATTTCATTAATTTAAAATATTTACTCTTAAAATTAGAAAAAATACTGTAATTTGTATTTTAAAACATAATCATAAACTTAAATCTTTAAATTAAAATACATAATATATATATGAGGAGGGATCCACTTACAACAAATTTGAGTTACAACAAAGTTACAACATTCATTTTTTTCATTTTCAAAGTCCAAATCGTCGATCCAACCGTTCAACATGATCATCTAAATAAAATGTACTTGCAGATCAAATTTTACATTTTTTTGAATTTTTTTACTATTTATTAAGATGGGTACAAAATTCAATGGTCTAAGTATGGCTATTTTTTGGAAAATACTTAATAAATAGTAAAAAAATTCAAAAAAATGTAAAATTTGATCTGCAAGTACATTTTATTGTGGAGATCATGTTGAACGGTTGGATCGACGATTTGGACTTTGAAAATGAAAAAAATGAATGTTGTAACTTTGTTGTAACTCAAATTTGTTGTAAGTGGATCCCTCCTCTATATATATATATATATATATATATATATATAGAGAGAGAGAGAGAGAGAGAGGAGGGATCAAGTTACAACAAAGTTACAACAACCATTTTTTTCATTTCCAAAGTCCAAATAGTCGATCCAAACCGTTCAACAAGATCTCCACAATAAAATGTGCTTGCAGATCAAATTTTACATTTCAAAAAATAGTCATATTCAGACCATTGAAATTTGTACCCATCTTAATAAATAGTAAAAAATTCAAAAAAATATAAAATTTGATATGCAAGCACATTTTATTTAGATAATTATGTTGAACGGTTTGGATTGACGATTTGGACTTTGAAAATGAAAAAAATAGTTGTTGTAACTTTGTTGTAACTCAAATTTGTTGTAACTTGATCCCTCCTCATATATATATATATATAGAGGAGGGTTCAAATGCCTCCATTCTTCATGCCTCCACCATGCCTCCATTTTTGAAAACTTTAATAACTCAAAATTTAAAACTTAAAAATCAAAATAAAACCGTTGGATATGATCTAAATCATTTTATCTATGCACGTGTAAAAAATTATGACATTTCAATTTTGTTTTGGTTGTCATCAAGAGCTTGTAAAAAACGCACTAATGTGGATAATTTCTAGACGTTGATTTTTCAACTTATTGATTCACATAAAAATAAAATCAAAATGTGATAATTTTTATGAGCGCATTGATAAAATGATGTAGATCATATCCAACGGTTTTATTTTGACTTTTAAGTTTTAAATTTTGAGTTATTAAAGTTTTAAAAGTGGAGGCATGGTAGAGGCATGAAAAATGGAGGCATTTGAACCCTCCTCATATATATATAGATATAACTTAACTTAAGAGAAGATTAGAAGATAGGAGACATAATACAATAATTTATAAGATTATACTTAATTCTTATAACTTAAGAGAAAACCAGATAATAGGAATATTACTATAATGCTTTGAGTCCTTACGTCTAACTAATCCTTAATCTTCAGATTTTCAATTTTAGATTTTGGAGCAATAACTTAATTAATATACCCTAATTATCCTTTGGGACTTATTAAGATATACTAAACATAATATTTTACTAGAAAATACTTTAGTATGACAATTTTATTGTTTCAATACATGTTGTTGCCTTTGGGTAACCAACAATTGAAGAATAACGTAAATTATCAACTTAAGTTGTGTAAATTATGAGAATATAATCAACCTTTCGGCAATTCAAAAATCTTATAATCTACTAATTAATTAAACCATTAAATTTAGTATATGACAGATTTTAATATCATATAATCTTAATAAATGATCAATTAATTTTAATCTACGGTTTATAGAAAATAGAATTTTTCAGAATATTCTACTTAATGAACTCTATATAATCCATACTTCGATTTCTTTAGGGTAAGGACACTTTGGTATCTAGCAATACCGTCATAATTCAAAGTTACCATAAATTTCAATCACAAATCATTAAAAAGAAAATAATAATAATAAATTCATAAAACAAGTAACTTATTCGGGAGACTATGAATTTCAAAACCGTGCTCTGATACCACATGTAAGTAGATGTTATCGTGCTCAACTACTTACATACAATTATTATCATGAGTACAACTAATCATCTTTAAAGTTTTGACAGCGGAATTAAGAATCAATTAAAGCAAATCAAAGACCTTCGAAATCATAGTCTCCACGTGTAAAACAATAAATCAATCAAATAGATTTCATACCTTTATCCATAGTAAACTGTAGAACAACACTTGAGACGTTCTTCACAAACCGTCAGAAGAACTGTAAAGCGATTTCTCTCCTCTTTCTCTTTCTAAGCAATGACAACTTTTGTTCCTTATGAATATAGATGAAGCGAGGATCAACCTTACTCTTAGAATACTTATATATATATCATGCCTGTCATTAAAGCAATCATTAGAGGAGATGAATCTAACACAGCCAGCCAAAGGATGCGATTATCCTTTGTACATTCGAAAGGATACAATTATCCTCTGTACATTTGCATCCTTTAAATCAGGCCCATATGAAATTTTAGTGTAGCCCATCAAAGGTGCAAAAGGTGCATATAAGGTACACATATTTTTAGTGCGGCCCGTATGCACTTTAATGTTTTATTTGGGCCACATAATTTTAGTTCCTTACATTGTTGTCATAAAAATAAAGAATTACAACACGAGCAATGCTATTACCACAAATTGAAATAAGAATTCTATACATCAATAACAAGATGAAAATCAAGCAATACATTTACATGCAATTCATTACAATTACGTTCATTACATGCCATTCAAGTACATTAGAATTGCTCCAAATTTAGCCATAACACAAAAGCATGATAACTAAAAGTTAATTCCAATAATTTAAACATAAACCCTGCCGTGATTTTTATTAATACCCTAAAAAAAAGAAAATAGCAAATCTGCCTTCAATTTCAAATTTTTATTAAAAATACCCTGATCGCCCCACAGTGGGGCGGTCCACTATTAAAACCAAACCGCCCTCCAGTGGGGCGATCCGATGCCTACACCAAACCGCCCCATACGGGGGCAGTCTGCTATAAAACCTATATAAAAGTCATTTTTCTCTCTCATGCCCACTCACAATTCATTCTAACTTAGCTGAAAGAGAAAGAGGAAGAGGAAGAAGAAAAAGACGTTTTTGTGGCGATTTCAGATAACAATAGAGGTAGATCTTTACAAGTTTTTTTAATTTATTAGTTTAATTTGTCTTTTTAATTTATTTTTTAAATTTATTTTTTTGGACGAAAAAGATGGACAGTAACAATCGAGATAGAGAGAAAGAGAGCAACCGAGGTAGGTCATCCTATCGTAGCCAAAAAGTCCCTGAAAACCCAAATTTTGCATAGAACACATGAGAACTACAATTCTTTTACGAAAAAGTCCCTGAAAACCCAAATTCTTTCATCCAAACAAGGGGAAGAAAAGGAGATAGAGAGGGAGACTACCAGGATGCAGGATATGAAAGAGAAGAGCGTGTCATGAAAACATGATGGAGAGCTGAAACCTTCTCTTTTTCTCATTGCACTTTTATGTGTTTTCTGCACTTTGATCTGACATATATGACAAAATTAGCAGGTGAGTATCATGTGACCATGACATATATTTAGGCCGTTCGATTCGTATCATGCACATCAAATAGCGCTATGATTTTGTAAGAAAGACCTTTGTGATCTGCGCAAAATTTAATTGGACAATAAACCCCTTTTTTTTAATGTATTATATTATAGTTACAATTATGAGTTGTGACCCACCCCAGGATGAAAGGAGTCCGGATACCCTAAAGTAACCCAATTTTTTGAGTTTAGACGTGTACGGTGCCTATTCGGTGGTAGCGCAGGGGGCCAGTATTATTTGTGGGGTCCAGGATCTTTAAGATTCGTGTTAGAGCATCTTGGACGGTTTGAATCAAAACTTAAAAATTGGATTAATGCACTGGATCTGAATTCGGATGAAAGTCCACTAGGGGCTATCCTGCGACAAACGGAAATAAATCTGCTGTGATTCTGAAGAATCACAGGGACCCTGCAATTCCCAATCCACCCATTGATATATTTTGAGATTTTCGTGTATATAAATTATCTGTTTTTGAGATTCGTGCTTGAAGAGAAATGAATAGATGGATTGGAATTCAGGGTCCCTGTGATTCTTCGGAATCACAGCAGATTTATTTCCGCGACAAACATGGAATCGACTAACCTTGGGTCCCATAAATCTCTACAATGCTGCCAAAAAATCAACCCTTTTTGGGTTTTGGCTATAAATTATAAATTATAGGGGGAATTTCATGTGTACCCCTCAAAATAAAAAACCATAAAATTACGTATTTCCCTCTTCAAATTTGATAATAACATATTTATCCTTCTAAATTCTAATACTCACATATTTACTCAATTAATAAAAACTAAATTAATTATGTTTAATACTTGATAAAAATATAATTAATTATGTATTCTTTCCCTTTCTCTTCTCTCTCTCATATTGTTCTATTAGAACAAAAAAATGCTGTTTTGTCTCTTCTCTAGCCGCTATGGCTACTAATGGTGGCAGAACAATATCTTCCTATTCAACCTGTCTCCAGCCACCTCGGCCCGCCTCGTCTAACCTCACCTCGCATAGTGCTTCACTGATTAGTATCTCTCCCTCCCTCCTCTAATGATGCGAGAGGAGAGTTGCTTGGAGGAGCGCATGGACTGAGACGAGAGGAGAGAGGAGAGGTGTGTAGCTTGACCAGAGAAGACGGAGGCGCAAAGTGAAGTGGGAAAGGGGAAGAAGTCCAGCGAAAAGAAAAAGAAAAATGCCATCGGAATTTTCCTTTTTTTTTATGGAACAAGACGAGACAGAGATAGAAGAGAAAGGGATCAGATTTTTTTTTTATGGAATAAGACGACGGAGAGAGAGAGAGGAGAAGTGAGAAATATAATTAAGTTATTAATTATATAATTATAAATTAATTAATTTCAAATTTTGATTAATTGGGTAAATATGTGAGTTATTTGAATTAGAAGGATAAATATGTTATTTTCAAATTTGGAGAGAAAAATACGTAATTTAATGATTTTTTGAGGAGTACACATGAAATTCCCCCTAAATGATAATGCAACATGGAAGATGAGATTTCATGTTATAATGCAACATGGAAGATAACATGAAACATGGAAGATAACATGAAATTCTCCCTAAATTCACCCTAAATTATAATACAACATGGAAGATAACATGAAATTCCCCCTAAATTTTTTAGGGGTACACATGAAATTCCCCCTAAATTATAATATTAAATGGGATTGGACCCCCAAGCCTTTTCTTTGATGTAGCAGTTGGACTGGTCTTCGGCTCTAAATTCCAAATCCCTGGATGCTGCTCACAACAGTACAGAGGCAGTCCTTCCTGTCAAGTTTAATAGTTACTCATCTTCTGTGTTGCTTGCATATTAGCACTAACACCCTCATATTGTTATTTAATAAAGATAATTTCATCCTCGTGGCAAAATTATTTCAGGCCAAGAGGAGAAAAATAATAAAGAACTAGTGATAGTTTTATTAGTTTTTGAAATAAATTAGTTATAAGATTGGTTGGGACTTGGGAGGTATATAATAAAGAAGAGAAAAATCAATAATATTTTTTTTTAAAGGCACTGAATATTTTCTAAAATGTAAATCTATCATAATAAAATATTAAATTTTTAATATGAAATACAATTCAAAAGAAACTATTACTAGTGAACACAAAGTCACATATACAGTTATCATTTGTAAAGATTATGTTTAAAAATGAAGTCGTTAAAACCATATAAATTAAAATAAAGTCCCTACTTTTAGATGATACGTTATACTAGTCAATTTTTAAGGAAGTCACATGACATTTATTTGTATTTGTCATAATACAGTGATCTCATATAAATACTAGATAAATTTTTTGCTCACCAAATTTTCACTTTACATCTTAATTCTAAATCATTCATTTTTTTACTAAAGTGTTGCTAAGTAAATCTCAATTGTAGAAAGGCTGAAACTTTAGTTAAAAAAAGAGAAATACCACAAGGCTTCGTTAAACTGTTGGCTTGTAACAAATGGTGCTCTAGACATTTATTCGTGACAATTATTTTTCTTTCTCTCCACTCTATACTTTTAATCGGATATAATGAACCCTCCAAGTATCCATCTCCCCAATAAGTAAATATTGTGTAGACAAATGACCAAACCATTTTTGAAATTTATAGAGTTATTATTTTAAAATTGATTTATCTGATTTACAAAAAAAAATTAAACTAACGTTATCAAAATAATAAAAAATTAAGTACCATATTGACACACGTTCGATTTTTAATTTTTAACTTTTCGTATTTGATTTTTGTTTATTTTATAGAGATGATTGTATTTAAAAATAATAAAAATCCATATAATTAATTTTTATTCGACAAATAGAAATAAAAAATATATAAAATAAGTATGTGTTTTAGATTTGAAATAAATATTGGAAAATGCATAGTAAAATTCAGAAAGAAAATCCAAATAAAAATAGAATTATTAGAAGCATTATTTATTCATTGTACACACAAATTAATAATATTAAACAAGATTAAAAATTAGAGAGGTAATTGCAACATATTAAAACATTCAGGAGGATGATTGTTACAAATAGAAGATTAAGAGATTATCTGTGACCGAGTGAAAAATTTAGAAGATTTTGATTACCCAAATTACAAAAAAAGAAAAAGAAAAATGCAAGGTAAAGTGATAACATCTCCCATTTTGTTGTAAAATGGAGACGACAGAGAGTTTCAGAGAGTCTCAGGAGTTGGGCGGTCCTCAGTTCACAGCAATTTGATTGTTTGTCTTCATTTGACCCTCCAACTTGGATTGCCTCTAACATCCCAGCTTAAGTCCCCTGTAACATACCCCGTATAGCAATTTATAAAGAGTCGGTACAATAGAGATAAACTTACTATGGTGGCGATTCACCATTAAATAGCTACTGATTAGGTGTTTCAGGGAATCTTCATCACAAGATTTGAGAGTTCTCGGGTTCCCTTCCCTTCTTTTAATTGATCTGAGCGAATATTAATTAAGAGCTCAAACCATACTTTATTAATTATAATTGCTCTTATCTAGCTTGGGAGTTTTTTTTTGAAAACTTGGAAACGACTTCCAAGATTATATTATAAAGATAAATACCTAGCTTGGGAGTTGGAAATAGTAAACTAATTAAGTACCCCACTGTTTTACAACAACCATTCAGTAACATACAGAAAACATAGAAAAAGTCACTGCGACATCTTAATTATGAATTTATCTCTGCTCCAAATTATTTGTAAATAAAGGAGTTCAACATTTGCCCTTTTCATTTGAGATATCATTTAGGTTTAACAATATCACATGCTCCGACCAATCTGAAGCTTTGTATTGTGCCATTCATTGGTCTTCCCTCCGCCGACCTTCTCTTCCCCTTTTCCTGCTTCTCCCTCCACCGAGTTTCTCCTCCTCAGCTTCAAGAAGTACTTGGATCATTTGGTTTTCGGGAGCTGTAACTTGAACCATGTGGTTTCTTTGAGCAAGTCCCTTGACCGCTTGGTTTGTCACAACTCACAGGTGAGAGATTGCAAGGTTTGTCACATCTCTATTTTCTTATTTCCCTCCAATTTCTGTAACAAGCTTATATGTATTTAAAATTTCTTTTTGCAGTCTAGTACCAGAAATTAGGATCAAGCTTTATCAATGGAGAAACCATCGTCTCCTTCAAGAGACACAGACTCCATCAACATACCTCCTATCTCAGAAGCAAAGCTACGAACCATCAAAATCGCAACCAACCCTCTGTCAAGAGAGAAGGAAGCCAACAAATCGAATCCAATATCTCCATCGATCTCCATCTCTCCTCACCTCTACTCTCCATCGCCTCCTAACTCGGCCTTTGTCTCTGCTCTGCAATCTCCTTACATTTCACCAAGAGCAATCGAACCGCCATTGAATGAGACTACGAAATCAACCCCCAACACCGAAGCAACACCTACTCCTACAATCACAACCCTCCCTTCTCCCGCTTCCTACTCTGGCAGGTCCCACTCCGACGATGTGCCGAGCACATCTCACACGGCATCAGAAAGGGACGACTTCTCTGCTGATCAGATTGACCAGAAGCCAAAGATCTCTGATGCTGGGCCCCGCATATCATTCTCTTTCCCTGTGCCACGTGTTTCTTTTGGGAGGGGCCCTGGCGCCCCCACTTCCTCCAATACAAAGTTGCGGTCTTGTGATGTCTACATAGGGTTTCATGGCCAGGGTCCGAATCTCTCTCGGTTTTGCAAATGGCTGAAAGCTGAGCTTGAGCTGGAAGGCATGGCATCCTTCATAGCAGATCGGGCAAAATATTCTGATTCGCAAAGTCATGAGATAGCAGACCGGATTATCTGTTCAGCTGCTTATGGGTTTGTTGTTATAACTCCTTTGAGCTTTTTAAACCCATTTAGCTTGGAGGAGATGAGGTTTTTTGCACAGAAGAAAAATTTGATTCCTCTGTTATACGACACAGAGATGTCAGAACTTACCAGCCTATTTGAAGGCAAATTAGAAGATAAAGAGTGCAAAGATGCTTATGATGGCTTTCAGAGATGCCATGAATACAAGCTTGAGACAAATGATACTGATTGGAGAAGTTGCATTCAAAAAGTGGTTGGCATTTTGCGATCCAAATTGGGTAGGAAGAGTATAGCTGAGAAGGAGAGAGAGGTAAGAGAAGCACTGGAAGAAGAACTGCCTTATTCAAGAAACCGGTACTTTGTCGGACGGGAGAAGGAATTGGGTGAGATTGAGACAGCCTTCTTTGGGTTCACAGATGTGCACGAAATTGAATCCAATAAGCCATTATATGGGTCGAGCGGCATGTCAGATGGTTTTACGGATGAAGAAACTGATACTGTTAGCACCAAGGAGAGGTTTATTAGCTTGGAAATGAAGAAAAATAAGGAGCCAACTCTGGAGGCATGGATTGAACCGCCCATTGTTGAGTTAAATGGTAAAAACAGAAATGCAGTGCAAAGGCAGGGAAATAAGCCTAAGAAATCAAGAATTTTTGGGGGTAGCAAAATTAGTTCAAGTGTCTTCTGCATAAATGGGTCTAGTGGAACTGGTAAATCTGAAGTAGCACTTGAGTTTGCATACCGGTACGCTCAAAGGTACAAAATGGTTTTGTGGATCGGTGGTGAGATGAGATTTTTTAGACAGAATATATTAAATTTGTCGATAAATTTGGGTATAGATGTAAGTGCTGAGGCTGAGAAAGAGAGGGGCAGATTGCGAAGTTTCGAGGAGCAAGAGTTGGATGCATTTCAGAGGGTTAAAAGAGAACTGTTCAGAGATATTCCATATTTAGTAGTAATAGATAATCTGGAATCAGAGAAAGATTGGTGGGAGGGCAAAGATCTTCATGATTTCATCCCCAGAAACACCGGCTCCACTCACATAATTATAACTACGCGTCTTTCAAAGGTCATGAATTTTGAGCTGATGCAACTCCCACCTCTCTCTCTAGCTGATGCTTTAGTACTGATCAAGGGTAGGAGAAAGAAAGACTACCCTGCAGATGAATCAGAAATTTTAAGGAAATTTGATGAGAGGTTGGGCAGGCTGAGCTTTGGCCTCTGGATGGTGGGGTCACTCTTGTCGGAACTACTTATACAACCCTCTGAATTGTTTGAGGCAGTTGAGCGGGTCTCAATTTATGACAGCGCATTAAATACTGGTGGAAATGATGATGGGTTTTGGAGGAACAATTCATTTCTAATGAAGGTTTTCATATTTTGTTTCGCATTAATGGATCGGGCTAATAGGGGTACGCTTGCTTCACGCATGGTACTATCTGGTTCGTGGCTTGCTCCTGCACCAATTGCATCCAGTCTATTGGCTTCGGTGGCTAACAAGCTCCCATCTAAAATGAACCCGTTTCAGCTGTGGAGCCGGTCCATTACCATGGCAGTCTGTTGTGGGTCAAATTTATGCCTCACGACCCAATCCCGAAAGACCGAGGCTGAGTCTGCCTTGCTATTAGTGAAGCTTGGTTTAGCAAAGAGAGCGAGCAAACAACCGGGTTGTTGGATTCAGTTACACCGGATAACCCAATTATTTGGGAAGATTCGTGGGGGCTTAGAACCGGCAATCAGTGCGGTTCATGGTGTTGTTAGATCTAACCCAGGGTCGAATTCTGACCATCTGTGGGCCTCAGCTTTTCTTGTATTCGGTTTCAAATCGGAGCCACCAAACGTATCACTCAAACCAGTAGAAATGGTACTATTTATTAAGAAAACTGCATTGCCTCTTGCGATTCAGTCATTCATGACCTTTTCCCGTTGCAGCTCAGCCCTTGAGCTTTTGAAAGTTTGTACGAACGTCCTTGAAGAAGTTGAGAAATCATTTGCATGCCAGATCCAAGAGATGAACCGGGGGTCGTTTTGCTGGAGAAAGAAGAAAAAAGAGGTGCAACAGCCGAACCAAAAGGTGGATGAGTTTGTGTGGCAAGAGGTCACGCTTCTCAAAGCGACCTTACTTGAAACTAGGGCCAAGTTGTTGCTCAGAGGGGGGTTGTTTGACAGTGGAGAGGAGCTGTGCCGAACTTGCATTAGTATTCGCACAGTCATGCTTGGTCACGGCCATGCACAGACTTTGGCTGCACAGGAGACACTTGCGAAGATCGTGAGGTGTAGAACAAAGATGTGATGGGTAAGGGGATATATGTAAAGGTTCTTGCTTTCTGAATTTTTCAATTCATTTTTAGGGGTGTTGTTCCAATGCAGTTTTGCTTATGTATTGGTACACAATGGAGACTCGACTTGAACCAAGGGCGCACAATTAGATATATAAGCTGGAATTCTCCTTTTGAATTTATTTGAGAATCTCACTAGATATTGCTGCAGGTTTGGAAAAGCATCACACATAGTTGAAGGAAGAGTACTTTTGAGTCGGTTATTACCGAGTTGAAAGTGTTCCATGGCTGATTGATTGTAAAAGGGAATGTGGAATCTTGCCTGTATTATTATCATAAATGCGCCAGGAACTGAAGGTACTGAAGTTAGCTAAGTACATCAGACACATATGTCCAGTGACTCATGTGTGGTATTTAAAACGTCTTCCTAGGTTAGAATTTGAGAAGTAATTTATGCCTTGATGGTTCTTTCACTGACTAAATTTTTCTAGGGATAATTTTCTATGTAAAGGTTCTTGCTTTCTGAATTTTTCAATTCATTTTTAGGGGTGTTGTTCCAATGCAATTTTGCTTATGTATTGGTACACAATGGAGAGTAGGTTAGAACTTAAGAAGTAATTAATGCCTTGATGGTTCTTTCACTGGCTTAATTTTTCTATTGCATCTGTAATTTGCATGATTATGTAAATGGTTTAGATACTCTTGGTAGTGACTGATTTCAAGTGAGGAAGAGGCATCCATTTGTAGGGCTGTTATTTCCTAACACTATTGACATTCAAATCCAACCTGGTGAAATACTATGTATGGAAAAAGGCCTGATGATTAGTTTAGAGGTATTCCGTTATGACGGGACTTATATCTACTTGGGTCATATATCGAGGGAATAAAGTTGAAAGACAAAAAAAAAAAAAAATTGTCACCACTTTCTCATGTTTTATTCAATGGAAGCGGGTGGTTGATGATCTTCAAATTAAATTCGATCCGATGTTTGATAATATCAGTCTGATTCGTGTTAAGATTCGTACGAATGGATCTAAATCTCAACCGCTGAATTATTCAGCTGTCAAAATCATTAATTTTATTATTTTTTTGGTATAAAAAAATCGGTATTCTTATTCCAAAAACCAAACAAAAGGCTTAATACAGATCGCATAAAAGTGCAGTTTATTTTACCAAGTCCAGCCCTTGACTAGAGCCCAAATATTTAGATGATGAGATCCTTCTCAAATTTCTCATTATTTCATTCCTGTTGAGTACATATTTGGATTTTTGCATGCACCGGGCCACAACCTATAAGGCCCAAATAGGGGATATTGTCGGCTATCTTTTTGTTTATCTCACTTCAGAAAAGCTTTTGAATGATGAAGGTATTGAATAAAATCGGAACCCGAAGTATGGAAATCCCAGCCTGGTTATATCAGCCTTACGAGGTGGCCATGAGGTCCAACAGTGTTCTTAAAAAAAAAAAACAGTAGCGGAAAAAAAAAGTGTTAGGGTTATGGTTAAGAGAAGGGGAAGGGAGAGAGGAAGGGAGAGAGAAGTAATGGGATTTTAATCGGAGAGGCTGACAGTGGGACCCACCTGTCAGTCTCACTATTCATATTACGGTAACCCTTTATAAAAAATTAAGTATATAGTAATATATTTGAGAAGAATTAAACAGTTCATGTATATCTCTCAAAAACTTGAAAATTACATATTTCCTACTCTAAAATTTATAATATCATATTTACTCTTTTAATCTTCAAAAACTCACAAATTTACTCATTTTATTGTTTTTCTATTAAAACTCATTTTAAATTTATGAAATACACATATTATCCTTCATTAAAAAAAAAATATGTAGCATGTTTTAGAAAAATATCAGTCTTCTAATTGGACGGTATTCCGAGAGCAAATGAATAATTTCTCTATTTCTGATGCTTACACAGTGTCATTTAAGTATATGCTTGTGTAAGCGTCAGAAGAATTGGCCCTCGGAAACGAACACATTTGAAGACTGATATTTTTATGAAACATGCTATTATTTTTTATTTTTTTAATGGAGGGTAAAATGAGTACTTCATAAATTTAAAATGAGTTTTAATAGAAAAGACCATAGGGTAAATTTGTGAATTTTTTAAGTTTAAAAAAGTAATATGGTATTATAAATTTTAGAGGGGTAAATACGTAACTTTCAAGTTTTTGAGGGATCTACGTTAAATTTCTACCTTTTTTTATTTATATCTCATTTGACAATTTAAATATGAAGTAAATTAAATATATAAAATAATAAGATGTTAGAAAACAAATTTTTGTTTATGATAGTAGATTTTACAGACGGAATATTTAAAGAGTGAGGCTATGGTGCTATGCATAGCACGGATGGCTAGTGTACTACGGCTCAATATGATATTTTTTAAAATCCTAACGGTCGATCCGAACCGTTCAATGTGATAACCATATGAATATGTACTTGCAAACTAAATTTTATATTTTTTCGAATTTTTTTACTATTTTTTTACTATTTTTTTAGATAGGTAGAATTTTGATGGTCCAGAATTTTCAGAAAACACTGATTTTTCTACCTATCTAAAAAAATAGTAAAAAAATTTCAAAAAATATAAAATTTAGTTCGCAAGTACATATTCATATGGATATCACATTGAACGGTTCGGATCGACCGTAAGAATTTTAAAAAGTATCATATTGAGCCGTAGTACACTAGCCATTGGTGCTATGCATAGCACCATAGCCTCACTCATATTTAAATATGTAGCAAGTTTTTTTTTTTTTTTAGAGCCATGCAGAAGCTGTCGGGTTAGATATGGAGTAAGTTAATTGATTGAAAAATAATTTCATTTATTATGTTTTTCTTGACAATTTAAGTGTGAAATAGAAATTCACCACATGTTCACAATCAAACATGGTCTTAAATCATTTTTCCAACCAAATCTCCAAATTATGTTCCACCAATATATACATAAAGAAAACAGTTAGGTAGTCACATAAACAACAACGATCTTATTACATCATACATAACCTTACATCAAATTGAACAGCAAATAATTCCCATTATATATACTAATAGATTCTTAAAACACTTGAACAAAACAATTTAGCAAAGCAAATGAAATGAAGCACTATTCCGCTAGTTTTCAATTAGTTGAGGTCTCCGGTAGTGACCCCATCCAAGCCGGTGGCATCATCCCGGTTTGATCCTGAACTGTTTTAAGCAAAGGTGGCAGCATCCGATACACTCCTGCCACCTCCTTCATGGCCCCACCTTCACCGCCGCCTTCGCCACCATTGGTCCATATACTGATTTTTGGTTGTAATCCCTTGACTCCATCTGCATTGATCTTGGCTATCTCTTGGTACATGCGCCCGTTAATCATCATATAATCGCGCAGACAATTGTAATTTCCACCTAATGCATGGAGTAATGAGTCTAAATAGGTGCTTTGAGCTTGGGCCAGCACAAGCAAACCCTCCGCCTCCTTTTGTTTTGCGTAAAGTTGTGCGTCGGCATCCTTTTGCCGAGCGAAGAATTCAGCCTCAGCTGCAGCTCGTCTCCCATCAGCAACTCTCTCTTGCTCGTAAAGCAGGGTTTCTGCGACCTTTTTCCTCCTGTAGACCTCTGCATTTGCTTCTTGCATCTAAAAATAAATCATCTCATGTATATAAGACATCTAATGCAGCACATCATCACCAAAATCAAGGATTTCTTAAAAAATTTGGGAAAAATTAATTATATTTTCTTTATTAATGCATCAAGTGTAGGTACTCTTTTGTATCTATTGTAGCTGTGTAGGTATTCTTTTATAAAATAAAAATTATATATATAGCCAGAAAGGTCTGTTAATCTCAAATAATTTTTCATACAAGAAAAAAAGATCAAGGAATTAAATCATACCTTCGTCTCATAGTCGACTATCGCCTTACTAAGATGCTCGGCTTTGAGCTTCTCCATCTGACGCATGGCATTCCTTCGCTCCACCTCCATTTGCAATTCAGCATCTCTTATTGCAACTGCCTTAGTTGCCTCAACCTGTGCCAACTTTGCCTCCCTCTCCCAGCTTGCCTTCTTTTTTGCCAGCTCGGTGTTTGCCTCAGCCACCTCAGCCTCCCTTTTGTTTTCATAGATCTTCACCTCAGTCGTGACCTTTACCTCCTGCTTCTTCGCTTCTCCATCTCTTTGTTTCGTATATATTTTAGTCTCAGCATCGACCTTAGCCGCATTCTGCTTTGTTTCCCCCTCCCTCACCTTTGCACCTACATCTCCTTTCATTCTTGCCTCGGCCACATCAACCTTCGCCTGATTGGCTGCCTCCTGCTGTGTCTTCTGGCCGAGAAAAGAGAAATACTCGCTACCGCGAACATCCACCAACTGCTTCACATTTGCATTGTAAATTATCAGCCCAAATTGGTTAAGTTCCAATTGTACATTCTCAAAGACAGCATGCTTGAACTCCTTAGTGCCTTTGAAAATCCCCTCCATTGTCATCGAAGCAGCGAGAACACGAGTTTCTCCCTCAATCACACCTTGAACGAGCTCTTTGACATGGTTGGACAGCTTGTCGTGCCGTGATATGAGTTTGGCGTACTTCAAGAGGGCTTCATCGTCGTCGGTTCGGGGACCAATGGTGAAGACTGCGGGAAGGATAAAGGGAAGTTTCTCGGAGCTCATCGCTTGAACCTCAAAAGTATAATTGACGGGTGAGATGTCAAATCGGCTGCATACTTGCCCTGGCATGATCCATGCCTTCTTGACAAGCTTGATGTCGTTGATTCGAAATCCAGTGATGGCTAGGTACTCGGAGGCACCAGCTACCCGGAAATATGCCATTGCAATTGTAATTTAGTGTGGATAATGTTGAGAACAAGAGAATATTTAATCAATGATTAGATGGGTCTGAATTACATTTGCTGAAAGGGTTGTGTTTGTGGGTATATATAAGGGGCGAAGGGAAGTACTGAGAAAGGGCATACAACTGCTCTTGTAATTTTTCTTGTAATAATTAATTAATATTTTTCGTCCTTATCATGAAAAGAGACTTTTTGGTTGACTACGAAAGAGGTCTTTGTGCTACATACTTTATTTTAATTCGTTTATGACCAAGTCTAAAATAAATATTTGCGAAAATTGCCATCAACTGATCCAATAAAACATAGTAATTCCATCAGATGTAGCCAGATATATTAGCATTCTAAATGTTGAATAAAAAACATCTTTTTAAAATTTTGAACGAGATTTGCAAATCGTAACAACCTTCTGGAGACGCTCAACTATTCGTTTATGACAGAAAGATATTAATTAGGTAATTTCTTAGAAGATCTGTCTTTATTTCTCGCCCCTCAAGTAGGGGTTTCCCATCGACGTGCGAATGTACGATATTCAATATTATTCACTGGAGTGAGGCTACCGTGCTATGCATTGCACGGATTGGTCCGTACTACAGTTTAATATTTGAGTTTTTAAAATTCTAACGGTCGATCCAAACCGTTCAACATGATTATAAAATGAATATGTACTTGCAAATCAAATTTTACATTTTTATTAATTTTTTTACTAATTTTTTAGATAGGTAAAAAATCACTGTTTTTGGATGGTCCAGAATTTTCAGATCAAGTGATTTTTCTACCTATTTAAAAAGATAGTAAAAAAAATTTGAAAAAAATGTAAAATTTGATTTGCAAGTACATATTCATTTTATAATCATATTGAACGATTCAGATTGACCATTAGAATTTTGAAAACTCAAATATTGAGCCGTAGCACGGAGCAAACCGTGCTATGCATATAGTACCGTAGCCTCACTCTTATTCACTGAACTATATTTGTGTCGATATGAGATATATGTGTTATTCATGATCAATGGCTTCAGATTCTTCAAGAAAACTCTTAATAGATAAATTATGGAGAAATGTTACAAGGATATCACTGTTGTTACCATAATTGTTATTAAATTTAACCATGATCAATCTTTTGTTTTGATTAGTTAATATTATAAAACAATTACCATTCCTGCCTAGCATAACATCAGATGGTTTGGTGGTGCTTGGGGAACTTCCGATGATGATTTGACGAACTTCCGACAAACTTAGCGGCAGTTCTGAGCTTTTGACAATGGTCCAATGAACTTTTGACTCGTTAAATGTTATCTGCTCGGTGGCAAAAACAATGCGAATGCCTTCCGTGCGAGAGATCACAAATTCAAAATACGGATGGAAAAATCTCTTGTGAATATTAAAATAGTTGAATGCATGGTTTGACTTTCAACCTTTACTCAAAAATAAATGTTTAATTACCTGTTCATCTGAAAGCTCCAACTAATAAGCTAGAATAGTGAAATTTGAGAATAGTAAATGAGAATAGAGAAAACATAGTGATTTTTAGATTAGTGTGAAAATGGTGCTATTCGGTTTAGTAAAAATGTTGTTTGGATTGTACATGTGGAATAGTGAGTAGCTGTAACCAATAAATAATAATGTTAATAAAGTGCTAATTAAGAAGAAAAATAAGTAAGTGGGATCTCAAACGAATTGTCACGATGTGAAGATAGCAGAAATGGTGTCAAATTTGTTATTTCGGGACTGTGTTGGCGGAAATCTGAAAAGAAAACATTTTTTTTCTCTCTTCATACTTCTGAATAGTAGTTATTTCAACATTTACAAGGAATAGAGAATAGCAGCTATTCTAGCTATTCCAAATAGCAAAAATATTGTTTTGATACACATTGCTATTCCGAATAGCTACTATTCTAAAATAGCCTCTATTCTTGTGTCTCTAAGCATAGCCTCAATCTTTCAATTTTATTGTTTAGCCTCTATTCTTGTGCGTACATTTTTCAGTTTTAATGCTTTGGTATTTAGTCTATGCTTTTTATTATTCAGTTTAAACACTGTATTATTCAGTATTATGCTTTATTATTCAATTTAATTGTTATGTATAATATTTTTATGTATAATTTAATATTATATTTTGAAAGAAAAGGCTGTCAACAGCCCAGACTTCTATATTACATAAAACACAATATCAATGTACTAGTACTAAAAAACAGACTATTATTTGTATCGTTGCAATGTCAACTGCCAGTGGTACCACTGCGGGTTTCTATTTCTATGTTTTTGGATGATTGGCCAGACCCTTATTGATTTCTAAAAAAGAAAAAGAAAAAATGTTTTGGATGATTCCTGTTATATAACTTTATAGTCATTTTTCTAATTATTGCATGGATAAATACCAAGGAGATATGAGTCGTTGACTAGCTAGTTCAAACGATCGAAGAATTCTTCAAACAGATAATTGCCCACAAATTAAGCCAAACGCGCTTATTTTTTTTTCTACCCAACGACTTTATATACCACCCAACTACAATGAAAACTCATGTTCTTACGCGGCTACGCTAAGTCAACGAGTTTGCAGTTAGTATTTTATAGATTTCTTGTTTTATTCAAAGTCAACTAATTGCACTGGCTTTTTCTTTTTCTACAAGTCTCAACACTTGTAATGAATCTACATTGGGCAATATATGTATATATATATAGATAGAGATGGGCTATTGTGTTTCGCGAAGTAAATGAGAGTTTACTTCGGGTCATATTTTCATTTTTGAAAATTCAAACAACCGATCCGAAAAGTTCAACATGTTCTAAATATTGAAATGTGCTTGGAGACTAAATTTTATATTTTTTGAATTTTTTTTACTATTTATTAAGCCACTTTGAAAATCGCTGATCCACTGTGAATAGTAAAAAACAGTAAATTTTATGGACCACCGGATCAGTGATTTTCAAAGTGGCTTAATAAATAGTAAACAAATTTCAAAAAATGTAAAATTTAGTCTCCAAGCACATTTCAATATTTAGAACATGTTGAACGGTTCGGATCGGTTGTTTGAATTTTCAAAAATAAAAATATGACCCGAAGTAAACCCCCCTCATTTACTTCGCGAAGCACAATAACCAAAGTTCAACATGAAAATGTAACTCAAATAAAATGAAAATATCGTCGATCCAAACTGTTCAACATGATTATCTAAATAAAATGTGCTTGTAGATCAAATTTTACATTTTTTGAATTTTTTTACTATTTATTAAGATGGGTACAAAATTCAATGGTCTGAATATGCCTATTTTTTGTAAAATACCTAATAAATAGTAAAAAAATTCAAAAAAAAATGTAAAATTTGATCTGCAAGTACATTTTATTGTGGAGATCATGTTGAACGGTTTGGATTGACGATTTGGACTTTGAAAATGAAAAAAATGATTGTTGTAACTTTGTTGTAACTTGATCCCTCCTCTCTCTCTCTCTCTCTCTCTCTCTCTCTCTCTCTATATATATATATGGATCTAGGTTCATTATAAGAGTTGCATGCTAAGCCATCTTTATGATTTTAAATTTTAATTATGTATATTAAAATTTAATTTAATTTAATATTATTTTTTTAGAACTTTTTATATAATGTAATCCCTCACATAAAATTTTAAATGTTTACTTGTAATCATGGTTAGAGTTTTATTTTCTGGTTGTGAAAACTTGAGTTCAAATTCCACGTATCCATCACATTGTGCATTTTAAATTTTAGTCATCTCTATCAAAAATTTCTAGTTCTGCCCAGCATATATCTTTGTACCATATATTGCAGAGAACGTAATACTCATCTCCGTCAGTTAATGTATTGACATATTCAAATAGAATTTGAATATGGAGTAGGGTTCAAATATCTTAATTATGTCTTTTGTATTTCAATCGTGCCTTATATCTTTATCTTTGTTTTCAAAATTCAAACAGTTAATTCAAATCCCTCAACATGATCTCTATATTAAAATGTGCTTGAAAACAAAAAAATATATTTTTTTTTTTGGAAAAATTTCACTAGCTTTTTAAATAGAAACAAAATTAATCACTAATTTCAGAAGATTCTCGACCATCCAAAAATATAAAATCACTGTTTTCGAAGTCCGTATAAATTTCTTGTAGATACAAATAGTTGTGTGATTTAATCTTCAACATATCACGTCCTCCTCCATCCATGCATCTTGCCAAAATGGATTGTTGATCAAATCGAAAGAAAAAACAGATGAAGAAACAGCAGGGAGGAGCTGTGGTGGCATCATTTGTTGTGAGAAGTTGCCTGCAAAGAGATGTCTACGGGATCAAACTATTTCTTTTATTAAAAATAATTAAATAAGATAAAGGTTGAACTTTCAAATTTTATTAATTAAAATTATATATAAGATTGTTAAGGTATTTTTGTCAATTTATGAATTTCACAAGTTTTAAAGTTTTCTCTTCGAATACATTTCTCTTGGTTATAACTTTGTCAGAAAAATTATAAAATATACTTAAGACTTAAAAAATAATAAATTATGTCTCATTTTAAACTTTTTCTTTTTCAAATATACTTTAATATCTATGTTCCTTACAAAAAATTATAATAATAAACATAATACTAAAATAATTATAAAAGAGTAGGGTTAAAATGCTCTATTGGTTTTGTGTCCCATCATACCCCAACATCATTATCTCTAATTACAAAGTTTAAACAGTCGATCTGAACTACTCAGTATGATCTTCATATTAAAATATTTGGATACAAAATTATATTTTTTGAAATTTTTTTGCTATTTTTTAAGATAGATATAAAACCACTGTTTTTAGAAGATTCTGAACTATTCAGAAATAATGATTTTGTACATATCTAAAAAAAGTTAGTAAAAAGATTCTAAAAATTCTAAACTTTGTTATCCAAACACATTTTAGTATGAAAGTAATGTTGAACGGCTCGGATAGATTATTTAGACTTTGAAAATAAAAATAATGATAATAAAATATAATGAGATATAAAACCAATAAGACATTTTAACCCTATTCATTATAAAATTATACTTCATTCTATAATTCTACTGCAAATAATGACTCTGCCCCTGCGCGTTGACTTGTTAGCATATGATGGGCGCGCAACAACATGGGTTGTATCAATATTTTTATATCGTGTTGGAATTGATATGTTACATGTACTATTTCATATTAGCTATATTATTATCTGTTAGATTTAAATATTCTTTTGATATAGACCCACCCTGGTAATCTTGGATTATTATTTATAGATAGAACAACAGAGTCATGCAACATTTCATGTTGTCCATTTCCTTCTTTATTTTTTCTTGACATTGTAGTTGGACGGTTTACAAATTCGTTGGGTACAAAAAAAAAAGCGCGTTTGGCTTATGCCAGGCAATTTACGTCAGTATTTAGCAAAGAGATTTCGAAATTTCGCTTATTTGATCTGCGTATTTTTTTTTATCAATAACATAAACAAAAATCGAAAATTTAATTAACACGGAGGCTTTAGCTTTTTTCTGTCTTATTTTGTTTCAATCTTTCCTCTTCCTAAACACAATGGGAAGAGATTTCAATGTTAAGTGTACTAAAAAATCATTAGAGATCTCAAGCTTAAGTGCTCTCAGTTTTAAAACAACAAATATTAGACATCTCCATCATGAACTCCCTAATAATATTTCATTTTCTCTTTATATTTTTGTATTGCAACAAGTCTCATCAAAAGTGTACCAATTTCAGACTTTTTATTTTTTACGAACATTTTTTCGATGTCCTCCAAATAAGCCTTAGTGTTAGAAATCGTATAAGAAATTGAGTCTCTAAATGCATGTGGTATAGATATTTTCATGATCATAAGACATTGCGATTGGATATGTCCCACTTTTACTTCTCCTTCTTTTGATCAAGAGTAGAGGTATATGTAGTGATGGGACAATCTTCCCTAAACGTAAAGTCTAAATACATGATACTGAGAGTTATTTGCAAACTTCCTTGTCAAAACTTGAAATTGGTACCATTTAACATTGGAATGTTGTTTGGGCATGTTGTAATACTAAATACACAAAACAACACGATTTAGCAAAAAAAAATGATTTTATAAATTACATTCAAATAAAGGCATTATCAAAACATCGATTTCCATTAATTGATAACCTTTAAACAACAAATTAATTTCTTATGATACTTTGGCACAACAATAGAGTGCTGATGACTCAATAATATATCGAACAACATGTCTTCCTTGGGACTGACAATGTTGACACATGTAATAAATAATAGTCATCACTATACTTTATTATCACACAAAATTTATTATGTTGACACATGTATTTATTATGCTGAATTGACCATGATCTGGAGAGTTTTTGGAAGCATCTTAATAACATTTCAAATTTAAAAATTTATTCAAATATGTATATTTCGTTTTAGAAATTTGTCGGAAATAAATATCACAAAATCCTAATTCCGTAACTGCTCATAACTGCCATATTAATGGCCGCGGGGATTTTGTGCGGTGGCACAGAGGGTCGCACAAAGCTCTGTTAGGATTGAAATTGGGTCAGAATTTGCAATTTCGAGATGAAAATCTTCTAGCAAACCCCAATAGACTTAATAACCGAAATTGGGCAATATTCAAGACCTTAAAAAATTGACAATTTTTTGTGTTTTTCAAGCCTTAATTTTAAGATAAAATACAATCAAGAAAATCCAACAAAAATCAATGAAAAAATCTTCAAGCCTTAATTCTAATTCTCTCTAGATTTTGAAGACCTAATCCTTCAGCCATAAAAAACTCCGATACCACTTGTTGGGGTTGAGGTCAAACAATTACATCTCATCTAGAAATCAAACAGTTACATCTCATTTATGGGTCAAACAATTACACCTCGGAGAAGGAGAAACGACTCCCCACATTAATTCTAAGGACCGTCCTATACCAAAGCCAACCCATAAAATATAACCTTAAGTGCGAACATAATATCTGATTCCATAACGTTTTCCATGAAATATATGTTCTCTTGGTAGATCAACATCTGTCTTTGTGAGCATGAGACTAGTAAGCCCTTCTTGCCGGTTTGTCATATTGTCGTGAAAATAGGTCTTCCAAGACATCTAGACTTCTTCCTTGAAAAATCCTCTCAAATCTCTTAATAGATTTCTCATCTCTATTCTTTGATGGTGGAAGAATAAGAGAATGCACACAGATTTGTATAAAATAACTGTTGTCCATAATCTGTGAGTTGTGGTGTCTTGTGCCTTGGGGACCAATCTATATATACAGGGGAACCCGTTTGGCACCACGTGTGCAGCCGCACAAGAATTCTATGTGGCCGCACAAATGGTCAAACTTGTCGTTAGAACCGTCTTTCCCTGAATAACCTACTTTCCTGAATTAGCAGAGGCTTTGTGCAACCACACAAAAGGCCGCACAATGCTTTGAATGGCGATTCTTCTTAATTGCAAATATAAAAATTAGTCTATCAATAATTTAATTTTTGTCTGAATAAATTTACACATTTATGAACTACACCTTAATGAATACATAGATTGTCAAATATTCTTAATCCATATTAGATCAGTTTAGTTAAACAATCATACATAACATTATACAATTTATAATTATATTGCATATATGCTCAACGTTGGATATATGATCCAACACTGATGAAGTCACTAAAAAATATTCTTTTGTTATCATCAAACTCTTAACTGCTGCAAGTAGGTAGAAGTTTTAACGTGCATTATTACATATATAGTATCATATAGCCATCAACTCGATCAGTATCACGGGTACGTATGAAACATTATCATTAAAAAAAAATAGTGATAAATCGATGACAATAATGTTAATTCCATATATATGTTCCGAGTTCTAAGCTACTGTAGTTTGTGCTGTTGGATGTGAAAATCATATAAATTACAATTTTAAATAAATGTTGACCCCATCATTAATTAGAAGACATGGTGTGAATTTCCGTGCAAATGCCAAGTCTTTGAAGTCAACTTAAGAATTTTTATTTTTTTATTTTTAACATCCAATCGCACGGAAATTCCAAGTCTTTGAAGTCAACTTAAGAATTTTTTTCTATTGGTGGAAGCGCTAGCACTACAGGTCTGCAAAATCCTTTGGTCTCAGTCCTCTAATGGTGGAGGCGTTAGCACTACAGGCAGCGTGGGATGCCATAGTGGAGTTGGGCATTACAAACTGTTCCTTTTTTTCCGATTGTAAGGTGCTGGTGGATGCAGTGTCGAACAGCACAACCCCCACTGAGGTGGGTTGGGAGGCCTTTACAGCTATTCTGAAGCTCTGGGAGACGTTCAAATCAACTGAGGCTTTTAACTGTGTTCATATTGAGCGGAACTCTAATGTTTTAGCGGATGGTCTGGCAAAATTGGGTAGGACTTACGGTTGGGATTGTACCGGGTATACCTTTCCTTGTTTTGCTGTTTAGCAGTAGAGGGTTTCAGGTCTGGACTAGGGGATTTTACATACATGTTTGAGGAATGTCCGGTAAGTTTATTGGATTATGTAATGGCCTACGGGCCTTTTGGTTAACGAAAAAAAAAAAAAAAAAAAGAACTTAAGAATTTTTTTATTTTTTTTTTATTTTTAACATCCAATCGCTTAAGCTTTATTGCTAAAACTAAATAAATTGCAGCATCCATTAATTGCTCTGCGTTCTCTCTTTTTGCAAGACGGTCCGCATATCTTTTTGGTTCCTGTTTAATTATATGAACACATTTAAAGCCTCTGTTCTCCTTCAACCTTCTCCAAGTCTCAAAAATTTCATTGAGCGTGCCAGGCAACCTGCATTGGCGGTTGCATTGCATTACAAGCTTACTCAGCTCCTGATTGTCAGTGAAGAAGGTGCACTCCTTCGATCATCCCTCCATCAATAAAAAACATTACCACTTCCAATATAGCAATTGCCTCTGACTGTAGTGGGCAATATGCGGGTGGATCTAAATTCATTGTTAGAGTGGTTAAGTCATCTCTACGATTTTAAATTTTAATTATATATATTGGAATTTAATTTAATTTTATTTTTTTTAGAACTTTTTATATAGTCTAGTTTTCTTCATAAAATATTAAATGTTTAAGTTCTATTTTGTAATTGAGGTGATCTGAGTTCAAATCTCACCTAACATTGTACATTTGTATCGTTGCAATGTCAACTGGTACCACTGCGGGTTTCTGTTTCTATGTTTTAGATGATTGGCCAGATCCTTATTGATTTCTCAAAAAAAAAAAAAAAATGTTTTGGATGATTCCTGTTATATAACTTTATAGTCATTGATTCTAATTATTGCATGGATAAATACCAATGAGATATGAGTCGTTGACTAGCTAGTTCAAATGATCGAAGAATTCTTCAAACAGATAATTGCCCACAAATTAAGCCAAACGCGCTTATTTTTATTTTTTTTTCTACCCGACGACTTTATATACCACCCAACTACAATGAAAACTCATGTTCTTACGCGGCTACGCTAAGTCAACGAGTTTGCAGTTAGTATTATATAGATTTTTTGTATAGCTAGTTCTTGTTTTATTCAAAGTCAACTAATTGCTCTGGCTTTTTCTTTTTCTACAAGTCTCAACACTTGTAATGAATCTACAGGCAATATATATATATATATATATATAGAGAGAGAGAGAGCTGGGCTATGGTGAGTTGTGAAATAAGATGTCATTTTTACTTCACGCTCATATTTTTATTTTGAAATTCCAAACAACCGATCCGAACCGCTCAACATGTTCTAAATATTGAAATGTACTTGGAGACTAAATTTTACATTTTTTGGAACTTATTTACTATTTATTAAGCCACTTTGAAAATCGCTGATCCGGTGGTCCAGAAATTTTTACTGTTTTACTGTTCACAGTGGATCACCGATTTCAAAGTGGCTTAATAAATAGTAAAAAAATTCAAAAAAATGTAAAATTTAGTGTCCAAGCACATTTCAATATTTAGAACATATTGAACGGTTCGGATCGGTTGTTTGGATTTTCAAAATAAAAATATGACAGTAAAACGTTATTTTACTTCACAACTCACCATAGTCTATTCTCTCTCTCTCTCTCTCTCTCTCTCTATATATATATATATATATATATATATATATATAGCCATCTTTATGATTTTAAAATTTATTTCAATTTAATATTATTTTTTTGGAACTTTTATATAATGTAATCCCTCACATAAAATATTAAATGTTTACTTGTAGTCATGGTTAGAGTTCTATTTTGTAGTTGTGAACACTTGAGTTCAAATTCCACCAACCACATTGTGCATTTTAAATTTTAGTCATCTCTATAAAAAATTTCTAGTTCTGCCCAACATATATATTTGTACCATATATTGCAGAGAACGTAATACTCATCTCTGTCAGTTAACGTATTGACATATCAAATAGAATTTGAATACGGAGTAGGGTTCAAATACCTTAATTATGTCTTTCGTATTTCAATTGTGCCTTACATCTTTATCTTTGTTTTCAAATTCAAACAGTTAATTTAAACCCCTCAACATGATCTCTATATTAAAATGTGCTTGAAAACAAAATTTATATTTTTTTTGAAAAATTTTCACTAGCTTTTTAGATAGGTACAAAATTAATCACTAATTTCAGAAGATTCTCGACCATCCAAAAAATATAAAATCACTGTTTTCAAAGCCCGTATAAATTTTTTTTGTAGATACAAATAGTTGTGTGATTTAATCTTCAACATATCACGTCTTCCTCCATCCATGTATCATGTATGCATCTTGCCAAAATGGATTGTTGATCAAATCGAAAAAAAAAATAGATGAAGAAACAGCAGGGAGGAGCTGTGGTGGCATCATTTGTTGTGAGAAGTTGTCTGCAAAGAGATGTCTACGGGATCAAACTATTTCTTTTATTAAAATTAATTAAATAAGATAAAGGTTGAGCTTTCAAATTTTATTAATTAAAATATATATAAATTGTTAAGGTATTTTTGTCCATTTATGAATTTCACAAGTTTTAAGTTTTCTCTTCGAATACATTTCTCTTGGTTATAACTTTGTCAGAAAAATTGTAAAATATACTTAAGACTTAAAAATAGGGGTGTAAACGGAGCGGATTCGGAGCGGATAATGCTAATACCAAATCCGTATCCGCCTTTCAATGAACGGATACGGATACGGATACGGATACGGATACGGATAGTAAACGGATATCAAAATTTAAAACCATATCCGCCTTAACGGATACGGATACGAGCGATAATTTACGGATACGGATTCGAATACGAATATAGAACGGATAATTGTCGGATATTGAGTTATATGAACTTTAAGATATATTAATAATTAATAAAATTTAAATATAAAAATAAATGAATAATTGTAAGTTGATAGAGATATTAATGTTAGAAAGATGAGAGAATATAAGATATTTATTTTATTAATAGTGTGGTGTAGTGGTTTGTAACTTGGTTGCTTAGACTTTTCACTTCACATGACATGAGTTCTAATTTCCTTGAAAGCAAAATAAGTTAAAACCTCACATGATACGGATACGGATACGGATACGGATAGATACGGATATCAACATTTAAACCATATCCGTATCCGTATCCGTATCCGCATCTTCTATGGGTAATTGATAATTATCCGTATCCGTATCCGCGATATCCGTATCCGTTTAAATCCGGATACGGATTATATGCGGATTCGGAGCGGATATCCGGCCGGATATCCGTGTCCGTTTACACCCCTACTTAAAAATAATAAATTATGTCTCATTTTAAACTTTTTCTTTTTCAAATATACTTTAATATCTATGTTCCTTACAAAAAATTATAATAATAAACTTAATAATAAAATAATTATAAAAGAGTAGGATTAAAATGCTCTATTGGTTTTGTATCCCATCATACCCCAACATCATTATCTCTAATTACAAAGTTTAAACAGTAGATCTGAACTACTCAATATGATCTTCATATTAAAATATGCTTGGATACAAAATTTCATATTTTTTGAAATTTTTTTGCTATTTTTTAAGATAGATATAAAATAACTGCTTTTAGAAGATCGATTATGAACTATTCATAAATAATGATTTTGTACCTCTCTAAAAAAAGTTAGTAAAAAATTCAAAAAATGATAAAATTTGTTATCCAAGCACATTTTAGTATGAAGATAATGTTGAACGGTTCGGATCGATTATTTAGACTTTCAAAATAAAAATAATGATGTTGAAACATAATGAGATATAAAACCAATGAAACATTTTAACCCTACTCATTATAAAATTATACTTCATTCTATAATTCTACGGCAAATATTGACTCTGCCCCTGCGCGTTGACTTGTTAGAATATGGTGGGCGCGCAACAACATGGGTTGTATCAATATTTTTATATCGTCTTGGAATTGATATGTTCCATGTACTATTTCATATTAGCTATATTATTATCTGTTAGATTTAAATATTCTTCTGATATAGACCCACCCTGGTAATCTTGGATTATTATTTGTAGATCGAAAAGCAGACAGTCATGCAGCATTTCATGTTGTCCATTTCCTTCTTTATTTTTTCTTGATATTGTAGTTGGACGGTTTACAAATTCGTTGGGAACAAAAAAAAAGCGCGTTTGGCTTATGCCAGGCAATTTATGTCAGTATTTAGGAAAGATATTTCGAAATTTCGCATATCTGATCTGGCGTATTTTATTTTTTATCAATAACATAAACAAAAATAAAAAATTTAATTAACACGGAGGCTTTAGCTTTTTTCTGTCTTATTTTGTTTCAATCTTTCCTCTTCCTAAACACAATAGGAAGATATTTCAATGCTAAGTGTACTAAAAAATCATTAGAGATCTCAAGCTTAAGTGCTTTCAGTTTTAAAACAACAAATATTAGACATCTCCATCATGAACTCCCTAATAATATTTCATTTTATCTTTATATTTTTCTATTGCAACAAGTCTCATCAAAAGTGTACCTAATTTCAGACTTTTCATTTTTTACGAACATTTTCTCAATGTCCTCCAACTAAGACTTAGTGTTAGAAATCGTATCAGAAATTGAGTCTCTAAATGCCTGTGGTATAGATATTTTCATGATCATAAGACATTGCGATTGGACATGTCCCACTTTTACTTCTCCTTCTTTTGATCAAGAGTAGAGGTATTTGTAGTGATGGGACAATCCTCCCTAAACGTAAGGTCTAAAAACATGATACCGAGAGTTATTTGCAAACTTTCTTGTCAAGACTTGAAATTGGTACCATTTAACATCGGAATGTTGTTTGGGCATGTAGTAATACTAAATACACAAAACAACACAATTTAGCAAAAATAAAAATGATTTATAAATTACATTCAAATAATGGCATTATCAAAACATCGATTTCCATTAATTGATAACCTTTAAACAACAAATTAATTTCTTATGATACTTTGGCACAACAATAGAGTGCTGATGACTCAATAATATATCGAACAACATGTCTTCCTTTGGACTGATAATGTTGACAAATGTAATAAATAATAGTCATCACTATACTTTATTATCACACAAAATTTATTATGTTGACACATGTATTTATTATGCTGAATTGACTCATGATCTGGAGAGTTTTTGGAAGCATCTCAATAACATTTCAAATTTAAAAATTTAATTTCAAATATGTATATTTCGTATTAGAAATTTGTCGGAAATATATATCACAAAATCCTAATTCCGTAACTGCTCATAACTGCCATATTAATGGCCTGCGGGGATTTTGTGCGGTGGCACAGAGGGTCGCACAAAGCTCTGTTAGGATTGAAATTGGGTCAGAATTTGCAATTTCGAGATGAAATCTTCTAGCAAACTCTAATAGACTTAATAACTGAAATTGGGCAATCAAGACCTTAAAAAATTGACAATTTTTTGTGTTTTTCAAGTCTTAATT
The DNA here is from genome assembly GCA_025461045.1 of Carex parvula. NCBI lineage: Eukaryota > Viridiplantae > Streptophyta > Magnoliopsida > Poales > Cyperaceae > Carex > Carex parvula. The sequence goes on along the minus strand of JAJGRW010000950.1, from coordinate 367,491 downwards.
TTAAGATAAAATACAATCAAGAAAATCCAACAAAATCAATGAAACAATCTTCAAGCCTTAATTCTAATTCTTTCTAGATTCTAAAGACCTAATCCTTCAGCATAAAAAAACTCCGATACCACTTGTTGGGGTTGAGGTCAAACATTACATCTCATCTAGAAATCAAACAGTTACATCTCATTTATGGGTCAAACAATTACACCCCGGAGAAGGAGAAACGACTCCCCACATTAATTCTAAGGACCGTCCTATACCAAAGCCAACCCATAAAAATAAACCTTAAGTGCGAACATAATATCTGATTCCATAACAGTTTTCCATGAAATATATGTTCTCTTGGTAGATCAACATCTGTCTTTGTGAGCATGAGACTAGTAAGCCCTTCTTATCGGTTTGTCATATGGTCGTGAAAATAGGTCTTCCAAGACATCTAGACTTCGTCCTTGAAAAATTCTCTCAAATCTCTTAATGGATTTCTCATCTCTATTCTTTGATGGTGGAAGAATAAGAGAATGCACACAGATTTGTATAAAATAACTGTTGTCCATAATCTGTGAGTTGTGGTGTCTTGTGCCTTGGAGACCAATCTATATATACAGGGGAACCCGTTTGGCACCACGTGTGCAGCCAGCACAAGAATTCTATGTGGCCGCACAAATGGTCAAACTTGTCGTTAGAACCGTCTTTCCCTGAATAACCTACTTTCCTGATTTAGCAGAGGCTTTGTGCAACCACACCAAAGGCCGCACAATGCTTTGAATGGCGATTCTTCTTAATTGCAAATATAAAAATTAGTCTATCAATAATTTAATTTTTGTCTGAATAAATCTACACATTTATGAACTACACCTTAATGAATACATAGATTGTCAAATATTCTTAATCCATATAGATCAGTTTAGTTAAACAATCATACATAACATTATACAATTTATAATTATATTGCATATATGCTCAACGTTGGATATATGATCCAACACTGATGAAGTCACTAAAAACTATTCTTTTGTTATCATCAAACTCTTAACTGCCGCAAGTAGGTAGACGTTTTAACGTGCATTATTACATATATAGTATCATATAGCCATCAACTCGATCAGTATCACGGGTACGTATGAAACATTATCATTAAAAAAAAATAGTGAAATGTTAATTCCATATGTTCTGAGTTATAAGCTACTGTAGTTTGTGCTGTTGGATGTGAAAATCATATAAATTACCAATTTTAAATAAATGTTGACCGCATCATTAATTAGAAGACATGGTGTGAATTTCCGTGCAAATGCCAAGTCTTTGAAGTCAACTTAAGAATTTTTATTTTTTTATTTTTAACATCCAATCGCTTAAGCTTTATTAATTGCTAAAACTAAATAAATTGCTCTTGGGTCAAAGTCTTCTGTTTACAATCGATGAAACTTTGGCTTCAAGTTATAAATTAACATGAATTATGGATCAGTTTCTAATGTTCCTAGCATAGCATGTCGATATGGTACTACGCCGGATTGGTCGTTGCATCTCTATTCTTTTTCTTTGAAAATTGCTTATATAAAAGGATAATATTAACTTATTTACGAAATATAAATTTATAACGATAGGATCGAGAAAGATAATCCAATTATTACGTAAGATCATGTTTAAACTCCCTGTCAGTGGGGAAAAAAAAAAGCACCCTTAGACCTTACATTTGCTGGAAAAAAAGAAGCCAAAAAGCATAAAAGACCTGCATCTTACTCCAGCCCTTAACTACACCCTGCAAAACTATTCCGTGTTAGTTAGAAATATAGGAGATGTACATCCTTCCAGCATCCATTAATTGCTCTGCGTTCTCTCTTTTTGCAATTAAGACGGTCCGCGTATCTTTTTGGCTCCTGTTTAATTATATGAACACATTTAAAGCCGACATTTATATTAATATCCAAAGTTAATTACAAATTAATAAATTTACCCATGATTCCCGAGTTTTTTCAAAAATATCCAAATGTTCCTCTCTCCCAGAAACCGGTTATTTTCCATAAAATGGTTGGTTTCCTCTTTTTTTTTTTTTTTTTAAGACACTATGAAGAGCAAGATAATGAAATCTAACACTGAAAATTCGAATTTTTTGTTAGATTACTTCTTTTGATTTATAATTAGCATATTATACTAAAATACACTAGATTACTTGAAATTATGTTGAATTACACTATATTACATTAAATTACGCTAAATTATGTTAAATTACGCTAAAATACGGTAAATTTTGGCAAATTACTGTGTATCTTCAGAATGATGTATAATTATAAACTATTTTTTGTTTCTATTTTATCTTCATAGTGATTTATAATTACAAACTATTTATTTTTAAGAGACAATATGAAGAGCAAGATAATGAAATCTAATACTAAAAATTCAAATTTTTTGTTAGATTACTTCTTTTGATTAGCATATTTATACTAAAATATGCTAAATTACTTGAAATTATGTTGAATTACACTATATTACGTTAAATTACACTAATTACATTAAATTACGCTAAAATACGGTAAATTACGGTAAATTACATATGAATAGGGATGATATCTTCACTGAAAAGGCGAAAACAATGACGAAACTTCAAACGGCCATAAAACGACGCTCGAGTGTCCGATTTCAGCAATGACCACTTTCCGGAAAGCTTGCAAAAATACGCATGCGTTCGTGCCAGCGATGCTGGATTTCAAAATTCAGAATTGCCAAAAAACTAAGGGAAGAGCCTCGAAACTTGAGTTGAGTTTCCAATTAAGATTTTCATTTCTATTATTCAATCTAAGTAGCTCAGTAAATTAGTTACATAATGAACTTGTAGAATACCAATTTTTACTATTTTCAGAATTTTTTTACTATTTTTTATGTTCATGAAAGATGGCACAAAATCGGTCTACTTTAGTGTATTTTGCGTAGTTTAGCGTAATTTACCGTATTTCAGCATAATTAGCGAAGTTATTGTAATTTAGCGTAATTTAACATAATTTAGCGTAATTTAATGTAATATAGTGTAATTGAACATAATTTCAAGTAATCTAGTGTATTTTAGTATAAATATGCTAATTATAAATCAAAAGAAGTAATCTAACAAATAATTTAAACAAAAATTCGAATTTTCAGTGTTAGATTTCATTATCTTGCTCTTCATAGTGTCTAAAAAAAAAAAAAGATGAAACCGGCCATTTTATGACCGGTTTGGACATTTTTGGAAAAACTTGGAAATCATAGGTAAATTTATTAATTTGTAATTAACTTTGGATATTAATAAAAATGTCGGCATTTAAAGCCTCTTTCTCCTTAAACCTTCTCCAAGCCTCAAAAATTTCATTGAGCGTGCCAGTCAACCTGCATTGGCGGTTGCATTGCATTACAAGCTTACTCAGCTCCTGGTTGTCAGTGAAGAAGGTGCACTCCGTCGATCATCCCTCCATCAATAAAAAACATTACCACTTCCATTATAGCAATAGCCTCTGACTGTAGTGGGCAATATGCGGGTGGATCTAAGTTCATTGTTAGGGTGGCTAAGTCATCTCTACAATTTTAAATTTTAATTATATATATTAGAATTTAATTTAATTTTATTTTTTTAGAACTTTTTATATAGTCTAGTTTTCTTCATAAAATATTAAATGTTTAAGTTCTATTTTATAATTGAGGTGATTTGAGTTCAAATCTCACCTAATTGTACATTTCAGTTCCTCTATCAAAATTTTTTAGTTCCGGTCACATGCCTTGACTCTAACACTGCAAAGATGTGCCACTAGTTCCTCACCTCTTTTCAAAATAAAATTACCTATTCCACCTTGCCAATGCATTCTCCAGGATCCATCTACATAGCATGCATGTGTACTACGAACTTTGTTTGCAAACGCTGGACCTCCCCACCCACCTTTCCCAGCTCCTGCGCGCTTTGGCAATTTCGGTTTCATTATTGATGCCCTGCAAGTACTTGGGGAAACTGCAAAAAAATGGTTCCTTTCCCCCAAATTATATTCCATAAATTAATAAAACAGTTAGGTAGTGACATAAACAAGAATAATCGATCTTATTAATTACTTCATACATAACCTTACATCAAATTGAACAGCAAATCATTCCCATTATACTAATTAATAACTTCTTAAAACACTTAAACAAACAATTCAGCAAAGAAAATGAAACGGAGCAATGATATGAACATAGTAGTTCCGGAAAAGGGAAATCAGTCCCCCAGATTTCAATTAGTTGAGGTCTCCGGTAGTGACCCCATCCAAGCCGGTGGCATCATCCCGGTTTGATCCTGAACTGTTTTAAGCAAAGGTGGCAGCATCCGATACACTCCTGCCACCTCCTTCATGGCCCCACCTTCACCGCCGCCTTCGCCACCATTGGTCCATATACTGATTTTTGGTTGTAATCCCTTGACTCCATCTGCATTGATCTTGGCTATCTCTTGGTACATGCGCCCGTTAATCATCAGATAATCGCGCAGACAATTGTAATTTCCACCTAATGCATGGAGTAATGAGTCTAAATAGGTGCTTTGAGCTTGGGCCAGCACAAGCAAACCCTCCGCCTCCTTTTGTTTTGCGTAAAGTTGTGCGTCGGCATCCTTTTGCCGAGCGAAGAATTCAGCCTCAGCTGCAGCTCGTCGCCCCTCGGCAATTCGCTCTTGCTCATAAAGCAGGGTTTCTGCGGCCTTTTGCCTCCTGTAGACCTCTGCATTTGCTTCTTGCATCTAAAAATAAATCATCTCTAGTATATAAGACATGTAATGCAGCATATCATCACCAAAATCAAGGATTCGGTTTTCTTAAAAAAAAAGTTGGGGAAAATTTTATTATATTTTCTTTATTAATGCATAACGTGTAGGTACTATTTTGTATCTATTGTAGCTGTTTAGGTACTCTTTTTATAAAATATAAAAATATATATATAACCAGAAAGGTCTGTTAATCTCAAATAATTTTTCATACAAGAAAAAAAAAAGATTAAGAAATTAAATCATACCTTTGTCTCATAGTCGACTATTGCCTTACTAAGATGCTCGGCTTTGAGCTTCTCCGTCTGACGCATGGCATTCCTTCGCTCCACCTCCATTTGCAATTCAGCATCTCTTATAGCAACTGCCTTAGTTGCCTCAACCTGTGCCAATTTGGCCTCCCTCTCCCAGCTTGCCTTCTTTTTTGCCAGCTCAGTGTTCGCCTCAGCCACCTCAGCCTCCCTTTTGTTTTCATAGATCTTCACCTCAGTCGTGACCTTTACCTCCTGCTTCTTCGCTTCTCCATCTCTTTGTTTCGTATATATTTTAGTCTCAGCATCGACCTTAGCTGCATTCTGCTTCGTTTCCCCTTCCCTCACCTTTGCACCAACATCTCCTTTCATTCTTGCCTCTGCCACATCGACCTTCGCCTGATTGGCTGCCTCCTGCTGTGTCTTCTGGCCGAGAAAAGAGAAATACTCGCTACCGCGAACATCCACCAACTGCTTCACATTCGCATTGTAAATTATTAGCCCAAATTGGTTAAGTTCCAATTGTACGTTCTCAAAGACAGATTGCTTGAACTCCTTGGTGCCTTTGAAAATTCCCTCCATTGTCATCGAAGCAGCGAGAACACGAGTTTCTCCCTCAATCACACCTTGCACGAGCTCTTTGACATGGTTGGACAGCTTGTCGTGCCGTGATATGAGTTTGGCGTACTTCAAGAGGGCTTCATCGTCGTCGGTTCGGGGACCGATGGTGAAGACTGCGGGAAGGATAAAGGGAAGTTTCTCGGAGCTCATCGCTTGAACCTCAAAAGTATAATTGACGGGTGAGATGTCAAATCGACTGCATACTTGACCTGGCATGATCCATGCCTTCTTGACAAGCTTGATGTCTTTGATTCGAAATCCAGTGATGGCTAGGTACTCGGAGGCACCAGCTACCCGGAAATATGCCATTGCAATTGTAGTTTAGTGTGGATAATGTTGAGAACAAGAGAATATTTAATCAATGATTAGATGGGTCTTAATTACATTTGCTAAAAGGGTTGTGTTTGTGTGGGTATATATAAGGGGCGAAGGGAAGTACTGAGAAACGAGATGCAAGTCCTCCGGAAATTTATTATATTTTGCAAGAATTAATAATATTCGTTCTTATCATAAAAAAGAAACCTTGGTTGACTAGCAAAAGAGGTCTTTTTGCTATTTTATTTTTAATTGCTTTGTGACCTAGTCTGAAATTAATATATATGGAAATAGATCTTGACCGGAAAATTTGAACAGAAGAGGGTTTATGACGCAATCTCGGTCCCGGATTACGACTTTGCTAGTGACGGGTCTCGAACTCGGATTAGTAGAATTAGAAACAAAGAGTGCTAAGTAGCAAAAGTGAGAATAAATCTCTCTCAGAAAATATATTGATATCAAAAAGTTATTTTTCTCTTACAAAAGTTTTCCTTTTATAAGCCATAAGGAGTGATTAATTTCTAACATAGAAATAAACAAGTATAAATGACCACTTAGGAATTGTAAACATAGTAATGAGCAAATATAAAGAACTATTTAGAAAATGTAAACATTTTTTAATATTCTCTAGAAAATGTAAATGGTCAATCTTGAAAGTAGATCCTTCTTTAATAGTAGCTGCACGCTTCTCAAAGTGAGTCTGAACCTGAATCTGAGTCTGACTCGAGTTGGTTCTCGGGTTGGTTCCCGGGTTGAATCTCGGGTTAGTTCCCGGGTTGGATCTCGTCAGTTTAGCTTGGTGAGTATATGCTATTTGTGCCGCAATGGTAATGAAACATTGACACATCGAGTACGAATTGGATGTTATTCTTTTGAAATATCATGAATCTATTTTTTCTCATCCAACCATTCAAATATTTTCATAAATTACAAGCGATCAAATCTCAGTGACATTTCCTAAACGGCAGGAATTTAAACAGACGAAGATCTTAACTCATCTTTTTTGCTTGTTTTTAAATACTTTTTACCATTGTTGTTCTACATTTATTTATTTTTAAATATATTTTGCCATTTTTCACCATTTATAATTCCATGCAAGGGTTATACCTCAAAATTCTTCAAACTCATGTAACCAATCACAGTTAATAAATAAAAGCTTGACTCTTGTGTCTTACTAAAAAAAATTACCATCAACTCCAATAAAAAAGTAATTGATCCTCAAATCTCTAAATACATTAAAATTCTAAAATTTAGATGTCAAACCATCTAACTATTCAATATCGAATTCTTCCATTCAGATTTCAATCATACAACTTGTGTGATGATATTACCTCTGCCACTACACCAAGCTGATTTATAGGATATATTAAAATTCTAATTGTTAAACAAGAAAAATCTTTTTAAAATTTTGTATTAACTAACGATTTGACGAAGATAGCATAATACTAACAGAGACATGTGTCAGCAGAGAGTTTGCAAATCGTGGCAATCAAGTATTCGTTAGTTGACAAAGTGAATTCAGTATGTATGTTTTATAATTAAATTTATTTTTTTAGTATTTAATTAGTCTGGTATATTATTGTTCTTTATTATTCAATTTATATGGTTGATCATTTATCAAACCCGGACTTATTCATCTAAGATTTGCTGCTTCTTCTTCTTCTTCAATATTCCACGCTATTAATTTGAATAATAAATCCCAACAATTGTTTATATATTATTAATTTGTTTTAAACTTTTAATAGTCTAATGTGCTTTGTTATTTTGTATATATGTTTTTTTTTCCTATTACGAAATGAACCGGATCAGGCTTTCTTTAATATTTCGTTGAAGTGTTCATGACCAATTGTGTTGGACTGCGGGTTTCTATTTGTATGTATGTTTTAGTTAGATATCTTATTAATTATAAATTTATAGTCATTGATTCTAATTATTGATTGGATATACCAATGAGATATGAGTCGTTGGCTAGCTATTTTAAACGAAGAATTCGTCAAACAGATAATTGCCCACAAATTAAGCCAGAACCCAGAGGCGCCTTCCTGTAAATTTCCTTCCCAACGACTTTATATACACGTACCCAACTACAATATCAAGTCATGTTCTTGCGCGGCTACATTGATTTAATGCGTTTGCAGTTGCACTTTAGACTTTTAGTATCGGTTTTTGTTTTATTCAAGTTAACTTGCGCTTTGTTTTTTTTCCCTATAAATTTCAACACTCGTAATCTAAATTGGTCAGTATATACGTAGCGCTACTAGATGTTTGTAACCTCACCAATATTTTTGGTGAGATTAATTTCAAACAACAAATTCAATATATATATATATTTTTTTGGATTCAAAGTAGTACAAATTCAATAATAGTGGTTAAAAAATGATGAAAAATAAATGTATTAAAATAAATTATAAACTTTTTTTAAAGGTTTGTAGCTAACAACCTGTCAACGTTTTGTATTAATAAGAAAATTATTTACAAAAACCTTCTTTCTTTATATGCCTGATTTTATACTAAATTAATTTGAAATTTATAAAAATTTTATGTAAATGCATTGATGGCGAAGTAAATCGGTTTCAACCACTTCAATTTGTTGTTTGAAGCAATATGATAATTTTGTAGTTAAACTCACCAAAAATTTGATGAGCTTAAGGACACCTTACTCATGTACATATATCTTTGTACCATATTGCACACAACATAACACTGATATCCGTCAAACGTATTGACAATTGAATATAAATGATACCAAAATTTTTGGTGTATTTTCATAAATTAAATAAATTTTGAATACAAATAAAAAAAATTGGATAATCTACTAATTTTAATTCAAATAGGTTGTCTTAATTTAAAATATTTGCATAATCTACTAATCTTAATTCAAAAATCTCCAATACAAGTTGTCTTATACATGTATTTTGACAGGTCTAAACATACACATTCACATTGAGACCCACTTCCTTTATACTTTGAAATATTTTGTCCACCATTGGATGAGGGCTTCATTGCATTGCAAGAATGATATTATATACGATTGAATTCTATTTGGATTAAAGTGTCCTGTGTCCTGGTTGTACTGGTATCTTTTAAATGCTATTTTTAAGAATTAAATCTGTGTTTTAATTCTCTGTAAAGGTCGGAGCTGATATTCCCGCTAATATTCAAAAATTGAAATGTACTTGCAATTAAAATAAATAGATGAGTTTAGAAAAATTGACACGCGGGATAATAACGGAGTTCGGCTTAAAATGCCTACGTCTCCGGGACGTCGCAACCGCTTCTTAGTACACCTTTCTATTACCCAACAAGAAAAGTTACAACTTATGAACCGGTGAGCCCTTACAACCAATGGGAAGTCACACGGCCAACTCAAATAGAGAACGAAGTCTTTAAGTTTAGAGTCTCAAGAGAAACACTTAAAAACTCACTCTAACCTAATATAACTCAAGATTAGTGAAGTGAATTTGAAGTTGTTTGAGAGATATTGAAGTTCTAAGCTCTCACAACAATGGAGGGACTTAAGCACATAGAAAAATTGCTTTTGAATAGTTGGGGCGGCAAAAAGTGAATTGGCTGAAAACCCACTAGCGCTATTTATAGTGGCAGCTTCGGAATGAGCAATTTGCCACTAATCGTTGGTAACGATTATGTAATCATTACCAACGATTGGAGAATTTATGGAGTTAGGGTTTCTGTGTAGCTTTATATAATCGTCAACAACGATTGATCTCTGTGAAGTTAGGGTTTTAGACTTGACTAGTTTTTCTGTGTAGCTTCCATAATCGTTACCAACGATTGAGCTATGTTGTTATTTGGCTGAAAAGCCAATAACATTGTTTATAGTGACTTCTTAGTCTGCCACTAATTATTACCAACGATTGATCCCTGTTTCAACATCAAATTTACTTTACCAAGTTCATAATTTTTACAATTTAAATTCTTGATAAATATCTTGATGATTTCTTCGGTTCAACTAATTCATATTGCAATTCCAATTGTCTTGAACCTACAGAATATCTCAACTCGAGGAAATTGTTAAATTAATTGTTATATGTTTTGCAAATTAGTCAAATAGTATAATAAGAATATTGCTTACAACAACAATCTCCCCCTTTTAACGATTTGCAAAACGTACATCACAATTAAGTGCATAAATTGATTTTTCCCAATTTGATTTTCTCAATTGTCGTTTTTTGCATGTCTTGCAATTTCTCTCCATTTTGGAAATCGACGAAAGGGAAGAAAATAGCACAAGTTATGAGTGCTCCCCCTCAAAACATGCACTCCCCTTCAATTTTGGAATATATGATAGTTAAAACAACGACAAAATGTTGAGGAATTTACATAGTACCACTGCATATACAAATAATACATGCATTCAAAATAGTATGGCAATGTAAACATAGATCTCCAATAATAGCATAATAATGCATGCAACGCAAATAGCACAAGTAAGAATCCAAGCAAAAATAGTCATGCACTAAAATGTCAAGTCATGCCATACAACTAAAGCATAAATAAGTTTTCAATTTCTACTTATCATGCAAATTTAAATGACCTAAAATTCATAGCATAGCAACCAAGTAGCATATAATAAACATACACGTAATCAAACAAAGTCAGAGAGAGAGTAAATCTAGTTGTCACGGGACACGGGGTCGTCGGCAGGGTCATCGTCTGAAGGGCTATCATCGCTGTCATCACCCACATGCCCACTCGATGCTCCATAGCATTTTATCCATCGTTTGATAAGGTCAGTTTGAGCCTCATCGAGTGCCTTAATGCTCTTGGTATTTTTGCAAACTTCCTCGTGGACTTGTTGAAGCTCGGTGGACATTCCTTGAAAACCAGTAGCAAGATTTCTCATTTGTTCCATCATCCAGTCCATTTTTTCGTTCATGGTTTGTGGTGGTATGCCTTGGACTTGTTGAGTTTGGATTGGTGGTGGTGATTGATCAGAGTCAAAATGATGATGAATTACGTAGGGTTTTGACTTAGGTTTTGCATCTTATCTCACACTTATATTTAATTAATTAGAGAAAAAGGCTACTGTTACCCTTCTTTATGTTTTATTACAGGAAACAGGTTTTGGGACTATTTTACACTAAATGGAGCAAGAATCAGGTCAATCGGATAAGCGACGCTCATCGACTAAGGCTCTGTTACGGCTCGTATTAACTGATACGAACCTAGCCGAATACGGACCAGGAGATAGCGCGATACGCATTAAATCCTTCAGCGACATGGTCTCATTAAGGACCGTACAAGTCAGTACGGTTCGTAACCAAGGCGCCCTTTGGGGGATAACTGCTACAGTTGTATCCATATCAGGTTTCTTGGCCTCCACTCAACTCCAGACGTCCCCTCACTCCTATATAAGTATCCTGGACAGAAGAAGAAGATATCTTTGTAATTTTGGTTATATTTGATTAAGTGAGAAAGAGAGGAGTGATTGTAACCATGCCGTTCTGCGGCTAAGTTCTTTTCTTAGGGGCTAGGCAGTAAACCTTGTTACTTATGATGCTTTGATATATATATTTTCTATTGATTATGATTTCTTGTTGTTTGATTGAAATGCTTTTGTGATTTATTATCTCTTCATCTTATAGCGATGATCTAGTTTAATCCGTTAGGGTAGTGACAGTGCTTTAATGGTAAGAGAAACTATAATGGACGAGTCAGCCTCATTGGGAGTCATTAGATTTATGTGAAGAAAATCTTAGCGGAGAAACCATAAATCAGAACAACAAAATGCGAACCAAGTTCTGTCATTTGCAGTGTCCTATGTAGTAACTTGTGTATTTAGATATCTGTCATTTGCGTAAGATAACTCGCAGTGTCCTATGTAGTATCTCGATGGAAGTCCCGTCATTTGTGTAAGATAACTCGCAGTGTCCTATGTAGTGTCTTCCATAAACAACAATAGGAAACCAGACCCGACAGAAGTAGAATATCAAAGAGGATTGAGTTGCAATGGTGTGCCGAAACTCTAGGAATTCTCATCTCTATCTTTATTTTAATTACTTTTAATTGTGCCAAATTACATTGATCACAACTTCAACTCTCAAATTTTCAGATTTCGTCTAGTCTTTTAAAATATTGTGATTTGATCGCTCAAGACTGTAGACCAATATTTCCTGTGGATCGACCTCGATTATACTACTCGATAGGATTGTGCGCTTGCAATTCGAACCGATAGCATTTCCGAGTTTATAAATTTTAAAAGAAAACATCGCTCACTTTTGGGTGATCAGTGATGGTGGGTTTTCTTCATATGAATTCCAATATTGATTCGGAAGAGCATTAGGGGCTCTAATCCATCGATTTATGGGACGATTGTCGAGTCTGTAACGGGGTAAGCCGTTCTCAGCTGAAGATAAAACCTAACCAATGTTTGGTAACTCAAATATTAAATTTACTGGGGCTCGGAGGGGAATATCATTTGGAAGTTGAATACTATTTTTGCGCATGATTTTGTGAATAATGTGAGCATACAGTAAATTGTACACCTTGCTATTGAAGGAATTTCTCATGTGACGTATAATGATGTATGGAATGTTAAATCGCTTGTCATCCAATGAGATGAGATGGCGCATGTAGTACATGGCACCCCATTCCATATTGGTTTTGATTGTGGCTTTTAGGGTAAGGATGTTGTTGATCAAGAGATAGAGCAAACGGTGAAGAGATGGAAGACAGGAAACATAAAGATGAGCTCCACCTATATTGGTACGATCAAACCATGTTTTGTAATTATCAGCTGTGTCTACGGCTGACTTAGGCCAATTTCTAAGAGGATAGGTTTCCTCACCCTCATTTGGTATTTTTTATTCCAAAAATACCCTTAATATTAAAAAAATTATGTGACAACTTAGTAAGAATAGGATTTTGACCAAATAGGTCTTACAATTCAAAAATTGGCAGGTCCCAGTACACAGTGCCACTTATTCCCAAATAAGAACTGTACAGAAAATATTGACCACCTCTTTGTTACATGTAGATATGTGAGATAAATTTGGTTTGGATGGGAATAAGACAAGATTTACAACACCAATGGCTTACTGTGGTGTAGATGAGATCCAGATTCTTCAATATGCCATGACTTTAAGCTCAGCTCAGTAAAAAAGCCTTTTTTTATTGTTTTAGTGCAGTGAACTGGTGCATATGGAAGTTGAAAAATGATATATGTTTTTCAAGAATACCACTTAATTCTGCAAGGAATATGATACTGACGATCCTTTCTTGGATCAAATATTGGTCAGGCTTGTCAACAGAGAGGAAGCTCATCAACATATGAACAGATGGCTCCAGAAGACATAGACTTGATTCCACTGCAGAACCTTCCTCCTATGCATACATTGGACTACAGTCCTACTGTAGAGAGACTGTTACCACTGGTACCACAAATCACAGATGGAAGATGATCACAGGAAGAAGTACTGATAAGTGTATCAGTTTTTTCAGAGTGTCAATATGTGAGGCTTACTGATAAAACATATTGAATTAACTTCAAATGATGAATTCGTATCATTGAAATCAATCTACTTCACGAGTGATGAGTTTACATGTCAAATTTATAAATTTTTGAATTAATTTAGTATAAGTCAAGCGATCAAAAAATTAAATAATTCCAAATTTATAAAATTTGGCATGTAAACGCATCATTTGTGAAGTAGATCGGTATCAACGGTTTGGATTCATCTTTTGAAGTTAGTTCGATAGGTTTTACAATTAAGCTTATCAAAGAGCTTGATGAGCTTAAGAACACCCTAGTTCTACTCATGAAAATATACTGAAGATTTAAAATTTATAAATTTATATCTCATTCTAAACTTCTTCTCCAAAATATGTTTCTATTTCTGTATTGAGTAGGGTTAAAGTACCCCATTATTTATGTCTCATTCATGCCCCCACATTCTTATTTTTGTTTCAAAATCCAACCAGTCAATTTGAACCGCCCAACATGATCTCCATATTAAAATGTACTTGTAGACCAAATTTTATATTTCGTAGAATTTTTTTATTTTTTTTAGATAGGTACAAAATCACTATTTTTAGATGGTCAAAAATACTAATTTTGTACCTATCTAAACATATAGTAAAAAATTTCCAAAAAAATATAAAAGTTGATCTCCAAGTACATTTTAATATGGATATCATGTTGAGCGGTTCGGGTCGACTTTTTGGACTTTAAAACAGAGATAAGAATGTGGTAATGGAGCACAAAAACAATGAGACATTTTAACTCTACTCTTCCATGTTTTTATCAAAAAAATTATAAAAATATACTTAATATTCAAAATAATATTTATATTGTGCCTCGTCATTATAAAATTTTGTTCTATTATATACAAAAATTGGCCCAGCCTTGCACGTTGACTTGTTCGCGGGCAACATGCATGGATAAGATCAATATTTTGGAAGTCACTAAACTTTATCATTTATTATGAATTGATCACTCAACTTTAATCTGATCTTCTACTTTGTTACGATCAAGTCACTCCGTTAAATAATTTTTCTTATTTAAATAAATACCTATAGAAAACAACTGTAGTTATAAAAAATCGAACTTTGCGTTCCTTCCATTTCATTCTTGAATTAAGATTACATTAATATTTGTAAATATTAAAATTAAAGTGATATTATACACATTAAAAATACTCCAAAAATATTGGTATCATATTTAATTCAATTCGAATATGTCAAATACGCAACTGACGGAGGTGACTGTTATATACGTTGTGTACAATATACGCTAATTGACATTAATTGTAGTTGGGTGCTTTATAAATTTATTGGTACAAAAAAACGCGTTTGGCTTTTGTCAGGGAATTTTCTTCAGTATTTAAGAAAGATGAGAGAAATTTCTCAGAAGTTTTTTAGTTATAGAAATAATATAAAAATAATATAGGGTAATAATGAATTGCATGGAAATTTTCATCCTACAAGGAACCGAAAAAAATTCCGCTTCCTTCGTAATTGTCTAATAGAACCGAATTTTTTTTTTTTTTTAAATTCGATCCGGACAGAGTTCATTTCTTTTCGCTTTAGAAATCCAACATGATACGCTTTTCAAATTTGCATCAAGAGTCCTGCATGCTTCGAGGAAAAAATAATGAATCTGGTACTTGACGAAATCTAGGTACAATTTTTCCAAACTATCATTAACTTTTAAAATATATTTTTAAAATTTTTTTAACGCTGAATTTTCAGTTTCTTCTGCTTAATTTGTGGGCAGTTTCTTCTGCTTAAAATTTTTTTAACGCTGAATTTTCCAAACTATCATTAACTTTCTTCTGCTTAATTTTCAGTTTCTTCTGCTTAATTCCGCTTTAGAAATTCAGTTTCTTAGTTTGATATATCTGATTAGCATATCCATGCAATGATGCAATAGGGATGAATGAGTATAAATTTATAGAAGGAAATCTACTAATTATACAAATAGAAACCCCTAGTCCAGCACATAGGGGTGTCATCATGTCAATGGATACGATACAGATAAGGTGGATGTATTTTCATACTCATATCCACTAAGAATTGATCTTATTCATATCCTACCATTACTCATTAAGAATTGACCTTATCCTATTCTACCCTACCCTTACCATTAAAATTATCGGGTAACAAAATAATAGGGGATGAATAACGAATAATACTAATATAATAATTAATTTTATTATATTTTACAAATAGAATATCAAAACTAATTCATTTCACACATATACAATCATATTACTAATAAATAAAAAATCTGCAATCAATTCCAACTAAATTGTTTTTTTCATAAAACAAAATAATTTAAAAACAAGAATATTTCTTTGGCAAATCAATTATTTACTTAAATAACAAAACATTCAAAAGAAATAATATGTTTAACATTCTTCTTATAGCAAAAAATATACGATGAATAACAAAAATACATCACTAATTATTTCTTAAACATTATTATATGAAATATCACGCAAATAAATTTAACCATCACTAGTTATATATTGCTCAAACATTATCATATAATTTTATTTTATATAATTACCATTTAGGGTAACAGGTACGAAATACCCTTTACCTTGTACCCTTACCCGTTTAACTAACGGAAAAAAAAAAACGTACTCATACCCACCTTATCGAATACAGTACGGGTAGGGTAAACGGTTAAAAGGTATCATTGACACCCCTACCAGCACAGCTGGTATATATTAACATGTCAAAACTTAGTGAATTTAAAATTAATCAAATGATCTCAACTAAATATTAAAGAAAGCGTGATCCAGTTCATTTCGTAAAAGAAACAAATATACAAAATAACAAAGCATATTAGACTATTTAAAGTCTAAAACAAATTAATAGACCATTGCTGGGATTTTATAATTATTCAAATTAAAACAGTTGAATATTGAAGAAGAAGCAATTCATATATACATGCACTAGTCCAAGTCAGATTAAAAATAAACCATTTTAACCAAACAATGAAGTTAATATGAATAATAAACTACACAAACCATTTACTAAAATAATTAATAATATGAATAATATATAAAGCATACATACTTAATAATAAAGCGTTTAAAATGAACAAAACATATAGCCCGAATACTAAAGCATTTAAACTGAACAATTAATAAAGTACGCATAATTAACCCTAAAGTATTTAAATGGAACGATAAGCATTTAACTAAAAAAAGAAATGCACATTGAGAGGTTAATTGGTACTCTAATTAAATCAAAATAAAGTATAAACTAGTTAATTGCAATGATGATAAGAACGATAATATCCACGTAGCATTTCTCACATAACTTATCTGTTAAGAGCTTATTGATTTGGAAGAACACTTTTTCCATAAGCCATTGATCATGAATAACATTATCTCATCGACACAAATTAATATCATTCAGTGAAAAATAAATGTCTTGGATATCGCACGTAGATGACTTGTAATCAGTTCTATTCCGAACTTTCGATAAGATCCAAGTCATGGTAAGAAAGCGATTGGTTCTATTTTAAATTGGAGGGCAATTTCCGCAAATATTTTTTTTTATAATCCTGGTAGTGGCTACCAGGTACCAAAAGACAGTCTATGCGAGAATTTCCGCAAATATTAATTTTAGACTTGGTCACAAAACGATTAATTAGAAATAAAATAGCAACAACTTAAGACTTTTGAAGGTTGGCGGTTTCGCCGCCAACTCTTGAATTGATATTAATAAAAGAGTTATGTACATAAAAAAGAAACAAGCCAAATCAGCCCCAATAGCCAATCTGTCTTATATTAATAAAAGAGTTATGTACAACTTAAGACTTATTCCGCTAGTCAACCAATTTGCTCGTATATATATAAATAAAGAAGCCTTTCAATATATATAAATGTTAATAACTTCACATCCATCAGAATTCAATTAATCACCCATCACTTGTTTGATTATATATCCTCTTGTTCTCAACATATCCAAACTAAATCTCAGTTGCAATGGCATATTACCGGGTAGCCGGTGCCTCTGAGTACCTCGCCATCACCGGCTTTCGAATCAAAGACATCAAGCTTGTCAAGAAGGCTTGGATCCTGCCAGGTCAGGTATGCAGCCGATTCGACATCTCACCCGTCAATTATACTTTCGAGGTTCAAGCGATGAGCTCCGAAAAACTTCCCTTTATCCTTCCAGCTGTCTTCACCATCGGTCCCAGAACCGACAGCATTGACGCCCTCTTGAAGTACGCCAAGCTCATATCACGGCACGACAAGCTGTCCAACCATGTCAAAGAACTCGTGCAAGGCGTGATCGAGGGAGAAACTCGTGTTCTCGCTGCTTCGATGACAATGGAGGGAATTTTCAAAGGCACCAAGGAGTTCAAGCAATCTGTCTTTGAGAACGTACAATTGGAACTTAACCAATTTGGGCTGATAATTTACAATGCAAATGTGAAGCAGTTGGTGGATGTTCGCGGTAGCGAGTATTTCTCTTTTCTCGGACAGAAGACACAGCAGGAGGCAGCCAATCAGGCGAAGGTAGATGTGGCGGAGGCAAGAATGAAGGGAGAAGTAGGTGCAAAGTTAAGGGAGGGGGAAACAAAGCAGAATGCAGCTAAGGTCGATGCTGAGACAAAAATATATACAAAACAAAGAGACGGAGAAGCGAAGAAGCAGGAGGTAAAGGTGACAACTGAGGTGAAGATCTATGAGAACAAAAGGGAGGCTGAGGTGGCTGAGGCGAACACCGAGCTGGCAAAGAAGAAGGCTAGCTGGGAGAGGGAGGCAAAGTTGGCACAGGTTGAGGCAACTAAGGCAGTTGCAATAAGAGATGCTGAATTGCAAATGGAGGTGGAGCGAAGGAATGCCATGCGTCAGACCGAGAAGCTCAAAGCCGAGCATCTTAGTAAGGCGATAGTCGAATATGAGACGAAGGTATGATTTTAACTCTTTATGTTATTTTTCTTTTCCTTTTACGAAAAAATCTAGCTCTGAGACTAACAGAACTTTATGGTAATATTTTATTTTATTTTATAAAAGAGTACCTACACAGCTACAATAGATATAAATGAATAATGTTGAGTAAGAACTAATTCTTCTTCTTTTTTCATCATGCATCCTAGTAAGAACTTGTGATAGATTGGGAGATTAAGAATGATTGAATTGTATTATTCAATTGTATTGCTAATTACACGGACTACAAGGGTATATATAAGCTAATTAGCGGTTATTGTTTCCTAATCAACTGCTAGTCGTTAGGCTTTCCTAGTTTCCTACTTACATCATATACACAAGATTACAATATCAGCTGATTGATCTGAATTGATTCGACAGCTGTATATTGATAATCTAAGCATAAGAAGGTTTATTGGTAAATTTGCCGTGCTGCTGTGTATCTTCAACAACTTGTTTATGATATTTGTCAAATTCAAAATTGTTTGTGGTCAACATGAATGCTCTAATACTTTATGCTAATAAAGAATAAACTAAATTCGCCCCCCCCCCTCAAAAAAAAAAAAATTAGGAAAGCGGATCCTTGATTTGGTGGTGATGTGTGCATTACATGTCTTACATATATGAGATGATTTTTTATTTTAGATGCAAGAAGCAAATGCAGATGTCTACAGGAGGCAAAAGGCCGCAGAAACCCTGCTTTACGAGCAAGAGCGAATTGCCGAGGGGCGACGTGCAGCAGCTGAGGCTGAATTCTTTGCTCGGCAAAAGGATGCCGACGCGCAACTTTACTCAAAACAAAAGGAGGCGGAGGGTTTACTGGTGCTGGCCCAAGCTCAAAGCACCTATTTAGAATCATTACTGCATGCATTAGGTGGAAATTACAATTCTCTGCGTGATTATCTGATGATTAACGGGCGCATGTACCAGGAGATAGCCAAGATCAATGCCGATGGAGTCAAGGGATTACAACCAAAAATCAGTATATGGACTAATGGTGGCGAAGGCCGTGGTGAAGGTGGAGCCATGAAGGAGGTGGCAGGGGTGTATCAGATGCTGCCACCTTTGCTTAAAACAGTTCAGGATCAAACTGGGATGATGCCGCCAGCTTGGATGGGGTCACTGCCGCTGGAGACCTCAACTAATTGATATATCGTGGAATGATTTTTCTTGTCCAGAACAACTTCGTTCAGATCAATGATTGTATATACTGTCATATGTGTGAATTTAGTACCTGGTTCATAGACATGACAACGCCTCATTAGTGGGGCGAGTCCAGACCGAAATTACTCCAGATTATTAGCGGGTTTCAAATATCTATACATGGCAAAAGCAGCTTTATTTTCGTTTTGGAAGTTCATTAATTTGTGCTTGGTGTCTTTTCTTTGCTGAATTATTTTGTTTAATTGTTTTGTTCTGTTTGTTGTAAATTTATGTATGAAGTAATAAAATTATTGTTGTTTATGTGACTACCTAACTGTTTGGGGGTTGGTTGGAACAATGATTTTAACTATATAATGGGAAAAGAAAAAAGAAGAAGAAAAGAAATTAAAGTTCAATAGCTACCGACTATATATCGAGGAACAATTTAAATTTTAGTGACCAATCGTGATAAAGAGCAAAGCTAAGTAATCTCCGACGGAATTTATCTAGATGAATAGCTTGTTTTGTGGAAATGTAAAATTACACAGTTCTAATTATAAGTGAAGGTAATTCTCTTATTTTCAACTAGAGGAGTGTTTGAAGAGAGCATAACTGTCCAAAGCAACGCCCAACAGCTAGGAGTGCATGGGTCTCTTACAAAGGTTAGTGACTAATTAATTAATTAGTATCTGCTTAGTTTTATGAAACACCTTCTGTATCCAGTAGATGAATAAGAAAATAAATCTTTAGTAATTGAAGATTCTAGAATTGGGGAGCATCTATGTGTCTATGCCACAATCATATTTATAATTTATTGAAAGAATAATATTTTCATTTTCAAAGAAAAATTGCTTTTAATTTCGATATTAACAGATAGAACAGTTTCAAAAAGAGAAGGAAAAAGGAAAAGACAAACAGATGAGCAGCAATGGTTCCTTTACATACAAAAATGCCAAAATCCATATTCCTTCTACAGTACTATCCTAAGCAGTTTGCTCAGAAGCACATCAAAGCACATGGCTAAGTACATTCTTCCTCATGTCTCTCACAAATCACACTAACAATACTATATACAACATATTTTTCCTCTAGATACTATGACATGTTTATTTATTTCTAGGAATCATATATACTAGGTTCTGAAACAATATCAGTTTTTGAACAAGAAAGCAGCTTTCATGTCAACCGTCTTAACAGTTCAAGGACCAATCAAAATTCTGGTGGGATATACTAACGGCCCCACCGTCATTGAGCAGGTGAGACAAAAGGCCGGCTTTGGTTGAATCCAGGTAGTTCAAGACCCAATGGAGAACCTCGACTTTATCTTGTCCAAAATCAGCACTGTACCTGTTACATTACATTGGGTGTCAATTTAGTTTTCTTCCAATTGAGAACCTCAACTTTATCTTGTTTTTCTTACAAGTGAGAGTTTTCATGTTTTATACTGGTAGTATGAAGTTTGGGCAAAAGTAAATTTCGCCAGAGTAAGAAACAAAAAAATTCTGGAAAGAATGGAAAAATAAACTAAAACAAAAATCAAGCTATTAAATACATAAATATATGTATATACCATTTGAAGATTCGGGAGAGGTACACGGTACGCTTGGCAAAATCGATTTCAATGCCACCATCCTGGAAGAACTCACGAGCCGCTTGACGGAGCTCAACTTCAACCCCATCTGGTGTGAAGAAACGCACCGTTGGGCTTGATCGGTTCCCATTGCACAGCCCAAAATGGATCAGTGGGTTCATCTTCTTAGGCATCAACTGTGTAATTTTTCACAGAATATATGCTTAATTTCATATAATTAATTTAACAGTTAGACGTTAACTTTATTCTTCTAAAAAAGAGTAAAAAAGTTTCATCAAATTGAGAACAAATTAGTGACCAACAAAAGTTTACAAGTTGACAAATAAGGTCAGGTACCTTCAATCGGGTATCGGCCGAACTAAAAGGTTTAACGAAAGAATAAGGCTGCCTCCTGTTAGATCTTAAAATGCCGTTTTTGATAGTAGAAAGAGAGTAGGGGTAGCCTCCGACAATGTACTGGAAATCGGTGAAGAAGGCTCTTCGGTCGATTAGTCCTGGCTGGCCAATAGTTATTACTGCGTGAATAACCATTGCATTGTAGAGGTTGAGGAAGAAACACAGCCGCTCAGTTTCTGACAGGGTTTCCATGTCAACTCTTTGGAGATCTCGCACCAAGATTCCATACCTAGAATTTGATTGAACTCTTTGATTACTGGTAAATTTCATAAACTAGGATAAAATATCTAAGTAAAAAGTTTAAAAGTTACTGATTTTACGCAATTTTGTTACTTCCACAATTTAACTTTATCATTTGATTTTTATGTCTACCTCATGTTGCTAACAAGAACATAAATAAATGAATAAATGAAATAACTCATTAAGTAAATTCCAGACACGATAAAAACTTCCTAGAATGATTAGTTACCTTCTAAATTCTTCACTGGCAGCGATGCGAGCATAATCCACATGGCACCTGTCATCAGAAGCATAGGCCTCAAGCATGGCCACCATTAATTTGGTGAGCCGTTGGCCGATGACAGCTGGTGACTTGGGCTTGTTATCATTGGTTGAAGCACGGAAATTGAAGTACTTGGGTACCCCTATGTCGTGCTCCAGAAAACGGTACAGGTTCTGAGCACCATCCTCAAAGTCCATCTCCCTGAATACATGATGGATGAAGTGCCTTCTAAGGAGCTCCTTTCCTATTTCTTCAGCCTATAAAAATGTGGCTTTAATTAGATCAAAATAAAAATAAACACTTTGTACAATTACTTTGGCAATGCTAAAATTTATAGCTTAAGTATTAAAAAGATAAGCGAATTTTCTTTTCTATTGAAAAGGTAACAAAAATGCAAAAATAAACAAAGCTCTTACCTACCCAGCAAAATAAAATAAAGTATGTTTTATTGAAACGGTAAGATCTGGGGATTCTACAAATTTACATAACAATAAAAAAAATACTACCCATTGGGCCAACTGGTCGTTAATATATTAAATGTTAACGGTTTAATGTTGTAATCAATAGACACAATTGGGCTTAAATGGTTCGTCCTATTGCATGCAGGCCCTCCCATGTGTACAGTATTACTCCAAAGTCCAAAGAAAAGACCCAAGTGGTCCCGCTAGTACCGGTTATAATTATCATAAATAACTGCATCGGCATGACCCGTCAACCCGTTCGAACATCCATGTGATCCGATAATAAATTATGATGATATAAAAATCAATGATCCAAGCCTAACTTAATGGATGTCAACCAAAAATTAGGTCTAACAAGACAATATGAGCGCAATTCTCCCTGAAATCAATGTCAAAATAGTTCCATCCGCCCGGTCTAAACATGTCCACCACGGTCTCCAAGTGCGCTGTGTTTGACAAATTGGTCGAGGCCAATAGACTTGAGAAATCAAGATTTTACTAACCTTTTTTCGGTTTAACGTCTTGGTTTTCTTCTTTTATACCTTGTTTTATAGAAATAATTGCAAGTAGCTCCAATTCCTTACTCGTAAACAACATTAATTTGCTGGTTAATTTAAAAAA
Source organism: Carex parvula (assembly GCA_025461045.1). Taxonomy (NCBI): domain Eukaryota; kingdom Viridiplantae; phylum Streptophyta; class Magnoliopsida; order Poales; family Cyperaceae; genus Carex; species Carex parvula. Next base: position 344,433 of record JAJGRW010000950.1, on the reverse strand, counting down.
AAAAGCTCAATAAACAAGTACGACTTTGATATAATAGAAGTATGTATTGAACAATAATATAGTATATATTTTAAAATAATTCAAAAAAATAAATTTGAAAAATCAAGACAATTCATGAAAGCTGTGAGCAGCATTTTGATCTAGTCAAAACTACATAGCAATTGTTAATAATTATGTTTAAATTGAAATAAATAAGTTTATATTGATATATAGACATTATAGGTAGATATATATTTGACATGATAAACTAACATACATTTTAAAATAACTGAAAATTTTATGAAAAAAATTTAAAAGTTAATTAATGAGAGAGTTAATAGACCTGTATCTTTTAGATTTTATAATGGACAATTTGATTCGTTGCCTTGCACGGCAATACGAAACAAGCAAAGACAAATTGAAAGTAAGAAAAATAAAAAAGATAATTTTCCGAATTTCACGTCAGCTTGAAGCCTTGAACACGGAAGAAGATGAGCTAGCACGTTTGCACCAAGACCAAGTCGTACAAGAAACACCGTTTGGGAGAGCCGCTGAAACCCCATACAGCATTACCGTTATCCAAACGGAAGGAAACACGCGGACGTGTGGTCCCCTTCCATCCTGTATCTCCTTTCGTTGCGGCGGAGTTGCGTCCGGCTCGCATGGAGAAAAAACTAATAAAATTAAATTATTTCTCCTATAAAAAGATTCGCCGAATTCTATCCAGAATCTATCAAGACCCGGGATCTTCTGTGACTCATTCCCAACGTAAAAAGACCGATATTTTAAATTGCAGTTGTAAACTTGTAATATGTTTTTTATTACTGTATTGTACATAAAATCGTAGCAAAATAAATATAGTAGAATATGCAAATAATATATGTGGATGTATGTCTTGAAAAAGTTTCATCTGTTTTAAAGTAATTCTTTAGAAAGCTTTAGTTGAAAATAAGCAAAATATATTAATATTTTTTCGATTTAATCAATGATAACTATGTCTAAGAAATATAAATTTCAAAGAGATAGAGCCTATTAATTATTAAATATATGGTCTTATGTATATAGTTTTCTAATAAATGAGTATATGAGAACCGCATTCTAAAGACCAGAAAAGATCAAAACATAGACAAAATTTCGATAGCTTAGCCTAGAAAATATTAAACAAATTGAAAAATTGTTATTGGTCAATGAACAATATTCAACTATTAGCAATAATTAATTTTAGATGGAGTGGGACCCAAAACCACCGCCAAATCCTACTGTTTAGTGTTTAGTAAACGCCTGCAGGCCTAATTTAATGAAAAATGTAGAAAATGGGTACTAGTACAAAACCAAGAAAAGAACCCGTCGATCCTAATATTGTTCCTCGTTTATCCATCCATATCTTGTTGTCTACAAAATCACAATCTCTAAGTCTCTCTCAACTACTAATCCCAGTACAATTCTAAATTTGTCACACAAACATCCAAGTCAATACTTAAATAAACACCATTACCAAAAAGAGGGTAAAATAAACGCAAAAATTGCAAGAGAAACAAACAAAAATAAGAAAAGTGTAATTAAATTGACTTTTTTTTCACCTGTCAATAAACCAAATTGATCAAAAAATTAAAATGAAAAAAAAAATTACCTTCTTGCGGCCCAAATTGAGATGTTGTTCGATCACATCCACCATCTCAGCACCAGTAAAACAATTTCTGACTAATTTCATGCGGACAAATCGATCCTGTATTGGCATGCGGGGCCTTAGCACAGCGACAATCCCGATCATTTCATCTAAATTCTCTTTCTCGGCCTCCTCATGATCAAATCCGTATACCGGGACCCCCGGTGCCTCGTCAGAGCACTTCTTCCCGGTCATCGATTTCACCACCTTCTCAAACTCCCCACTGTTTCTCAACGAATTCAATACCACCAACCCTCCCAAATGATTTTCATTTAGAAAGATTTGCGGCACCTGGTTTGTTCCCGCCCGATAAAGCAACTCCTTCTCCCGTTCAGGAAACACATCAACATTTATTTCTACATACGGCAACTCAATTTCCCGAAAGAAGGATCGCACAGCAGTGCAATCACGGCAACCAGATCGGGAAAAGAAGGAGACACGGCCTTTCATGGAGGAGTAAGTCGACAGGCCTTTACCAGGTGGCTTCACAATTACTTTGACATCAGGTAAAACGATCTCAGTTATGCTAGTTCCATTGGAGGTCTCTTTTAGAGATGAGATGCGTCGAGCAATGGCGGCTGAGACAACATCGCTGCGGTCCCGGATGAACCGTCCGATTGCTGCCATGTCAACAGTTGAAGGAATTTGTGCTGACGTAGACCTCTTCATCTGGTGATACTCTTCGTGAGAGATGGAATTGGTTTTTGTCAAGAGACCAGGGGGCGCCTCTGGTTTGGGTAAATGCTCTGGGAGAATCACCGCCTCTGTTTTATGGTTCTTTTCAGCTGAGGGGATAAAATCAACGGTGGAGATTGAATCTTTCTGATGCTTCATGGCCTCAGTCTCCGTTGCCTCCTCTTTCTTCTCTTTCTCTGGCAGTGATTGGTTAGTGGGATCGACGATGGGGATCTGGTTGATTTGATCGGGCAGAGGACAGAGTGGATGGGGAAGAGCGACTTCTCCCATCGGAAAAGGCGGAAATGGGTAACGGTAACAGGTTATGGATTATTTTGTTTTTGGCAGGGAATGGAAAGGTGAGGTCGAGAGAAACGATGGAGAGGAAAGAGAGGAGGCGAGGGGTTTAAGAGGGGACGGAAATTTAGGAGTAAAGAAGAAAGATTCAAAATTGGAGAGAGAATACAGTCAAAAAGGAAAACAAAATGAAATTGTACATGGAATTTTCTAATCAACCCTTTAAATATTTTAGATTTTGCACATCTTTCAGTGAAGCTTAGATGGTTGTCTGTGGTTTGCACTTTTGTTGAGTATGTGGATCAGTATGTTTTAAAGATACTTTTATTTAATTTTATTTATTAGTTCTTTATTTATTTGTTACAAAATAATTGGAGATTTTCTAAGTCGAAACAAATCAGGAAACATTTCATAAGTCTTAGCATGAAAGAATAGAATGAAATTGGAAATAATTTTTTTTTAAGTTACATATCGAATTATACATACTTAAATTGTAAATATTCTTATTTAAAGAATCATTATAAATAATTTTTTTTTACAGTTTTCATCATCAGAAACAGTTCATCATGCCCAAATTTAGTGAAATGTTGAATATAAGTTTTGCAAGCTGTTATGGATCATTCGTTTTTATTTGCTATAATTAAAATATAGGCAGACTTTTCATAACAATACTTCAAATTAAATACAACGGGTGCGTTAGGATGAAAGTCTGAATTAGTGAGAATAGCCGCTAACTCAAGAATTGAGGATAGTCACTGATTTAATTTTTGATTGAATTATTAAAATAACATGCTAACTCACAAAAGACAAACAAAGAATCATCATTAGTTATCCCAAATGTAACATAGGAGTTGATTAAAATAAGTATTTAAGAGTGACAAATGTTAGTTGCTTCTTTAGGCTTATAACTATTCAAATTTGGTTATAAAAAAATATTCAATAGTTTGATAACTATTTATATTTATCACTAATGACGACCTATAATTAGGGGTGCAAACGGGTCAGATATTATCCGACCGTATCTGTATTCGTATCCGAAAATTAGATACGGATATTCGATATCCGAATATCCGTGCAGATACAGATACATATATGGTTTTTAATATTAATTATCCGTATCCGAATAGTAGATATATATTATATAGTTTAATATATATTATGAAAAAAATTATATAATTCACTATTATAAAAAACGGATATTCGTATTGTATCTGTATCCGTATCCATCTAATATATGATCCGTATCAATATCCATAAAATAAAAATAGATACGAATATAGTTTTACCACTATTCGATCCGTATCCGATCCGTTTGAACCCCTACCTATAATAGATGCAAGTAATAAACCGATATATTATTCAAAATCTTCAATTTCACATGCAAAATAATTTCAAAAGAAGTACTAGATGAGCGAAAAAGTATAAATCTAGCTTCATATCTTTTACAAAACTAATTATACTATAATTAATAGAAGATCGTGTGTTCGAAATCCGGAAAGAAATTTTTTAATAGCTTGATTTCTACCTTTACTCAAAAAAAAAGTACGGCTTTTACAGAAAATATTTTATCACCAAATCTGAGGTAAAGTGATTCCAAATAAAAAAGATATGAGGGGTGATGTGAAAATCACAAATCGAAGCAGTCAAGGGCTCGTGAGGAAAAATACCAAATTGAGTGACGGACCATGATCTTTTTTCCTAATTCGCGCGTTTTGTTTGGAAAGCGTCTCCAGGCGCGGATCGAGTTCACCATCCCTGCGGTCGCACAAAACTTGTGCTATGTGTTGCATCACTGCAGGTGGGCCAAGATAATTTACTTTTACGCTCTCACATTATAGTTCACGCGCGAATCCACAATGACTCACTTCATAATCAAGTAGATTCTGCTTCCACAGAAGATCGATAGTGATAGGACTAAGTCCCGGCTGAGTAAATGACATCATTAACCTCGAACAGGTCTGTTATAGCGGTTCTGAGTCGTTCATGGATTTTGTTTGCTTCTGGATAACATTACCACCAGTGGCAAAGTTACGTACAACTCGGCTGGTGCGGGTGGGAAAGATCTGGTGTTTGTAGCTTTGTGCACCTTGCCTACCGCACAATTGACTCGATCACTAATGCGCGCTCGCTGGTACAGGGGTACACCAAAAATGAAAGAAACTCTGTTAGCAAAACAAAAGGTTAATTAATTATTGGAAGTTTAAAAAAGAAAGTTATAGAAGAAAATAAACAGCGGTCAAATCAGTCAGATAAAATTCTAAGATATCAGAATAGATCCTCTGCAACTCAGCACAAGTGCACAACTGTCGATCTTTTTTGAATTCGGTTTGATGCAAGAACTACGTACATGCTGTTCACGACTAGTTTTAATTATGAGATTCAATCAGATCGATGATCCAAATGCATGCATGTTCACCTAGATCAAGGATCTAAGGAGATGTGAAGTAGTTGTCAAGATCCAGTGCATGCGCCGTATTGTTCTTCCACTTCCTGAGAATCATACATTCCGATCCGTCTGTGTCTCAATCAATCAAGATCTGTTTTACTGCACGAATCTTGATGTGGATCAACGGTAATGAATGCAGCGGTTGCTCGTGGAAGGATATGAACTTCGCTAAAGAGGATCTTGGAGTTTCTTCTTAATGGAACTCGATCTAGATACAAAAATTGAAGTGTTGTGATATGGTTAGACAAGATAAATATCAGTGCAAAAGATGTTTCTTCTAAAATTAGATAGATTGAAAATCAAGACCAAATTAAGGTCCCTATGAAAATCCTCATTATTTTTCTGGAAGTGCCACCGTCCGATTTAGATCAAACGGTTTATTGTGAATGTTTGTTTTATTTGCCAAACTGTATTTTTGTAATATTATTCTATGTAATTTTTAGAAGAATTTAATATCTATTAATTATTTAAGAATAATTCTAGCATACATCTAATTTAAAACTTGTTTATTTGTTATATTTTGATATTGAAAAGTATTGTTCAAATTTGTAAATTAAAATTGTAGATGCATGTATGTGTTCTTTATTTTTTAAATAGCACTTCTGAGTTTGGACCGATCCGAAAGTCGTTTAATCTCTCATCAAACAAATTAAAAAGTTTAACGATAAATTTTTCATGATTTTATGATGAATGACCAATCAAATTTTAAATTGATCCAAATTTAATGAAGAGTACTCCATTAATTTACAGTCTTAATCGGAACAATACTTTCCAAGATATAAAAAATTGAAACATATAAGTTGAATGTACGTTAGAACTATCCATTATTTAATTATCAAGACATAATATTTGTAGTGTTTGTTCAATAAAATGAATATAAGATTTTATATATAATTACAATTCAAGCTTGCATCATTAATCTAATTGTCAATTTTGAGCTGTTCAATTTCAATTGGCAATATATTGTACATGTACAGACGCACAAGAAGTTGTGGCAATGAAGTCGCTTTCATGAGAGTAATAATAAATTATGTCTAAGTAATTAAGTAATGAATATAGAATTGTAATCTGGATAGACATGACCAACAAAAGAAAAATCTATATTTAAGGCTTTTACAGCTGTACATATTCAAACTGTTTAATTAAAACTATGTATAGATAAAGATTGTGGAAAAATAAGATGGACGGTAGAAATGGTTGGTAACTCGTCGTTTTATTATATATAATAAGTTAAAATTCCGGAAAATATAAAAGAGATTATAAATGCTAATATAGTTGTGGAGCTTTTAAATTTAGAATAAAAGAGAATTATGATATTCTCAAATTTTGTCCCTTGCATAAGATTTTAAATACTTACATAATCACAAATTGTCTAGAGCGCATAATTTTTTTAATGAATATCGCTCGTAAATTAATTTATGGGATGTATGAGAATTTCTTTTTCAATTTTTGAATACTAAAAAAATCAAAATTAGTTGTATGAGTGCAATGTTTTTGAAATTTACTTTAAATTAATTTCAGTTACTTCTATTTTAATTTCAATCTAATTTTATGAATGTAGACATGTTACACATATGTAATCTTTTAGCCAGAAGAACTTAAAAGGGAAAACGGAAATTAAAAAAAAAAACAAAAACAAAAAAGTCATTGATTCCATCCTAAACCCCATGTTTGGTTGTGGCCTAAAGGTGGCTTAAAGGCTTTAGGCCACTGTTATTCCACCAAACATGATTTAAACTAATTGGCCTAACATGGAATAGCCTAAAAGTTAGGCCGGCCTAAACGGGCCTAAATTAAACCACCTCTTGAGGTGCCTTAAATTTAGGCTTCAATTTTACGCCACTGGGGCCCACTGTCATTCACCTTCAACCATTTCACCACTCTCCTCATTAGTTAGTAATAATATATTATTAGTATATAATTAGTATATTATTATTAATAATTATTATTAGTATATAATTATATAATTAATATCTTATAATGTTGATATATTAAATAATTATTATAATTATATTATTAATATATTAAATAATTATTATAATATATTATAGTTATTATTAATATATTAATATTATATAATTAGTATCTTTTATTACTATTATTAATATATAATTATATAATTAATATGTTATATTGTTAATATATTAAATAATTAACAATAATATCTAATATCTTATAGTTATTAGTAATGTATTAATATTATTAATTAGTTCTTTTTATTACTAATTATTATTAATATATAATTATATAATTAATATGTTATAATGTTAATATATTAAATAATTATTAACATTAAAGTAATATATATAGTTATTATCAATATTAATATTATATAATTAGTATCTTTTTATTATAATATATTAATATATTTATATAATTAATATATTATAATGTTAATATATTAAATAATTATTAACATAATATTATAATATATTATAGTTATTAATATATTAATATTATATAAGTAGTATCTTATTTTAACATATTATATTATATTATAATTATATAATTAATATCATATATTGTTAATATATTATAATATTATTATAATAATATTATAATATATTATAGTTATTATTAATATATTAATGTTATATAATTATTATCTTATTATTAATATATAATTATATAATTAATATCTATAATTATTAATATATTAATATTATATAATTAGTATCTTATATTAATATATAATTATATAATTAATATCTTATATTGTTTAATATATTAAATAATTATTATAAAATGTTATAATATATTATAGTTATAATTAATAATTAATATTATATAATTAGTATCTTGTTATTAATATTAACTAACTTAGGCTTCCACAACTTTAGTCCTCCACCAACTCTAATCAAACAGGAATACTTTTAAGCCGTGGTCTAACTTTAGACCTCAACCAAACATAAATAATTTAGGCCGGCCTAAGTTGGAATAACAACTAGGCCACCTTAACTTTAGTCCACAACCAAACACCACCAAAGGCTATAACGTGACTCAAAGAACTTAATTAGTGCCTTGAAATTCAGCAACCAAAAATTGCATCCCGTGAAAAATAATATAACAAGATAAGCAATATAATTAACAAACCAAAATAATTTCAATATCACAGCAAGTTTGATAAAATTTCTCACGAAAATCTCAGAAGAAATGTTTATACTGGTTAAAAGTTAAAACCAAACCACAAAAAAAAAAATTGTAATATTTATTTTATTGGATATCATTGGTGCATGATATCTATGACCACATGATATCTATGACCAATACAAACTCAGAAAATAAGTATATAACTAGCAACTTGAAACTTTTCAGTCAAAGCAAAATTATAGCACATAATTAATTTGACTCCTTCCAATTAGTTGTCCTGTGACGTATCCTAGGACTTCTAAGGACACGCCTCGTTTTACTTAGTGCAATACAAGTTGTCTAGTTATTACTTATTTTCATTTTTGAAACAAAATTATGGATGGCCAGTAGTTTGAACTGAGTCCTGCACCAGCTAATAAATATGTAGTATTTTGTAACGTCAACATGATTTTTTAAGGTATACACTTTAGAATTAATTTAAAAACCTGACGTGTCCTGATAGACATTAAAAATAAACCCAACATTTTTTTTTATTTGTTTCTCTATGTTGAAAAGACGAGTTTAGAAATGTGTATCCACGTTAACTTTGAATAGCATCTGAAAATAAATTGGAATCAATGTTTGAAATGGTAATATTTTACATTTTTGTTTAAAATTGAAACAAATTGTTCTTTTCTCTAAAATATTTTGTGGGCCCTCTTTTATCCTCCCCTTGTCTTTAACTTGTATATTGCTATTTTATTTTGAGGTTGTAATTGATGCAGTTTACAATTATTGGAGGTAATAAAAAAAAACAAGAAGAAAAATTAATATCTCTTGCGCCTCTGATTTATATTAAGTCCATATTTCCGATTTTAATTTATTAATTTTGTGACAGAGACGGTATAGAGAGAGAATATATGTATGTGACTCGGCTCCTTTGTCATTTTAGGTAAAAAAAGTTGTGTGCCCAGTGGAAAGTTAAAAAATATGCATGTCGATTGGCACACCCAAAAAAAAATGTTTTTATTAGACACCAAACTATATTGTGCTTCGCAACGTAAATTTTTAAATTGCTCTTATTTTTGTGTACAACAACTAATTATATTATTTTCTTAAATATTTAATTTTGACTTTTCAAATTATTAGATAAAAAATCGGTCCCCCTCTTACTTTATTTTTGTCCTAATAATAATGTCTATTTGTTATAGATATGAAAAAATATAGGAATAAAAAACAAGATAATATATAAATATTATTTGATAGAAAATAAGTATTATATAATAACAATAAATATAGGATTTCTTTTCTTTTCTTTTTCTCTTCCCATAATTAGGGGGGGGGGGGGGAGGCTACAGGAGAATATTTTGTTTAAAATTTTAGAATAGAGGACAATTTGTTTCTATATTTTCAAAAGAAGGAGAAATTGTAAAATTTCCGATTTGAAATGACAAGCATATCCTAAAAAAAATGCTCCAATAATATTTTCTGTCCAATATTTATCATTTTCCGAATCGGAAATCCTTTCGAAAATCATATCATCTTAGCACTTATCATCATTGGAAATCCGAACTAATATATTTGATTAAAAAAATGTCCCCAAAATTTGATAAAAGGAGAAATATATTTCTGATTATCCAGCTAAATTCTTTGACTAATCAGAACCAAGGCTGGAAGAAAAAAAAGTTCTCTTGTTTTAAATTTCATTATTAATTTAGACATGCACACCATGTTAGGAGGTGGTCACAAGTTATATGAAATTAAGAAAAAGAAGCTAATTGGAAATTTATGGGATATCAAATCAAGATATTTTCTCTAATATCATGTTAACAAAAAATTTAGGCCATAATTGTTTTAATCTCATGAAGTTCTAATCCAGTCATATGCTCGGCTAATTGTGAACCGAGATTCAGATTCAGTCAGGTACCTGATCTAGTAGAATGAGATCCAGACTGTTTATTTTGATGGCATGAATTTTGAAGACCTCTGTGCATCTAAGGCAGGCAAAAAAAAAATTGCTCGGTTGGAATTAACTCGGGTAATTGTGGTACCTGAGGGCTTCCATGAACCGAATTATCTTAAGGGAGCCTTCCAGTCGTCAGATTTCAATGGAGAGGATAGCAAATTTAAGAAACTGAGAGCTCTCAGCACACAATTTACATGTGCTAGTACTCTGTTAAAAGTGCAAAAACATTTACAATGCTATTTGCATGAGTTCAAATAATAATAATAAGCTGTCTTTTAGCTAGCATTTTCGCCTATAAAATCAGATGAGAGGCATTATTTTTGAATCACAACTTCCTACTGGTTATCCTACATATCTCTTTTATTTTTGGATATGAATGGGAGAGATTGAAACTGAGAACCAGATAAACTCAAATCTTTGCTTCCATCAAAATGAAAAAATTAAGATTTGATTTTCTCTGGTATCTCATCTTCAATTATTTTCTTGGTATATTGTGTTGTGTTGCTTAAATTCTTCTTGCTTAGTTGAGTACAAGCTTCAATTTTTGATTTAGTGTTTACCATGTAACTTTGACAAATTGGTTATAAAATGTTCACATAGAATCATAAGGGATCTATGTTATATTTTATGACCGTATGTATAATTTTTGGATATGAATGGGAGAGATTGAAACTGAGAACCAGACAAACTCAAATCTTCGTTACCCTTTTAACCTGCATAATTTTTAGATTTGCTTCTCTCATCTTCAATTATTTTATCGGCTTATTGTTGTTGCTTAAATCTTAGTTGAGTACAAGTTTCAGCTTTTGAATTCATTAAGTCGTTTTTCACTTGGTAGCATGACTAGCATCTACCAAGCTTTAAAAAAAGAATTCATTTATTAGTCGTTTACTCTGTAACTAAAACAAATCGAAGCATTAAAAATATGTGTTCATTTCTCTTATTTTTATCTAATAAGTGGTTTCTCCTCTCAATGATTCTTGAAGTGGTTCTACAGCTCATATGACTAACTGTAATTTATTTATGCATCATTTCTACTAATTTGAAGAAACTTCAATTTTTTATTTATTTATTAAAGTGCCCTAGTATAACCCAACATATTTTAAATATTATTCTAAAAAATGAACCTTCGATAAAATTGAAGCTGCATTCTTTTAGAAGAGAGACGAAGACCCGTACCACTACACTAAGTCTGCACTTCCAAAACTTAAATTTTAAAACCATTTTAACCTGCATTCTTTTAGAAGAGAGACGAAGGCCCGTACCACAGCACTAAGTCCGCAGTTTTAAAAACTTCAATTTTAAAACCATTTTAACCTGCATTCTTTTAGAAAAGAGACGAAGGCCTGTACCACTGCACTAAGTCTGTAGTTCTAAAAACTTCAATTTTAGAACCATATAATTCGTAATAACTTGTTGTAGCCTTCTTTACAGCTGCAAGTACTTACCGCATTATTAAATGCAGTAATAGAAATGGCTTTCAGTAGAGATATGGTTACAAAGTACAAAAGAAGACAAGATGTGAAATAGGCTAATAGCAATTTAATTTAGCACTAGATTAACATAGAGAATTACAAAAATACAACGAACAAATAATAGGAAAAAAAAGCTACAGAAATGTAATATAAAAGTAATATAATCTCATTAGTTACCATAACATAGCAAGATTATAGCAATACAATGACCCCAACTGAAAAGTTTGAAAAACAATTTTATTTGCTTATACAAACTTGTGCAAGTATAACAACAACAAAAATTACATATGAAATAAAATTATACACCTAAAAAATGCATCGATAGCAATGTGCAACCACAGATTCAACCATATTATACTACCGCAAATGTTATACCAAATAAGCTACTCTCTTTTGCAATTCAATTAGATTATATGAGACAGCAATGAAACAATAGATGATAAATCAGAACACAGAAAAAACGCAATTGACAAAAAAGACACTAGCTCAACACAAATCCTCGCATTGCCAAAAAATGGCATCAACAGCCGAAAAAAATCATCCTCCTTAGATTAATCTTCAGAATATTGAAAAATACAACAAGACAACAACGGTATATAAAGACTGCAAGGAAATAAGTTTTTCTTTTTTTTTTCAATAAACTAGTAAAATTAGGCCTTTGCTTTTTCTTCCTCAGTAGCGGCAACCTCTTCAAATGTCACGCCGGGGACAAGGTCGGGCACATCATCATCATCTTCAACAGTTGCTCCAGCAGTAGCAGCACCATCAGCCGGGCCCGCCTTGTCAGCTGCCTCCTTTTGGAACTGCTCTGCTATCCTCCTCAGATTGTCAAGGTTGTCAGGGCCTAAAAATCATCAAAAAGGGAAAACAAATTGTTAGTTATAAATTCTTGATTTATATAAAAAATCTTAAATAGGATAAAAAAGGCATTTTGTACATACCCAATTGGTTGATGATGGATGGGAGTATATCCTGAAGCTCTGTTATAAAAGAAACACAAATGTCATTTAATTTTTTTCAACAGTAATTGAACAACAAATTTTGAGAAGAAATTAAAAAAGAACTAAGACTGAAAAAAGAAACGAAAAATAATTTACTTTTAGTTTGAGGTGATCCACTGACAACCCAGGTGTTAGCCGCAATTGATGCCTGCACTGGAGATCACAAAAATACTAATATTAGAAGTCTGATGACAATACAAACCACCACACAACAGTAATTTTTTGGTGAAAATGCAAATACAAAATCAAATGAAGATGCTTGTGAGCAAGTATTTTGACATGTATTTTTTATGGTTTCAAAACAATAGTATTTTAACTTATCACTTATTTAACCAAACAGATCACATTATGGGAACTTTATGTACATAAATTTGGATGCAACATCTATTATGCATTTATTTTGGAGTTGACGTTTTACCTTTCGGATTCTGAAATTGGATGACAACGTCATCTTTAAAGATGTTAACTTCTTCAATGCCGGGAATTGAGTTGACTCCAATGCGTTTCAAGGTGCTCTGGAGTCTCTTGTCATCTGTAGATGTGGCCTTGTGAGCTGCCTTCTTCTTTCTAATATAACATATTTAACAAACTTAAGCATTAACCACTATGGTGACAAAAGAAAAAAGGTTAAATTTTGTATGTTTTTTAAGTTTTAACTGAGCATATTTCATCTTTAATTTAGGAAATTGCAGCCAGAGATAAACTGAATTAATGTACATTTTGCATAATTGAGAGGCAACTCCAATTTTTCTTAGTTTTTTCTTCAATCAGTATGTCTTTACTCAACAGATGAGGTTAATTAATGCAAGATAACAAACAACTGTGGCTGGAGGAATATGGAGATTCAATTAAGCTTAATTAGACATTCAAATAAGTCACTACCAAACTCCAACTTGTATATACCAGTCACAACTGGAACAATTAACTATTCCAAAGAGCACGTATGGCAAATTTTGCACAATTTCAAAATAGCATTTTGTACTATAAACTAATTGATACCATTAGTATATTTTTTTTACTTTATTAAGGAAACCATTTTTATAAGAATAAGAATAAGACCTGCGCATGCTGCCCTTCCCTCCAGTGCGAACAGCACCGGCCATCTTCATTAATCTTGCTCTATCCATCTGTTATTTAAAAGTTCAAATTACTTTGCTGTGAGATATATCTGATCTTTAACAACAGTCTTTTAACAACAGACTGGTAAATTTGCTGGTTTTATTTGCATCCGATTTTTCATACAACAAGTATGAATACCAGTAAAACTTCAACAAAGGGCCAATATTTTTAGAAAAATAACTTGTACATGTCAGATCTCCTATCATTTCTTGTTGCAGAAGAAACAAACAGGAGCTTAATATGAAAAGAATTTTGAAATTCGAACAACAGAAAAGCTAAAAAAAAAGTTATCTGATTAAATAACCACACGCAGATTAGTGTAAAATGAACACAAAATACAGGAGATCTATCTCAGTTAACGATAGAACAAGGTGAAATAGCAACGATCTAAAGAGAAGGAATTGGAGAGTAGGAGTAAGTACCTTGGGTATAAATCGGTAGATGGATTGCCAACCTTTTCAAGTCTCTCTCTCTTTACAGAGAAAAATCCCGTGTGGCGGATATGAGAAGGGGATTGAGGTTAGGGTTTACCGATGAGCTCGATTCCGACTCCGGGTTTTGTTTTGTGGCGATTAATATTCAGTGACATTATTCGTGTACGCCCTTCTACAAAGATGTAATAACGAACAGATACAATCTAAAAATCAGCTTTCCGTTCAGGATAAAGGCCCAATACTATGATCAGGCTCTAAAAGGGCATGACTATAATTTAACCACAGGCCCAAAATTTTGGGCCGGTCTTGGGCTTATCTTTTGTATTCTTTCGTTGTCGATTAGGCCAACAATAAATAATGCGGAATGATCGGCCTCAAAGAATGTCCTCGTCCTCTGCGTTAACGCACCGTTTGAGTTTATATCCGGACCATCCGATCAGAATCCGTGTCAGTCCAGCCCATATCTATAATGCATGGGGACCTTTAAGATTCGTGCATATTTAAATCGGACGGTTCTGAACTAAAATAAAAAATGAGTTAACTCAGTGGATACAAATTCCACCAAAGACGAAGTCAGAAAATTTCTAAGAATTAGATAATTACTAGCGCATTTGTCGTCTAGGACGCTCCTTAAAAAAAAAAAGGAATTGCAAAATTACCTTCTGTGGCACACCTCCTTGCGGTATTGTTCTTGTGACTTTTCTTACTAGCATTTTTAATTTTTTTTTTTTGGAATATTACTACGTTTTTGAAGATTATATAAAATGTGTTTCTAGATATTCCGTATTGTATGAAATTATTCTATTTTAAATTTCAGATTTTTATCTTTCATATTTAATATATATTAAATTATTCAAATTATGCGTGATGTAATTGCTCATCATTATTGAAATATGAGGATGTAGCACTACATGCATGACTTGAAATTTACTGTGCATGTAGTTATTTTAAAAATATAAATCTTGATGCTATTGATCAAAATTGAGACATGATGAAATTTTGAGAATATATTTTTTATACTTTGGAACTACATGTTTATCCCTACAATCTATTCTTGTCGAGATTTTAGAGAAAATCAAAATACCATAAAATCTCTAAAAATATAATAGTAAAATATATTGTTTTGCTTAAAGTTATAACAGTTATTAAAATTAAACTTTTGAGTATGTATGACTCAAAATACCACAACAGTCTTAAAAAATATCAATATTCATAAATTTGATACATATACTTATGTCTACTAGATACTAATTTATATATTATTTTACCTATTTGTCATTTATAATACTAAGTTCGATGCACTGACCTATTGATTCCTTCAAAACCAAACAATTTTAACTTGTTCTGCTTAGTATAAGGTCATACACATTTCTTATAGGAGCAAATAAGAGATAAATTCTTACAAGAATTAAGTTGTCGTTAGAAGGTAATTCTAACTGGGAGTAAAAAGATTGAGGGGACCGTTTATGAAATTTGAAGTGAGATCCACTGCCGGCTCCTGCCATTCACTTTATCAGAAAGCGTAGAATTTTTTTTAGTAATATATTGATTTTGTCATATCTTGTTTTTGTAAATATAAAGAACAATTATCATTTTCTTGAGTAATCTATTGATTCTTCTATGGAATGTGGTGGATCTTTTGTTTTGTACATAGCTCTGTTGCGGAACTATTGTGAAGCATTATTTTTATCAAAAAAGAAAAGAAAAGAAAAATTTAAAAGAGGTATATCACCATTAGGGGTGTAAACGGATATAGATATCCGGGCGGATATTCGCTCCGAATCCGCATATAATCCGTATCCGAATTTAAACGGATACGGATATCACGGATACGGATATGGATACGGATAATTATCAATTACCCATAGAAGATGCGGATACGGATATGGATATAGTTTTAAATTTTAATATATGTTTATTATCCGTATTCATATCATGTGAGGTTTTAAATTATTTTGCCTTCAAGGGAATTTGAACTCATGTCATGTGAGGTGAAAGTCTAAGCAACTAAGATACAAACCACTACACGACACTATCTTTTGTTACTACTTCTTTATTTTGTTTATTTTGTTCTATATTCGTATTCGAATCCGTATCCGTAAATTATCCGCTCCGTATCCGTATCCGTATCCGTTTAAGGCGGATATGGTTTTAAATTTTGATATCCGTTTCTATCCGTATCCGTATCCGTATCCGCTCATTGAAAGGCGGATACGGATTTGATATTAGCATTATCCGCTCCGAATCCGCTCCGTTTACACCCCTAAAGCATAGAGAGCTGTAACAGTTTACAATCAACTTTATTTTTGTATTGTCAATTGTTCATATGAATTTGATAATTTTTGTTTTATAAATTTTAATACTTTTTGAACATACTAAAAATCAAGTCGCGGCCATCATTTTGGTTCCCCTTTATTATTGAAATCCAAATGTCGTCTTTTTGCTAATGACCAGCCTATTTCATATAACTTAATCATACGAGTTTATTGTTTATCTCTACACATCTATTAAGGGGAGTGCTATACTAAGGGCAATAATTCAAATTTTGAGAGCTGAGAGAATAATTTATTTCTAAATGTCCAATTTACCCTTGCTCTTTTAACGGATCACTTAATTAATGGATCCACTTTCTCTCTCACCCAATAAGTAATAGAACTAATAAAGAAAGTTCCTTCCGTGATGTTTCTTTCCTTCCTCTCTCTCACCTGATTAATAATACCTGATTTTCTTTCCTTTGTACTAACTCAGAGAATCCAATAGCGCCAGTGGAAAATTGTTTCAAAAATTCTGGTCGATTCTTGTATCTTCTTTCTCCTCCAATTTCTTATAATTTGAAATCGTTTTGTACCCAAGAATGGAAATAAATCAGATCGTAGAATCAATCGGCATAATACTTAGTATGACATCAAATTGTGTGATTCTCATATACGCTGCTAGACACGAGCAAGCTTAAAGGCTTGTACTTAGAGCGAGAGAGGCTGATTAAAAACAAGCTCCGTTATTACCCACGAATTCTCAAGCAAAAGGTTAAAAGGTAATCTATATTGTTCTATTTTTTTTTTAATTCAACATAATCCAGTTATGAAAAGACAGAATTTGGCCTTGGGCAATTCTACCTATGCACTTGTGGTTCGTTCTTACATAATGTTGTAACCATCAGCAACGCATAGTATATTCTATATAATTGATATAGATTTCATGTTTATTTTTTACCTATATTTTTTTTCCTGCTCGACTATGTGCTAACCTTATAATCTTTTAACAAGGATGCGCTAACAGTACTGGTAATGATCATAACAATTTTTGTCATTTAATAACAGTACTGGTAATAACCTTACCAGGGATTAAATTGATTAAATTAAGAAGTCATTTCATAATTAATTAGCACTATTGTAAGGTCTAGTATGGATCTTTTATTGGCACAATTGGTACAACTTCTAAAAACTGACCAGTACGTTGGATCTTGTGTAACAATTTATGTATAATTCTAAAACACTTTGTACTTTGTTGACAGATGAATCTTAACGAGCCGATCTATAATGATGGCATAGAGAATGAAAAGCTTGAGTTAACCATGTTAAGCTTCGAGACATCTGATGACTTGATCAAGGGAACACCTGCTTTTTTCTCACAAAAAGGTTATGGTTATCAATTTGTAGCTCGAGAAAAGATAAGTATGTGGTTGTTATCGAGACCAACGTAATGTTTCGATATAACAAAGAAAAAGAACAACCATAAGCTGTTTAACAGATTGTCAATTTAAGATTAAGGAAAAACGACAAGATAATGGGTTATGGATGATTGAAATAAAGAACTACTTACACAATCATGAAGCTTCGGTTGATGTAACCAGACATCCGATATGTCGTAGGCTATTACAAGAAGAAATAAGAAGTGTTGGACATATGAGCAAATCTGAAATACCACCAAGACATGTTATTTCTTCTCTTCGGCAAACTAATCTCAAGCTTTCTGCAATCTCAAAAACCATTTACAATGCAAAAGCAAAAATTGGCAAAGATAATCTTGTGGGTCGTTCAGTCATTCAAGCTCTCTTGGAAGAGCTTTCCCAAGGCAGTTTCACGTACTACATTTTAAGTGAAGGAGGCCATCTCACTCATCTATTTTTTGCTCATCCAATGTCGGTAAAGTTAACCCAAAACTTTTCTAATATCTTTATTATGGATTGTACCTACAAAACCAATATGTACAAAATGTCATTACTGGATATCATAGGAATTTCAAGTTTCAACACTTCTTTTTATTCGGAGTTTGCTTTTCTGAAAGGAGAGAGTGAGGAGGATTACATATGGCATTAAAAAGGTCTAGTAACATTATTGATCAGAGTCAAAATAATGATGAATTACGTAGACAATTGGCTTAGGTTTTGCATATTTTCTCACACTTATGTTTAATTTATTAGAGAAAAAAGGCTACTGTCACCATTCTTTATGTTTTATTGCAGAAAACAGGTTTTGGAACTATTTTACACCAAATGGAGCTAGAATCGGGTCAATCGGATCAGTGATGCTTATCGATGAAGTCTCTGTTACGGTCCGTATTGCCTAATACGGACCAAGCCTAGCACAGATCAGGAGATAGAGTGAGAAGTACTAAAACCCTTAGCGACAAGGTCCTAATACGGACCATATCACCTGATACAGACCGTAACCGAAGGCGCCCTTTGGAAATAATTGCCGGCAGCTGTATCCAGATCAGTTTCTTAGCCCCTACTCAATCTCCAGACGTCCCTCCACTCCTATATAAGGACCCTGGGCAGAAGAATAACTTATCTTTGTAATTATGGTTAGATTTGATTAAAGAGAGAAGAGATGAAGTGCTTGTAACAATGCCGTTTCGCGGCTAAGTTTCTTTTCTTAGGGCTAGGCAGTAAACCTTGTTACTCTTGATGTTTTGATATATATATTTTCTGTTGATTATAATTTCTTGTTGTTGAATCGAAATGCTTTTTGCGATTTACTATCTCTTCATCTAACTTCAATGATCTAGTTTAGTCCGTTAGGTAGTGACAGTGCTTTAATGATAAGAAAACTATTTGTATGAATTAGCCTCGTTGAGATCTATTAGGTTTATGTGAAGAAAATCATAGCGGGAAAACTATAAACCAGACCAACAAAACACGAACCAAGTTCCATCACTTGCGTAAGGAAAATCACAGTGATCTGTGTAGTAACTTGTGTATTTAAGAGATCAGTCATTTGCGTAAGGAAACTCGCAGTGTCCTATGTAGAATTCGATAAAAGATCTGTCTCTTGCGTAACATAAATCGCAGTGACCTATGTGGTATCTTTCATAAAACAACAACAGAAAATCAGACGCAACAGGAATATACTATCAAGGCGGATTGAATAGCAATGGTGTGCTGAAACCCTAGGAATCCTCATCTCTATCTTTATTTTAATTACTTTTAATTGCTTCCAAATTTACATTGATCACAACAACATCTCTCAATTTTCAGATTTCGTCTAGCCTTTCGAAAGATTGTGATTCGATCGCTCAAAACTCTGAACTAATATTCCCTGTGGATCGACCTCGAATATACTACTCGATAGGATTGTGCGCTTGCTGTCCGAACCGATAGTATTTCCGAATTTATAAATATTAAACGAAACATTGCTCTTTTGAGTGATCAATTATGGGTGAGAAACAACCTTGTGTCATCATAACTGACAGAGAGTCGCATTAATAAATGCAATTAAAATTGTTTTTCCATAGTGCAAACATTTACTTTGTGTGTGGCATATAGAGAAAAACATATTGACAAAGTGTAAAAAATATTTTGAAACTGAAGAGATTGGGTAGGTTTTCTGAGTTCTTAGAAAAAGGTAGTGTATTCTTCAACTAAACTTGAATATAACGAACAATGGAAAAAATTTGAATCAAGCTACATGGAGAAAAAGAAAGAAATAGGATATTGAAAATGTGTGGCTACCATTGAAAGAGAAGTTTGTTGGTGCATGGACTGATGAATACTTGCACTTCAGCAACCGTGCATCTTCACGAGCAGAATCAGTACATGCCAAACTTAAGATGTATTTACAAGTTTCAACTGGCGATCTTTATAAAGTGCGGAGCAAAATATGTCACGTAATTGAAAATGAATTCAATGAAATTAAGGTACTATCAACACATATCTTTGGTTCTATTCTCAAATATTTATTTATGTAACTTTAGAATCACTTAGTTTGTTGTTGTCTAAATTTTTCTTGTAGGCACAACTTTCAAAAGAAAAGTTGCATCTTCTTCACACTTGCAATACTTCATTTTAAAAAAAATATTATTTATCGTGTCTCTTTATGCTCTAAAAGAGCTACACAAACAATACATGAAAGCAAAGTTGGGTACTTTGAGTGCGGTTGGCAGTGGGCAATTTACAAAAACTATGGGTTTTTCATGTGCTCACAAAATGGGTAATTGGAGAAATGACCTGCTGATTCTTGACTTGATACACTCACAGTGGCAGATTGATGGAAGGACCTTGAGTGATTATGCGACTACACACAACGATGACCATGATGATGGTTTTAGTGTCATGCTTGAAAACTTCACACTAAATATCAAGAATGGTCAGCTTCTAAAAACGAAATTGCTCGTGAAAGGATAAAAGAACTCATAAATCAATATGATGTCCTCTTCGAACATATTACTCCACCTTCTGATTTTGAGTTTGCAAGTGTCAGCTTCTAAAAACGAAATTGCTCATGGCAGGTCGTTCACCGAAGTCAAATAATAAGAGAAAGGCAACAAGTTCTACGCGATCAGATCCTTCTGATTTTGAGTTTGTCGAAGCATCCCGTCAAAGCAATTCGAGCAAAAGGACTTGATATGAATATGTAATAGTTGACTTTTGTTGTCTTTAATTTTTTATATAAATATGTTTTATTTTAGTTTGCAAACCATGAATTTTGTCACTTTGCTTTAATTTATAACTGATGTTGTCACTTATGAAGTGTTGTTGGTATTTAAACAAGTCATTGATATAACTCTGGTATTGCTTCTTGCTGGTTTCAGTTTAGAGCAAGTTTTGGCTTTGATTGGTTTTAGTTTTGATATAACTCTGGTATTGCTTCTTGCTATAAACATGTATAAACTGTACCAATGTATCAGTGTACCGGTAGGAGACTTTACCCTTGCTTCTGGCAAGAAAACCAAGACACTGGAGCACTGGTATGAGTGTACCGGTAGGCAAACTGGTACGAGTTGGATGCTGGTACTAGCATACCAGTAGGTGGAGGATGCACTTTACATATTTTGTTCAAGCTATCTTTCTTTATCTTGTTTTTTCACTTAGAATTTTCAATTTTCTTTTTAATTTTCAGCTCAAATGTTTTGAGCAAAATCTTTTCTTTTTATTCTGGTTGTTACCACCCTCATGTACCAGATCCAATTAATGTATAAATGTGGACTAGACCCTCATTTCTTTTCAAAAAAAACATATATAAAATGTACTAGTTTCATTGATCAAAAAGAAATTTTCCTCAAACAAAATAAGAAAAACTTGTAAAATATATCTGAATTTGGAGTGACATGAATCCACTAGATTCATTAATGACAAAAGAATTTACATTCTAATTATGTATAAACTAATAAAAACTTTTGCTACTTACAATTACACACATCAATCATTCTTATCACATTCCTCAAATGATACCCCAATTACACAATTTCTAACCTATATAACCACCGATACATATTATCAAAGGCTACATAAAGAAAGAAAAAAAGTAATGTTGTTTAGCTCCCGATCTTCTCGTTGATCTTCATTTGTGCAAAATCTGATATGTAGCATGATTCTTTCAGCTGCTTTCCATACATAATCTATGTGATAAAATGGCAAAAAATAACATAGTTAGGATATACAGTTTGTTAGTTAAAGCATTAGCTCAAGATTTTTGTGTGTAACATGAAGCTCAACATGTTTGATTCTCCTGTTGTGCCCTGAAATGTCTGTCATGTTTGCCTAGCCCAGTTTGCTAAGTTATGCGGTTCCCGCACAACCACAGAAGGACTTCTTTGGAGGATGATTCTCAAGTTGGCTTTATATTCCATGGTATAAAAAAAAAAAAAAAACTAAGAGCCAAATTGAGCAAAATTGGGACTAAAATTAATCCTAAATTGAAGCAGTATTTAAAAGTATGTTAAGTTGGCTTTGTATTCCGCACAACTTTCTACTAGTGCTTTCTAATTAAAGTGTGCAATTTGAATTAATCTTGGAGCAACGAGTTTAGGATCACTTTTAAGACCTCGAGCACTAATATACCCCACAAAATGGAGACATTAACCATACATAAAACATACAAGATACAGACTAAAGCTACCAATTCAATGTTTCATGCTGAATGATGATCACAAATACTACAAGAGCACGGGTCTCACAAAACTACTAAAAGCATAGCACATATGAAATAATCTAAAATTAGACAAATTTGTAAATAAAAAGATAAAAATCAGTACGTTCTAGGATTTTAATTGAATTAATCGAAAACTCAAATTAATTCATACAAAATGACAGAAGAGGGCGCAAGAGCGGTACGAACGCTATTGCGGCGGTGGCTGCGGTTAGAGAAGTAGGGATCAAAGTGGGGAAACACAAAGAGAGCGCAACCGGCAGGTTCGAGGAGGGCGGTGGTAGGGCCTTCGACCTTCTCCATTGGTCCTGCAGCAGAGTGAGAGAGAAAATTCAACGAAGACGGAGATACCAGAAGTAATGAAGCGGGTTTAGTTTTGATCCAGCGATCTGTTAATCAAATGACTCGTTTAAAGACCAGGGGTAAAACTGGTATTTAGAAACAAATTATTCTCTCAGCTCTAAAAACTTGAATTGTTGTCCTCAGTAGCACTCCCTATCTATTAATCGTAAAATTTGTTGGTACAAAATATGATGTTAAAACATAAAATTTTTATCTTTAACATGCAGTGTTACGTTTGTCGGAAATTCGTGTCGTCCTCAATGTTCACGGAATCTCCAAGTGCGGTGCTTTTGCATTTTTGTGTTCTATTTGTTCATTTTTGTCAGAAAAGAAAATAATGACGTATCATAAAATTGTACAATAATAGAAATTTCAACTCTGATACTTATGAATTTATTAAGAAAACAGGACATGCAACATAAGGTTCGATTCAAATAATCATCTTATACCCTCTTAAAAAAATATCTTCTTCATGCTTATCACTATTTTTTAAGAAGATAGATGAGCTTCTCCTCTACCTCTACACATGCAAAATATACTAATTTGTGATGAAGAAAGAGATAATTCAGTTATGTTTTATATAAGAGATCATTCTACTTTAAAAATCGTAAAACAAACTTAAAATGTGTGACAATGTAGAAACTTTTAGAACTTGCCTTATAGCACTCACAATCCTAAAAAAAAAAGTGTTCCTTCCAAGCTAAGAGTCTCCCAAGAAACCGAAATTTTTATTTCTAACATTAAAAAAAAAAGATAAACCAAATAACCATCGTTTTCTGACAATTATAAATCTAGCACGGCCGCAGAACACCGGAGCGGATCCATATGAGGGAGGCTGCAGAATGCCGGAGCGGACCCCCATAAGGGACTGCACTATGCCGGAGTGGACCCAGGGCTGCTATATGCCGGAGCGGCCCCTGTTATTTTTTTTTTGATCTGATTCTGAAGTTAATTATGATTTTGTTTTGGAAATTTTTATTAGAAATATAAAGTTTGTATAGGAAGTTGTGTGTAATTACTTATGTTTGAAATGTCGTTTAATCTGAAATTATTGTTCGTCGTTTGTTTGATCAAAAGAAACATTACAATAGAACAAGGAGCCATATAAAGAAGCATACAATAGAACAATGCTAATGTTATCGGAAATTACAAATACGTCTAATTAACCGAAAATAAACAACATTTTTACGAGTACAATTAAAAAAGCAACATTAACTCTCAATCTCGTGCAGCTCGAGCAGCTCTGTTTTGTCTTTCTTGTATATCTCGGCCGGCTTGGTGTCCTCTTCTCCTATTATGTAGAACGTCCATCCACATCGGAATTCTGTTGTGCTGTCTTATGCCCACATAAATATTTTTATCCTCTGGAACAAGGACCGGGCCATCGTGTTGAGGCCATTCCGACTGATTTCCATACACATGCCATTGAGCGCTCCATGTGTTGATCAGTGTATGGATGTGATAGTAGTGACTTACAAAGACGCCAGGGTCGATGTCTCGGAGACGACACACGGACAGAACATGAGAGCACGGTATTCTCTCCAATTGAGGCTTCTGGCACGTGCAAGTTACCGTGTGATCATCCCCGATTATCACCGTGTATTTGTAATTGGCCTTGGTAAACCGACCAGAATCGTCAGGTATGAAAGCATGAACTCTCTCCTGTGTGGAGGTTACCTCGAACTCGTTGTTGTTTCCAAAGCCCCCCAGCGTCTTCATTTTATCGGACCTCTCGAACTGTTTGTTCAGCTACGAAAAATTAAAAAATAATGAAGAAGTCAGATTTTTTTAACAAAGTTCATTAAAAATTATGAAGAAAGAACTACAAATAAAAGTACCTGATGCACATGACACGAGAATTGTTGACCTTGACTGACTTCCCATTCCAGTTTGGCCCTCCTTTGCGCAAACCATGTCATAAATTTGTAAAATGTGTCTTCAATTATTGCTGCAACCGGTAGCTTACGAGAGGACTTGAAGATATTATTAAGCGACTCGGACCCGTTTGTAGTCATGATGCCCCAACGGTAACCACCGTCCAGTGCTTGGAATATCTTCCATGGTTTGGGGCACTCATTCTCATCTTAATCCAAATATTTACCCACACCGTCCAGCCAATTGAGGGCAATGTCACATGCCTGCCTCATTGCTTGCATTCCTTGCTTGTATCTCCTCATCTTCCTCTTAGCCACACATATTCTAAAATACCAGATTGCCTGATCACTGCAACCGCTCTTCTTCATGTTCTCGGCTATGTGAGTAGCACAAAGACAGTGAACACATTGATCCTCATCCTCCTCGTTCCACCCCAGATCATATTGTCTAAACACCTTCTTGATACCCTTTCCCCTATCAGTGATGACACACATAAATCTGGAGCGGATTACATTACGGCGCAACTATTTCATGAACCACGCACAATCGTCAAAACTCTCTAATTCTACCAGTGAAAAAACCAACGGGAGGAGCTGGTTCTCAACATCGTACCCGGCTGCAATCAACAGCTTGCCTGTGGTAAAACAATCAAATTAATTTTGTAAGAGCCGAAATCAACTAAAATAAATAAAGTGAAAAACAATCAAATTAGTTACCTTTATACCGGCCTGACAGGAAACATGCATCAACGGTGATGACCGGTCTGATATGTTAAAAAACAGCTATGCACGGTCCAAATGCCCAAGCCGCCCTATGAAAATACCTCCATGGTCCAGGTTCACCAGTGGGATATGAGGTCACCTCAAACAATGTTTCTGTCAATAAATTTAAAAAAATAAGTTCAATTTTTTATTGATAATGAAATGACGTAAAAAATGAAGGAACAATGTAGTACCTGGGTTGCTTTTTTTGATTGCCTCCAACAATGGAACTACAAGAGAGTATGACCCCTCCCAATTGCCAAATTGACGGGCTATTGCCAACTCACGGCCACGCCATAGTTTATTGTACGCCGGTATCTGACCGTTGTACCTTTCAGCAACAGCAATTCGGACAGCCTGAATACTCAAGTCGACATCATTCCTCATGTGAGCGGATATACACTCGGCAACCATAGTAGTTGACAACTGGACGTGATCTGTTCTTGTCGCATCCACGTGGCATGAATGTTGTGTTGGGCACTTGGAGACACGCCATTATGTTCCATAACCGGTGGCCCTTGCGAGTATGTACCACCCACAGTAACTGTCATTGCACTTGAACCTAATTCTTGTGCGGTCACTGTGCG
Source organism: Carex parvula (assembly GCA_025461045.1). Taxonomy (NCBI): domain Eukaryota; kingdom Viridiplantae; phylum Streptophyta; class Magnoliopsida; order Poales; family Cyperaceae; genus Carex; species Carex parvula. The sequence goes on along the minus strand of JAJGRW010000950.1, from coordinate 318,372 downwards.
TATTCCTTATCTCTTTGTTGCATAGAATGTGAAACCTGGCAATTGCGCTCTTCATTGCCTCTTTTGAGTCATATGTTTGTCCCTCGGACAATTCATTCTCATACTCTGCCCTACTTCCAAACAAACCCGAATTGGCTTCCATAAACCCTGATGTGTCGTTGAAAGCATGAATCGGGTGCTGAAACCCGCGATCCATCTTGAAAGTCCTTGGTAGTCCGAGCACAGGCCCGGTATCTTCCTGGTCAGAATGATCGCTCATACCCTCAGGATCAACATGACCCCAATTTTCCTCTGCCTCTAGTATTTCCGGATCCACTTCTTCATCGGATTCATCCGGATCACAAGTTTGACCCCAATGAGCGGTCCGACTAGATGAAGGCTGGTCAGTCTGGGATGGGGCCCGACGGAAGGGTCGGTCCCTCTGAACTGGGGCCCGACTACTGGACGGTTGGTCAATTTGGACAGTTGACGGACTAGAGCCGGATGAGTTACCCCGACTACGACCCTGGATTAAACACATAACTGGGTTCGAACGCCGGGCTCTGGTAACCTCCACATATAGGTCAATTATCTTGTATGCACCCCCAGAAAAACTCATGGTTTGGTTGTACAATACCTGCCAGACTCCCTCATTTTGAATTGGAAATAGTTGGAACCAGGTTTGTGCCGAACTAGTCGGCATGCTAATTTTGGCATCTTTTTAAGGTCATACTGACCCTGATCCAACCCCAAATTCTGACATATATTTGATTTAAGTCCCAAATAATCAGTACCCGGCAATACCGGGATTACAGTAACAGGTCCAATACTATAGTAAACCCCATTAGGACCTGTTAAAACATCCCCACCAGTGTAGATGGATACCATAAGAGCCATTTTTTCAATTCAATACAGAAGAAACCTACAATTAAAAATTAACTAAATTAATTATTCTAATTTAATTATTGCTAAATTAATTATTCTAATTAAATTATTAATCTACTGAAATAAAAATAAAAAATTTAAAAGAAGAGAGAAAAAACTTACAGATCAGAGAGCTAACTCAGGAGAGAGAAGGTGTGAGAGTGTGGAATGAAATTTCGCTGTCATTTTCGGGATATAAAGAACAGGGGCCGCTCCGGCATAGTGCGGACCCGGGTCCGCTCCGGCATAGTGCGGCCCCATATGGGGGTCCGCTCCGGCATTCTGCGGCGGTCCCCAAATGGGTCCGCTCCGGTGTTCTGCGGCCGTGCTAAAATTAGAATTGTCAGAAAACCGTGGTTATTTGGTTAATTTATTTTTTTTAAATGTTATAAATAAAAATTTCGGCCCAAGAAAGCTTATAATTAATTTATGCAGAAACTTTTCTTCAATAAAAGTGAGAAACATCTTCTTTTGAACTAATAAATCAAGATAAGTTTTTCTCCATAAAGCTAAGTTTCTAAGACTTTACTCCTCAAAAGTAACTTTTTAAAACTCTTGTTTAACTCTCTATTTTTTGTGCTTCCATTAATACATCTACCTTTTAATTTCTTAATAACAAAAATTTTAAAATTTATATGTCAAAATAAAACCATTAGATGTAATATATATTATTTTCTCTACATACACATAAGTAATTATCACATTTTTATTTTTGTTTTATATGAATCAATAAGTTGAAAACCCAACGTTCAGAATTTATCCACATCAATGTATTTTTTTCAAGCTCTTCATACTAATTAAAACAAAACCGAAATGTCGTGACCTTCTATGTGTGCATCGAGAAAATGATATACATCATATTTAACGGTATTATATTGACATTTAAATTTTAAAATTCGAAGTTATAGTTCTAAAAATGAAGTCACAATGGAGGTATCTAAACCCTCCTATGTTTAATAATGGCTCTTAAAATTTAGAGAATTAAGCACCGCCTAAAACTGTTTCCTAATATGAATGAAATATCATAGATATCAAGATACTATCTAGATCTTGTAATTGTTCCGGCTAGATTCAATTTAAATTGAACGAATCAAAATCAAACAAAATATTATATAGATCTTGTAATTATATTATGTAGATGCTGTTTTTCAATTAAATAAAAATAAGGGAATTGAATTAGAAGGTATTTTGTACATTCATACTTTCGTTGCCGCCTGATTCAAGTATTGTTTTCGAACTTTTTTAGAGTTCGTAGTTTAAAGTTTTGAACCAACAAGATAAATTTGCTTTAGCATATTTTCAATTTGTTGATCTTTTAAATTTGATTCTTGAACACAAATTGGTCAGATCTTCTTTTGAAAACTGTTCATTAATATAACATTATAACATTACACTTGAATTTGACAGGTCAGATATTGGATAAAAAACAATAAATTAAACATGATAAATAGAGTTACAATAACTCTTGAAAAAGCCTTTATTTGTTATTCTAAATATTATATATGAATTAAAAAAAGTCAATAGTCCTTTCTTACAAGCAAATTAGAAAAACAAATGAAGATATATACCAAGTAACAAAAGATAATTTTATCCGAATATTTATTAAGATTATTCGGACTTCAAACTCACTAAAATATTTTGGATCCATTGTTGCTTGAAGAATAAAAGAAGACTACAAGCAGGAGTAGAACTAGGGTGTTCCTAAGTTCACCAAACTCCTTTGTGAACTCAACTCTAAAATCTGTCGGATTGACTTCAAACGACAAATCTAAACAGTTGAAATCATTCTATATTACGAGTAATGCATCTACATGTGAAAATTTTAAAATTTTAAATTAGTTTTGCATAGAGTTAAGTGGTCAAAAGGCGTCTAAAAAATGAATGCATTAAAATTAATTTATAAACCTTCTTATTTTGACCACTTGACTTTATACTAAATTAATTCAAAAGTTTAAAATTTTCACATGTAGACGCATCACCCGTAAGGTAGAAGGATTTCAACGGTTTGGATTCGTCATTTGAAACCAATCTAATAGATTTTAGAGTTGAGTTCACAAAGGAACTTGATGAACTTAGGAACACCCTAGTTCTACTCCTACAAGCAGTCTTCAAAAAACTATTTTCTACATCAGATTTTTTTACTTTAGAATTATCTGAAATAGCGAAAAAGAAGTTTATAAGAAGTCAAGCACAACCACAGTGACATCTTAATGGTTCGGGAAAAATTCGGCGGATCAAAAATTCGTGACTCGGGAATAATTCGGGTTTAATTCAGAAATAATTCGGAATTATACATTGAGTCAAGACCGGAGATCTTAGTCCCACAAGAGAGCAAAAAAAACTGCAAATAATTCAGAAAATTTGTGAAAATTTCATAAAATTCACGAATAATTCGAAAAAAAATTCGGAAAACCGATTAATACGCAGATTGATTCGCCAACAGCTCAAATCTGAATTATTCGCGAATGTTGTTACTATTGGCACAACTGGACAAGGTGTAACAACATGCCATCAAAATTTATATATATATATATATAGTTTTGGAACTTATTTGACAGAGATACATATTTTTTTTCCAAAAAGTATAGGTAGGTTTGTAATAAAACTTGTAAAATATGGAGCATTTACGTTACTCGGTAGTCATTATAACTTGTCAATTATAAGTTTATAACCATTTCAAATCCAGTCAATTCCAATAAAAAAGTTTGTCAAACCGGTTCTTGCTTAGTCCCACATTGCTTTTTTATTAGAGATCGCTTCTCTATGCACCTATAAAAGGACGAAACTAAAACCTAGATGAGCACAAAATATATCCTCATCAACTATTTGTGAGAACAGTAAAGGCCTCGGTTCTATAATTCTATGCTATTTCCAGCACTTTTGCACAAGGTATTGTCTTTCTTTAGGTGCTTTTTATTTTTCATTTATAATTCTCTAGAATATCCTGATATTTAATAATTTCAGTATATAATAGGTTCCTTTTTAATATTCATCAAGACAATTATTTCAACTGAAGAATTAATTCTCAGATAACAAATGAAATAAGAAACGAAATTCACCGATAATTATTTTATTTGATGAAATCTAACATAAAACAATTCTTCCATGGGGTACCTACTGATCAACAGTAAGATCTGTTGTTGATAAAATTTCTAATAATTTTAACTTTTTATTTTAATATGGATATAAGTTTTTTTATCAAACACTATGGATAGGAAGGTAAAAATTATAAAATATATATGGTGCCTTTTATGTTACGCTATATATGTATGAAGGCAAAATGTTGAAACAGATTTATTTTTCCCTCCCCAAAACTATTTTTTTTCAGAAAAATAAACAGAATTTTGTGCTCCTTCTATTTTATTTTTTTTATTTGAGTGACCATTGCTACAATCATTTTTCCCTCTCTCCAAATAATTAAATAATAGTAATAATAATAAATAAAAAGAAATTTAGTGATATTTATTTGCTTCAATTTGTTAAAACAGATTTATTTTCCTTAATTTATTTAACATATATATTGAAAATTGTATTAAGACATTTATTCATCTCATCACGGTTCGCAAATACTTAGAAATTGGAAGTTCTACTGATTAATTATGGCGCACTGTCAACCGCCTTGTGATTGATTTTTCCAGTCATAAGTGAAATTTTTTTATTCAAAATTGGACCCAAAAGATCATTTAAAGTTCTAAAATTGCCCTTAAACCACTCTAAGATTGGACTTCCCTCATAAAAATTTTAATTTCTTATCATAAACTGCAATTATATGATTTGTCTCGTACAAAATCTAATCTATTACCATAAATTAACTCATCAGAATATATTCCACAGTTTGAATTAAATTACGATATCTAATTTATTCGTTCTTTCGATGTTATCTTCAAGACCTTATAGTTTGCAATATTTGTTTTTCAAAGTAACATGTCTCGCAAACAGTGTTTACGGGAAAAAAAATTTAATGAATTCATTAATGATGAATATATTTTCGTAAAAAAAAATTAAGAATCCACAAGATTAATGCATGCCCATAATTTGTGTTATTTATATGTTTCTCAAATTTCCTTTTTGCTATCTGATAGTTCAATTTACAGCCGAACATATAGATTTAATTAACAATTAATAATTGCAGGCATGCACAAAGGTTTCTTCAGTGTCCAAGTTAATTTCATGCTAATGCAATTACTGTTGTATTGCCCCATAAGAATTTTTTTTATATTTTTAATATAAAAGGTTAATTACCAACAAAAATTACTGTTCATGAAATTTGTACGTACGTATATTGAGATATACTGGTTAAATTACAAGCTATTAGAGGTGCATACTCTTCTTTTAAGAAACTTATTATATTTTTATTTGTTCTGTTTCTAAAATCAACTGCAGCTAACATTATTTTCTTCCTTTTTAAGTGGTGGCCTGATAGGATCCCTTGTATTTCAGCATGAGTGGTTTAGGAAAAGAAAGGACAACCAAAAGGTCAGTATGCATTTTTTTTTTCATTGAAGAACAAATGTACTATGATTTCTAATTATTTCCCTGTATCCTAGTAAGGAAATAGACACCAAACTTTTTTACTAAAAAACATAGAATTTATAATCCTTGTTTGAGTATATTGTGGACTGTAGAACATATCTTTATCTCCATTAAATACTGTTAATTATAGTTCCTTATATCCCTCTAATGCACTGATGATAATATAATATGCTTTTGGGGACTAGATGACCTAAATTACATCCTGAACCAAATAGAAATGCTAAGCCGATCAACTGATAATGCATTTTTGTCCTGTAATGATTTGGTTTAGTGGCCAAAGTGTCGTCAAATCGTTGATTGACCTATCCTCAGACATCTAGCTAGGTCTTAACAGTCAAGTAGTTTCTTATTGTGTCCTAAGCAAAAAAACTAGTCAACACAATTGAAGGGCAAAAAGGTTTGTAAAGTACCTTTTGGTAATACAGGCAATTTCCAATTAAACCCATAAACCAAATATGTCCCTTGTAGTTGCCAAATTGCAAATCAGCACTTGTTAGCACAAAATAAAGATGGCACCAGTAGGGTCAATTAGCAACTCATATATCTTAATTTATTAGACAACCAGTCACATAACTGAGAAATTTTTTTAAGTCCCCTCCATTACAGAATTATTAGTACAAACCTTTCATAATGTATGAGAAAACTTCACTAATTCGCTGGTGGGTTTATTGTACCAAAATAAATCTGTTTGGTGGCTGACTAATTGGTTTTGGCGGTTGACTAATCGAACCGCAAAGTGCCCTCTGATTCTCTGAATACATTATGCGTGTCTGTTTGCTCACTGATTCCAAAATTCAGCCGAAAGTCGTGCGAACTATTGGAGCATTCTGGAAGCAAACACAAGGTGTGACTATGTCTCTGAAAGTTTGGATGCAGGGCTTGTGAGCCCTCTTATGGTAATCTGAATTTATTAGTTTAACTTCATATATATTTTCCATCATCTTTATATCAAATATTTGTATTTAGTTTATTCTGTTTGAAAGTAGAGAAAAAAGGCAGTTTTTTTCATAACTGGAGATGTAGGTTTCGGTTGAAGGAAACCCCAGTGAGGTGTTTGTTCATGTCAGTCTGGACTCTGGAGAGATGCTAAAATGTAAATGCAATCAACAAAATTTCCTATCAATTCTGACTTGGCTTTTTTTTTTTTTGTTCTTGCAATCAGGTGTTAGAGGCATTAGATACAAAGCGGGGTATATATCTGAGTACTGTCGCTCCAGGGATCAATCGAAAGGAGAGGGAACTTCAAGTTTAACGGCATCTGAAGTGTGTCATCAGAATCCTCTTGTCAGAAGAACGGCTCCTAGTGCTCCAGCTGGCAACCCTAGCCTCATTCTTCGGAACTCTTTAAGAAGGCCAATCCAGTAGACTTACAAGCTTTGAAGACGGTGTTTAGGAACTTTCAAGTTTGTTTGAATTTGCTTTAAGAAAACTGTTGTTTTTATTTTATGATAATACTTTTGCTAACATGCATCAGCAGTGTATTGGTGCAGGCTGTAGTAGAAAAAAGAAGGCATAATCGGTTATATACCCATAATCGGAAATATAATTAGTCTTGTGTATTAGTGCAGAGTAGGGGGTGTAACGAAAGGTGAGATAGGGTATTAGATGATGAGGTTTCATTTAGTTTTTAGGCTATATGTGTAATATTTTTTTTTTCCTTTGGCTCCGATGTGAAATGATGTAAAACTTTTTTTTTAATACAAGTTCTTGACAGCCTCTGTCAAGTTTTAAAAATATATATATATATATTCTTCAGCTCTTGGGTATATTAGTGTTGAGCTGTTCAACTTCTTTAATATTAATTATTGATATTCAATTATATATTAGTGTCTAAGATATGCCATAAGTTTTTAATGTTAAAAATATCATAACTATTAATTTCATTTATATTTCAAAATTTTGAAATTGAATTGTTGATCATCTTGGTCATTTTCATAAGACACTTGATGTTTAAACATTTAATCTGATGTTGAGGAAAGCATACATAAATGAAGTGGTGTTTCTTATCGGGTTTAAACCTGCTTAATAAATTGATATTAATAATAATTTATTTTCCCTCGCTTATTTTTGCTGACTAATTAGGTTGTGATGTTTGAGTTGTAGAAAACTTGTGTGAGTGATAGGGGTTAGTGGAAAAAAAAAAAAAACTCTCCTCCATTCTTTATTATTTCATCCCCTATATACCCTTCGAAGAGCGAAAAAAGAAAAATAGAGTGAAACTCAGATTTCCACCGACATAGTCGTCGATTGAGATCGAGAGAAGTTCCGCCGGTTTTGCTCTCTCCACATCACGACGAACGATTAGACATCTCAAAAGCCCTCTCTTCTCTCCTCGGTGTGGTCGTACTTTTTGGTGGCGATGTGCTTTTTGGTGGCCGCTCCTCCTCTTCCTCTTCTTCCCGTCTTTTGCTCAAAGCCGGTCTAGGGTTGTTGTCCCCTTGCCGTCCCTGTTACCTGTGCTCGTAAGCTCTAAAGTCGATCGATAGGCGAGATCGGAGGAGACACAGGCAAGCAAAGCCCAACTGCTTTGGTACCAATCGACTCTTGTCAAGAGCTAATTGGAGCAATTTCGGGTAATTAGATGAACTCCCTTATTTCTACTTCTTGTGATGCTTGACTGTGATTGTTCTATTGTTGGGGAATTTAATTGCTCATTCGAGTTTGCTTGACTATGATTACTTGTATTGTTGGAAATTTAATTCTCGTGGCTCATTCAAATCTAATTGCTTTGGTTGATTCATGAATTAGGGGTAATGAACAACGATTGCCGTTCATTCCTTTTGTTTATATGATTGAAAGTTGGCTCATGCCAACCCAGAGCACATCGTACCAGCGTTTTTTTACTCTGTTTAGGGAAAATGGTGACCGGTACCATATTGGTACCAGCTTGGGAAGCTTACTGGTATTTGTTTTTTTTTAAGATATGACCAGTTTGTAATTGTCCCCAGATACTGGTTACACAAGGTCCCTCCACATTCTTAATATATATTTTATAAAATTATTATTTTTAAGACTGATAACCATGAAGCCCAAACAGAACCAGTTTCGGTTAACAACTAGATTAGCATTGTAACAAACTGTTGGTTATAACAGAAATCAGTTTAGATTGTAACTAGCTTTACTATTAGCAGCCTATATAAGAGGCACTGTACATTGTAATCAGACTCTCTGAAAATGAAATCAAGATCCCGCTATATTTCTCTTAACCTTCGTGCTTTAGTTTAGATTGCAAAGACACCAATAATCTCGTAAGACAAACACACTTGAGTAGTTAAATATTTTAAAAAGTGTATATATTTTTGTATATTGAGTAATCTGTTTAGCATAAATCTTTTTGTTTGGACCTGCAGGAGTGTTGTCGTAGCAAGGAGGAACTGGAAGGAGACAGACTTTACAAGCAATGATCAGCTTTTTAGAGAATTCTAATATTCATCCTTGTGAATTGAGATATATTGTTTAAATTTGTTGGCTATTAATCATGTACTGATATTGTTCTAGTTTGTTAGTTGTTTTTCATTTTCTTTTATATAGTAGAGGAATAGGAAATGAAAAATCTCAGCCAAAAAGAAAAGCAATATTTTGTAAAAGTTTTTTTTTTCTTTTTAGTGAAATCCAGTTTGTTAGTTGTTTTGCTCTAGGAATATATTGATGGATTTTGTAAAAAAAAAAAATTGTGCCATATGAGTCTGATTATTTAAATTAAGCCCAGTTTGTTACTAGCTTTTAAACAATTTGTACAATTTTAAATGACAATGACAAATATTTTTATTGTAAGTCGCGAATTTATAATAGTGATTTTGTTGGAAATATGAGTTATTTGAACAACAAATAAGAAATACAAGTTATTTAATAACAATAATTATTCTGCCTTATTTGTTATTAATAACAATAATTAGTACTGCTTTATTAAATTTGAAATGAAATTAATTAATTTATGGATTTTTGATGGTACGTACTGGTATTAAAATAAAAATAATTGATGTATTTGAAATGTAGGATCATGGAAAGAGATAATATTTTGGAAAATATTTTTGAACTATTTTTATTGTATTGGTAGGATTTTGCTTTCAAACAATTTCTAAAATTACAATTTTAAATGATGATTAAAATATTTTTTTTGTAAGCCATAAATTTATAATTGTGATTATGGTGGAAATATGAGTTAATTAAACAATAAATAAGAAAGATAAGTTAGTTGCAAAGAAAAAAATATATAAAATAATAACTTTATTCATTCCCTTCATCACTATTTTAAATGTTCAATCTAAACAACATTTTCGCTATTTCAAATAGCACCACATCAATATTATTCTCATAGTCTTTCAAAAATCACTATTTTTATTTTTTAGTAAAGTTGGAGATCATATCTCCAATTTGAATTTTAAATTCATGATCTCTCATATAGAGACTATGCCGATATTTTTATTAAAACCCCCAAAAAAAAACAAATTATCAAATCTGCTCCCACTTCAAAATTATAATTATTTCTACCCTAACCGCCCGTGGACTGGGCGGTCCACTTTTCCCACCAGACCGCCCAGCCACTGGGCGGTCCACTACCACGAGCTGACCGCCCAGCAGCTGGGCGGTCCGCTATAAAACCCTATAAAAGGGGTTTTTCTCTCTCCAGATGAGCACAGTATTCATTTCTCCACACAGAAATTTTCCAGAACCGAATGAGAGAATTTTGAGGCAATTTTGAGGCGATTGAGCACAGTAATTTCAGCACAGTAATTCCAGCACAGTAAGTCCAGCACAGTAATTTCAGCACAGTAATTTCAGCACAGTAATACCAGCACAGTAATTCCAGCACAGTATGTCCAGCACAGTAAGTCCAGCACAGTGATTCCAGCACAGTGATTCCCGCACAGTGATTCCAGCACAGTGATTCCCGCACAGTGATTCCAGCACAGTATTTCCAGAACAGTATTTCCAGAACAGTATTTCCAGAACAGTATTTCCAGAACAGTAATTCCAGAACAGAAATATGTTGGTTGCACTGTATGTGGGCGGGAAGTTTACCCGGGGTGCGGAGGGAGCACAGTACACTAAGGAAGCAGCATACGGCTTCGAGGTAAATGCAAATACCTCATTTGTTGAACTGAAGGGTATTGTGTATGAAAAGATCGGTGTGAACCCCAACCGGTGTGATATAGATTTAGCTACCCGGATTAACACAGTAAGAGGTGGTAGACCTTACTATACCCGGTATCCAATAACAGATGAGTCGTTATGGAGGAGTGTTTACAACACTTTTGAGTCACAGGGGGTAATGGTAATGGACTTATATTCCAGGAGAGTTCAGCGTGAACCCGGGGTTGGAACATCTAGGGAAAATAGAGGTTATGATCACTCGGGTTATGACAACCCGCGTCACTCGAGTTATGACAGCTCGAGTTATGAGCACTCGGGTTATGACAACTCGGGTCATGAGCACTCGAGGTATGGCAACCCCCGCCACTCTAGTTATGACAACTCGGGTCACTACAGTTATGACAACCCCGGCCCCTCGAGGTATGACAACCCCCGTCACTCGAGTTATGAACCGCCCGTATCACCCGTTTATGAGAATTATGTACCTGATTTTACCACCGATCTACCACCACCACCACCACCTCCTCCTGAAACCCCAATCCAACCCAGATTTCCATCTGTACCACCATCAATACCTTTAGTGTCACCCATTGCTACCCGGAGAGACCTTGACCTTGATGCTGAGCTCGATGCCGTACCACAAAGAAATTTGGAAACAGGTGACGAATGGGAAGGGGATTGGAATTCTGATCACGAGTCAGAAGGTGATGGAGATTATTTACCTAAGGAAGACAGATTTCCGATTAGAGGTCGGACAGATAGGCATCCGTGCCCCACATTCAACGATACCACTGCTTTTGAAGAGGCAGACATCTCATTTTTTGGGCCTCGTGTCAGGTACAGTCAAGAGCTTGCTCCGCAGCAGATTTACACCAACATAGATGAACTTGTGAAGAAAATACATGAGGTCCATGTTCACGGCAACTGGGAGTGCCGAGAGGAAAAAAGGGACCGAAGAAGGTTGGTAATTGTTTGTAAAGACGGAGTGCATTGCCACTTCCGTCTATATGCAACCCCTGTGGGTAAGGGCGAGGCATGGATTATTAAGAAGTGTGAACCACCTCACACATGCAAGGCTGCGTCATCAAGGAAAGACCATGCAAATCTTACGGCTTCACTTATTGCCGATGTAATTGAGAATGACGTTAAGGAGGACCCATCGATGAGCCTCAAGGAGGTCGGTAGAGCTGTCAGACGGGTTTACAAGCATGTCGTCCCAAAATACAACAGGTTGTGGAGAGGGCGTGAACTTGCGATTTGCCGAATGTTCGGTAGCTGGCATGGTTCATACAGCTTGCTTGCACCATTGCTGCAGGCCATAGCAAGTACAAATCCCGGCACTGTCTTTGAATGTTGGAATATAGGCGTACCGGATGTCGACAACGCGTTACAATTCAAGGCCATAGCATGGGCGTTCGGTCCATGTATTCAAGCTGTGCCATACAGTAGACCGGTCATCAGTGTGGATGCATGCTTCCTGTCTGGCCGTTACGACGGGAGACTGCTGATCGCATGTGCATATGATGCTGAAAACCAGTTGTTGCCTTTGGCCTTTGCAATTGTTGAGCAGGAGGACGGGGAAAACTGGAGATTTTTCATGAGCTTCGTAAGAAGACGGGTGGTTGGCGACCGGTTCTTTTGTGTCATATCAGACCAGCACAAAGGAATTAAATATGTTTTTGATCGCCCAAATTTCGGGTGGTCGACAGCGAACGGCGATTGTGTGCACAGGCTGTGTATGCAACATGTTACAGAAAACCTACACAAGAACTGCGGATCTGGAAAATGGGTTGCAGATACATTCAGAATTGGTTGCAAGAAGAAGAAGCCGAGAAGGGTGGAAGAGATGTTCAAAGATTTTTCCAAGGTATGTATATATGAATTATTTGTTGACTTATATTTTTTGAATTATTTAATCAAACGTTTTCTCAATGTGGGAAAAAATTTGTACTTACTCAAGGTGGGAATTTTGTACTTACATTTTGCAGATATTTTCTGACTTATATATGAATTATTTAATCAAACGTTTTATTTGCAGTACTGTCCAAAGGCAAATTTGTACTTACTCAAGGTGGGAAAAAATAATCCCGCCGATCTGGCTGAGCCACCTCGATATGAGAAGATATTGCAAGCCCGTGATGGAGGTTTCCGATGGGGAATTATGACCACAAATGGGTCTGAGTCCTTAAATGCTGTTTTCAAGCAGAGCCGGCAGTTGCCCGTGGCAGCAATTGTGGAGGACACCTTCTACAAGTTAAATGCATGGTTTGTTGCACGGCGTGCTAAAGCCCTCGAATTACTGTCAAGGTATGTATATTTTTATTCAGAGATTTTGCCAAGGTATGTATATTTTTATTTGTTGACTTATATTTTCTGAATTACTGTCCAGGAATCAAACGTTTTCAACAAGGGTGGAGGGAAAACTAAGGAAACATAGGGAGAAAGGTGCAGCTATGAGAGTTGTCCCGTACGGGGATAACCAAATGGAATTCGAAGTGCACTGTCCAGATGAGTTTGCTCCAACCGGCCGTAGACCGGATGGGACTATGGAGTTTGTGAAAAGGATGTTCAAGTATGTTGTTATTTTTGCACCTGACAATACTGTAACATGCACTTGCCAAGGAATCCAGTTGGCCCACATACCTTGTTCTCATGTTATGGCGGTGTGCCAAGAGAGAAACTTCTCTGAGGATGATTATGTCGCTGACATGTACCGGACCGATTACCTTGCGAGTACTTGGGGTGCATCTTTCCATCCTTATCCCAACCAGTATCAGTGGCCGCCCTATGTTGGTGATAAAGTCTATCCCGCAAGCGGGTGGATCAGAAAAGGAAGAAGACCCCACAAGCGTCAAGTAATGACCATGGACGAGATGGAAGGTAGGCGAATGGGACATCAGGCCCGCCGTTCGACAACTGACAGGCAGCGAGCAGGTACGGTTAATTTTATTTATTTACTTATATTTTATTTGTTTACTTATATTTTATTTTGATTTTATTTCAACTGGAATTCAATGCAGATGCCATTAACGAAGCCAACGAAAGAGAAAATGCTAGAGTTGTTGCTGAGGCTACCGGTAGTAGCCACCGCAGTCATGAAAGCCCAGGAACCGGTAGTAGCCATGGAGAGACATCCGGTAGTGCCGCACAACCAGCTGAACCCAGACCCAGACGTCGTATTTTGAGTTTGTTCGGCCGTCGTCGCTGATTACCAACTTTTGTTAACTCTAGTTATGAAATATTTTAGATGTATATTGTGAACTATTTTAGATGTATATTGTGAACCCTAGTTATGAACTATTCTAATTGGTAGTTTGTTATTTTTATTACTTAATTATGTGTACAAAAACTAACAACATAAAACATAAACAAACACAAAACTAATGAAATAAAGTCTACGACATAAATTCCTAAAAATTCTACAACATAAATTCCTAAAAAATCTACTTCTTACAACGAGCCTTGAAAGTGCAAGGCACAAAGTCATCATCAGAGTTTGCCTGATCTGGATCAGTCACAGCAGACGAAGTGGTAGCCTTACCAGTACACGGAACAAACTTATCGTCCGATGCTGGAGGCTCTGGATCAACTTTCTTCTTTTTCAAACCAAAGCCGTAGGGGTTTTCCACAAAGTCATCGTCTGAAATTTCATACTGAACATGTCGTTTCTTCCATTCCTCCAGCTTACATGTCTCACAATTAAAAAAATCACGACATATTTGACACTTGTATTTTTTTTCCTCATTTTTACCTCGATCACTAATTGACCCTCCTCTCGCTACGCCACGATCTCGGTTGCTCGCTTTCTTACCTCCACTGTTACTGTTCATCGCCTCAAAATCGCCTCAAAATTCTCTCATTCGGTTCTGGAAAATTTCTGGTGTGGAGGAATGAATACTGTGCTCATCTGGAGAGAGAAAAACCCCTTTTATATGGTTTTATAGCGGACCGCCCAGCAGCTGGGCGGTCAGCTCGTGGTAGTGGACCGCCCAGTGGCTGGGCGGTCTGGTGGGAAAAGTGGACCGCCCAGTCCACGGGCGGTTAGGGTAGAAATAATTATAATTTTGAAGTGGGAGCAGATTTGATAATTTGTTTTTTTTTTAGGGTTTTAATAAAAATATCGGGAGACTATGTCCTTTTACTGCTAGATCAAATACTAGTTTTTCAAAAATCACTATTCTCATCTACTAATCTGAGATAGTAGTATTCTAACCTCCATCGAATATCTGAATGACTGAATATGTGATCTTTTTCTTATTTGTGTCACCAAGCACTTCAAGAAAATTCGAGCCAAATATTTTATTTGATGCCGACATAGAAAGGTCATTATATCTGATTTTTTTTTGGCCCCCCTACTGCATATTCCAACGTAGTTAGCATTCTGTCATTTTTATATATTTTTATCAGCCAGGTAGCATGTTGAGTTCAGTGGCTCTGTTCAATAGTCAATAAACTGGCACGGATACTTGTCGGCCGTACCGCTATACATGATTTTTTAAGGTTGCGTATGAATGGATGAAGAATAGTTATTAATTCAGATTAGTACTGTTTCGAATTACTGTTTTCCGTTTAGATGTGTTTGAATTAGTAAATATAGATATAGACTATTATTTGTTTGCTTTTTGTGGGTTTTCAGACCATTCTACTAACTCAGCATTTTGTTGGGTTAGCTATTATTTTTTTATCTTGGAGTTAGCACTATTCTTGTTTTATTCATTTTTCATTCAAATGTAGATTTTGCAATTTTTTTAGAATTTTTTTATTATCTTTTCTCTAAACAGGTACAATAATTTTCTCTAAACGGAGAATTTTTTTACCTGTTTAGAGAATTTTTTTTACCTATTTAGAGCAATTTAAAAATTCTAAAAAAACTTTCTCTAAGCAAGTTCGAAACTCAATTGGAAGAATTCTCTTGTGGATATTAAATAGTTAGGTGACTTGACCTTCAACATTTACTAGAAAAAATATTGTAAAGTTTGATCTCAAAAATACATTTTATATGTAAATCATGCTGAGCAGTTCTATTTGACTGTTTGGATTTAAAAAAAAATATGAATTAATATTACAAACCATTCTGTAAAATACATTTTACCAAAATATCCTTCTTTTGGTGACCTGAATACATGTGGTTATGCACTTCTAGTGAAAGAAAAACGTGATATGATGTGACGTGATTAACACAATTTTTTTTGTATTACATAACATGACTAAAATAATGGAGAATAGAAATCAAACATGATGTAACTGGTCAGGTTTAATTATTTTTTTCAGGTTTGACGTTAGTTCATAGAAAACAAATACTAAAAAAGTAATTATTGTAAAATAAATTAAAATAAAGAAATAATAATGTAATGTGATGGGATCAGTTTACATGTTATATCATAATGTATCATTTAGAATTGAATGAAAATACGTCATGCGATACGCGAATCACGTTACGTGATCAACGTGTATAACGTGGCATATTGTGCCGTTGCATAACATATATTGATTTCCTTGCCGACATTTTTACTAATATCCAAAATTTAATAGAAATTAATTAATATATCCAGATCTACTGAAAAGTTATAAAAATATCTGTACTGGTCATTTTCTGGCCGGTACTCAATTTAATTCAATACCGACCGTAAAATAGCCGGTCAATTTAATGCAACAGTACCGGTCATTTTCTGGCCAGTACCTAATTTTTTTTTTTAAGGAGGGCATAACATAGTTGGCTAGAAGAAAAAGTCGTAGGAAACTCGGATAAGTATTGATGTTTTTTTTTACAGTGTCGTATGACACTAAAGTTTATTGTTCGCATGCAGCTAGTGAATTTAATTTGACAATAACCAGCATTCTAAAATTGAGTACCGATGCTTTATGCACGGCCTAACGACGGCAGAAGTGCATCCATATTTCATTGCAAAAACATCAGTGATTCACCGATGTTTTTTTAGCACTACCATGCTTAATTGCCAATGCTAAGTCTAATAAAACATCAGCGACGCACCGATGTTTTTTAGCACTACTCTGCTTAATTACCAATGCTAAGTCTAATAAAACATTAGCGACGCACCGATGTTTTTTTAGCACTACCCTGCTTAATTGCCAATGCTATGTCTAATAAAACATCAACGACGCACCGATGTTTTTTTAGCACTATCCAGCTAATAGAATATCGATATTTCATTGCAAAAACATCGATGATGCACTGATACATGCAACCTATATAACACACACAACCAACCAAATGTATTTGTTTGATCTTAGTCAAACCGAGTGCAAACTTCAATCCGAGTTTTCTATAATCTTTTTTTCTAGCCAACTATATGCTATGCCCATCCTTAAAAAAAAAAAAAAAAAGTACCGGCCATAAAAATAAAAAATAAAAATTTTGGGTACCGGTCATTTTCCGGCCGGTACTAAATTAAATTGGATACTGATCAAAAATGATCGATACAGATATTTTTATAACTTTTCAGCGGATCTGGATAGATTAATTAATTTCTATTGAACTTTGGATATTAGTAAAAATGTCGGATTTCCTTGACTGTGCACCCGTGATCATACATTAATGATCCTGCTCACTGCCTTACAAGATTATTTGGGTCCCTATGCTGCACATTCAGCCCCTGGCCTCATGCCCCCTGCCTAGCCAATACAATTTTACCACACAAGTTCAAATTTTAAATTACTCTCTGAAAACCACATGAGAGCTCCAATCTGCCTTTAAAAACCCCATAGAGGTGCCAATTATTCATCATCCAATCTCAATCTGCATTCCAAATACTTGCTCCATTTAAAATTAGCCTTTCCCAGTTTTGTATAATGGATTCTCGCAAAATGTTTCCTGCTCTTCTCCTCTGCCTTCTTCTCATTGCTGCTACAGGTTTGCTTCTCTTTACAACTTTCTCTCCTGATTATACTGATTTTAAAATTTTACAACTGTCGTATTGATCTTTAAGGTTTTATTTTATATCAAATCAATATTAGATGAAACTCAGTTTAAACATCTATGTCCTGAAATATCTAAAATGATGATGTATATAAATATATTAACGTTAATTAAATTATAACAAAAGGTATATTGATGCTAGTATCTATTAAATTGATAAATGATACTGAGAATAATAAAATTAGTATTCATAACATCCGATTACTTTAGCAACTACATCAATATTAATTATTTTGTAGTATAAAATGACACTGAGATGAATAAACATATTATACTTTTTAAATGTCGATTAATTTGTACAGAATAAATTAATATTTTTATGATAAAGAGGATAATTGAAGCCATTTTTGCGTCTTAAACATAAGGATCATTTGTTTTTTTCATGAGAGTGAGTATCACTTGCGGTACTGCACGAGATGAAATTAACTTACAATCGAGTTAAATTAAAACGAATCTTCCTTAAATACACATAATTCCTTTTTAAGTTTCATATCAAATTAAAACAGACGGTTCAAATCTCATTCTGCAAAGTGCGGTACCTTACTAGAATCCAATTCAGAGCACGATCCCCTGACTCCGTCCGATTTACAAAGAATAAAATCAAATCATAAAGGTTGTTCGGTAAGATTTATGAGTAGAGCTAAGGAATCGGTGTTTGATAGAAGCGGATTAAGTAAGAAAGTCTTAAGAAAGTTTAATTTAAGAGAAATTATGTTGAGAATTAATCCACTAAGAAAATGTTATTCGGACGATATAAGGAACTCCCGGGAATGCGTATCCTCTGCATCAACTCAAAAAAAATCTTTTAAGTTAATGAATCTCAACCGTCTGATTTTAAACGGAGCCAATTCAGCTTCTGCTTATAATATAGGGACTCTTTATTATTAGTGTATATCTAATTCGCACGAATCTTAAAATAGATCATATGATCGAGATGCATTAACTCAAATTTTTTATTCTCATTTGAGTTAATGCAGAGAATACGAATTCAGCTCCCGGGATATCATGATTATATCCAATTTGTGCATCTGACGGATAGAATGTGAAAATGATGTCATATTTTTTATGGCATGAATAAATGCGGATATGCACCCGTGATCTTACATTAATGATTCTGGCCGGTAGGCCAGTACCCACGACTATTTGAAAAGAATTTTATTTTTGGAATTAAAAAAAATAATAATATGGCAAATGGATTGTTTCTTTTTATATATATAAATGAAACCGAACTAATCATTTAGTCTCAGTGCCAACGGTCACATAATATAAAAAAGCAATGAAACTGAACTAATAATTGAATTTCAATTTTATTAATTTTTAACTCAAATGTAATTAATTTATACATAAATTCGCAACTTCTATTAAGACCAAATAAATAACCAGTTCTAGTACTTTTCGGATTTTCGTGGTCAAGATATGCTGCAACTTCCGAAAACTACTGAGACCAAGATACCCAATAAAAAAAAAAATAATCTATCCTTTTTCAGATAATTTATTTTCTAATTTTTAATAATATTTTTTTGTGACTTTAATGCCTTCCCAAAATGATAGCAAATAAAAACAAAGGAATCTACAAAAAAAAATAAAAAAAACTACAAGTTCTGAACTAGCTTACAGATTATTTGGGTTCCCTCTGCATCATATTCAGCATATGGCCCCATATCTACCTAGCCAATACAATTTTAACCACACGTTCAAATTTCAAATTACTCCAATCTGCCTATGAAAACCCCATAGAGCTACCAATTATTTCACCATCCAGTCTCAATCTTCATTCCACATAAAATTAAACTCCAAGCCTTTCCCAATTTTTGTATAATGGATTCTCGCAAAATATTTCCTGCTCTTCTCCTCTTCCTTCTGCTCATTGCTGCTACAGGTGTGCTTCTCTTTACAACTTTCTTTTGTGCTCTTGTTACAACTTCTTGTAAATTTCTTTTTCTTATTAACAGAAATTGGACCGGTGATGAAGGTTGAGGCGAGGCACTGCCTTTCGCAGAGTCACATGTTCAAGGGTGCATGCTTCAGCAACAACAACTGCGCAAATGTTTGCCGCAATGAGGGTTTCCCGACTGGGGAGTGCAAAACCACAAAGTTACAGAGCAAGTGCTTCTGCAAGAAGGCTTGCTGAAAGAAGTTACACTTGCAGAGAAGTTGCTGATTAGTGCGCGCTCGAGGTTTTGTTAGGTTTTTCTGGCTAGTTAGATTTGGCTTTTGAATGTTGTGTTGGATTGATAATAAGCGTATGGCAAGAGTAGTGTTCAAGGTTAATTTGGTGATTATATATGTTGTGATTTTGGTGTTTAATTAGTAGAAGTGTTTTGCTTGTATTTCATGAATGAGGTTTGAAATTAAGTTATAATAAGTCCTGATCAAGATAACACACAGTTCTAAACCATGAAATACAGTGACAGAGTCAGGAAAAATGATAAAATGAGACAAAATTTTCAAGATATTATTTTAAACACAAGCCTATTTTTGTAAATTTTTCCGAAGAAAATGAGAAAAGAAACATGTTTTGATAAAACAAGAAGTTGGACCCGAGATAGGCAGTGCCTCCCCCTCACGTGGTTCTGCGGCCGCTGGTGAAACACCGTGAAGAAGTACTTGACAGTAATTGCTTATAAGTAAAGCTTAGTGCATAACTAATCACAAAATTCAAAATAAGCACAAGATGTATGGGACCAAAATAAAAAGAAAGAAAATAGTTTCCTTAACATTTTATCTGGATGGAGAATAGAGGAAAGGGAGGGAAGGGAATTTTTTTTTTTATTAATTTTTATATAGTTGGATATTTAATAGGAGAGTAAGTTTACTGAAAAAGAAATATTTAACCTCTATTAATTTTCTAAAACTTATATTTTTTTTTTTCTTAAATTGAAGTCTAACATAGAAACAAGACAAATCAAATCAAATCAAATAAAAAATATACTAACCTTTCTTTTTGTTGAAAATCCTGTTCAGACTGGCATTGTGTTGATTCATACAAGTGCTGATCGTACTAAGACCCAAAACAAACAAAAGGAGCAGGGTCAGTGGATCCCCAAAACAAAAGTATAAGATTCTTATGGTACAAGGAAACAAATATTTATTGAAAAAAGTTCAGCAATAATGGTCCACAAGCCTGATGAAATGGTACAGTAGACAAAAATAATTGTTTTATCATATCAACATATACTCGAATGGTAATTAAAATTTCAGCTTACAAGAAATGTGAGGCATGTCAACCTGTGGTCTCTCTGCAAAACATGGTAAACAAAATGGATTTTTCTTATTTAAAAATTAAAAATTTAATTCTTCAAAAAAGTAAATGATTCGAAAAATAGAAGAAACCACATACGGTTCCACAAGGTGCAAATTTCTTCTAGTGTTCTTTCAGACTTTAAATCCCACCTGGCCACATATTTGCCCGAAAACTAATCTTGACTACAAATTTGCTAGAAAACTGCTGGGACCGCACCAAAAAACTGATCCTGACCAAATTTACCCGAAAATTGTCCTTGAAGAAACCACATCATTTACCAATGGTGCGGTTCCTCCTATTTTTCGAAGAATAAACAATCAAATCCCTTTCTCGTTTTCTTTTTTTTAATTTCTAAATAAAAAATCGACAAAATGCAATTGTAAAATCACTTTAGCTATCTCATACATATGCCTCAACTGAGAAACATCGCCACCTTATCCTTCAAGCTACTTTTTTTCTTCACCAGTGTTTCCCTTTCCTCTGCCGGTTTTTTCTCTTCTCTGTACACCGCTTTCTCATTAGTTTCAACTAAAGAGGAATTACAAACTTCTTCAACTGATTCAATTAAAGGTTTTTTAACGGGTGGTGATTTCTTCAGTAGTGGACCCAAAAATAGATCCAACATATCCTGAGCCGGATTACCAGTTGTTAATACATTTGATGGGATATTTGTATCCTCTATCAAATTGTTTTTCTCGCTTAGCATATAATCACTTGAATCGGTAATAGTTTTAGATGTCGAGCATTTGAGTAATCCTTTGGTTAGTCTGGGACCTGACACGGGATTTGAAGCATCTTTTGAAGGATCATTCTTGGTGATTGCAGTGGCAGTGTTCTTTTTCAGCTTATCTTTATCAGCATTTACATACTGCAACAATTACAAAACAAAACCATTGTAAACTTCATTCCCTGAATTTTTTTTTTTGTGCATTATAATGTACTTGCAAATAACAAGAAAAAAAATGCATGCGCATGAAACAGGAGACTTAAATCAGCTTGGTGGGGAATTACTTCAATTTATTCTGAAGAAAAAATCACTACGGAAAAACTGTGAAATGTGAATATTTACTGACAAAATAATGTTCTCATCAAACTAACCTAACTGCATGCCATTAGCAAATATCTGCAAAAATGAGAAATGTTGGTGCTTGGTGCCATTTGCAAAGGCAAAAAATTATTGGGTGTTAATTCCCAACAACTCAACAGAAAAATAAAACTTTAGAAGTAAATATTCTAATACAATATGAGTCCGGTATTTGTATCTGACCTTGCTTCAAGCAATCAAATTACACAATTTTATGGTGACACATCTTGACACCAATATATTTATAAATTATTTTTGCGATTATAAGGTTCAAACAGTTGATCCAAACCATTCAACATGATCTCCATACTAAAATGGGCTTGGAGACCAAATTTTACATTTTTTGGAATTTTTTTAGTATTTATTAAGATGTATACAAAATTGTTGTTTTCAAACAATTATGGACCATTGAAAAATAACGATTTTCAAAAATTCTAAATAAATAGTTAACAATTTCCAAAAAATGTAAAATTTGGTCTGCAAGCACATTTTAATTTGGAGATCATGTTGAACGGTTTAAATCGACTGTTTGGATTTTGAAATCGCAAAAATAACTTATAATAAAATGGTGTCAAGATGTGTCACCATAAAATGATGTAATTGAATCCCTCCTCATCTACAATATGAATACTGGTCAAAATATATATTAATACCAAAGTGCCAATTTTATATTCAGAGAAACCCCTCAACAAAGAAACCCTGACCATTTTGAGAAATTATTAACTGGTCCAACCATCAGATCTTTTAAAAAAAATATATGAAATTACCTCTTCAGCTATGCTGACAAGATCATCAACCGTCAAATCCGTCTCATCATCACTAATAACTATTTTTTTCTTTTGAGCCCTTTTTCTTTTAAAACCTTCTGTGCTTTCTTTTTTATCTTCTCCGATTTCAGTTTCATCTTTTCTCATAGATATGCTATGCCTTTGTCTTGTCTGACACCTTTGCGGTGCCACCTCTACTTCATCAAATTCATCGGGATCTTGATTCGATGTCTTTCTTCTTTGTTTTCTTTTTACAGGTTCTTCTTCATTTTGGTCCTCAGATTTCTCTTCGGGCCCCCTTTTCTTATTTTTTCTTTTTACATGTTTTTCTTTGATTTGATCCTCAGATCTCAGGTTTGCATCAGATCCAGGTGCCTTAGTTTCTGGTTTTTGTTTAAGCATCCAAAGAGGTAGACGCCTTTTTGTTTCAGCCATCCTCTGGCAATTTTTCTGGTTTAGTGATGCACAGTTAGCTCATCTCTTGACCTACATAATTTCAAGATGTAACTTCTTTGGAAGATTTAAGGAAATTTAATTAAGGTTGTGTATACAATGAAGTAAACTTTCTTTAACAAAAGACCCAGTTTTGTAAGTATAAAGGAAGCATAAAAAATAAGGCAAGAACAATAAAAACTCATACATTGATGCTGGCAATAATCTGATATTGAGAAATATACAAATGAATGTTTTTCTCTCAATTCATAAAAGCCCAACAAACCTAAAAACATTTTAACCTCAAATTTGGGACAACTATAGTGAATTCTTCCTCTACATCACATTCTTCCCTTTTTTTAATTCCTTTTTTTTCTCCTTATCCTTTTATCTTGTTCCTATATGATACTACCAACTTACATAATAAGAAAAAATAATAATATAAGCAATGAAATTTTTTTTTAGAATCATGGCAGATGTTGTTTTTGCAAAAACCTTAGCTAGATACAAATTAACACATGATATGTAAGCTAAATTATTCAAACCATACACCAAACACACAACCAAGCAAGTTTGGTTTATAATGAAATCATTCATTAGGCTTAACTCTGAAACAAAAGTTCTGTTTGACACTTTACAAATTACATCCAGAGAGAGCGAGGGTGTGGCACCTCCTTTTCAAAATTGTTTGTGAAGTACCTCACCTAAAAGGCGGCAGCACACGATCCGATCGTCGAGCGATTTCACAAACCGACTGGTTGCCACGCTTGAATCGGAAGAGGAACCTCAGTAAGGTCGATTCTTCCTTGTTGATTGATGATCAGAAGAAGAGGAAACATAAAGAGGGGCCCAATGGTCAGCAAGACAAAACATTCTTGGGCCGGCCCGTATAATTGAAGTTTTTGTTGGAGCAGCTATTTATTTAATTGAAAAGATGTGAAAGATATAATTTGGACTTCAGCTCCAAACCCGTGTTATTGATCTGTATATTCTATTTTTAAAAATTCAGTAGTCCATCCGAACAATTAAATATTATTTTTATATGAAAATGTATATAAAAACCAACTTTTATAATTTTAGATTTTTTTATTAACTTTTTAGATAGGTAAAAAATCACTACTTTCGGATGATCATAATTTTTAGGTCAATTGTTTTTTTTTTTTTATCAAAAAGTAGTAAGAAAATTCTAAGAATTATAAAATTCGGTTAGCAAGTATATTTTATATTTAGATTATGTTAAGTGGTTCAGATCGACTATTTATACTTCGAAAACAACTATATGAGTCCATACAATAGACTCCTCACTAATATGCATATTAGCATATCCTTACTTTTGAAAAATATGTGTGTTGTTTTAATAGAAAATTCCTCCCTTAATAATTATATAATAGGAACTGATAGATCTCAGATCTGCGAAAGCAATCTTATTAAAATGGTTCTTATTGTTTCTGAGAACAAACAGTCATTAACAGCAAAAAAAAACAACAATGTTTTCTCTCTTGCTTCATGCAAGAAATTAACTTTGCTAATACTCCTCTATGATCAATGACCAAGCAAATAATACACACAACAAATTACAAATAGGTTATAGCTGAAAGAAACGGAGGAGCTGCAAGTGAACAGATGATTCAATGGCCAATTTCTTATCGGTTTACACCTGATTAATTGCTATTAATAATCATTTCTTTTTCCTAGGTTGTGATGTTTGAGTTGTAGTAAACTTGTGTGAGCGATAAGATTTTTTTTTTTTGGAAATTTTTGCAAAGACTACAAACATTAAGATTTGTTTTATCAATCGTGAGCGAGACTCTAACTCTCGACCTTTGAGTAGTCACAGTGTAGAAAGTTGTAACTCTTTGTACGGTCCGTGTAGAATAGTACACGGCCCGTGTATAAGTATACAGAAAGTGGAAATAGAGAAAGACACAAGATTTAACGAGGTTCGGCACCAATTCGGTGCCTACGTCCTCCACACCCAAACTCACACTTTTTCTATTATTTTTCTGATGATGATTACATAGAGGAGAAGAGAATATATAGAGAAATTAGAGAGAATAGATAGATTTGTTTCCTAATACAATTATCTAAAATGGGAATGTAATAACTCTGATTGATTCCCTCTAAAATGGGAATGTAATAACTCTGATTGATTCCCCCAGCTGTTGCCTTCCTTCTTTGAAGATATGGTCCAGATAGGCAACGATATGGACCACCATTTATTTCAACACCCGCCCTCAAGTTGGTAGGTAGACATCTACCATACCCAACTTGGCAATCGAATCTTCAAAGCACTTGGTTGACACCGCCTTTGTTAACATGTCTGCCAACTGTTGTTCTGATCTTACAAATGGAAATGAGATGATCTTTTCTTCCAAATTTTGTTTGATGAAATGTCTATCAATTTCTATGTGCTTGGTCCTGTCATGTTGTACTGGGTTATGGGCTATCTCAATTGCTGACTTATTATCACAATGTAGTCGCATTTCTCCTTTTGGCCCATATTTCAATTCATTCATAAGTTTTCTCAACCACAACAACTCACATAGGCCCTTGGACATCTCTCTGAATTCTGCTTCTGCACTTGACAGTGCAACCACATTCTGTTTCTTACTTCTCCATGTAACCAGGTTTCCTCCCACAAAGGTGAAGTATCCTGACATTGACTTTCGATCTATTCTGTCTCCAGCCCAATCAGCATCTGTGTATCCCCAAACGTCCAAGTGTCCATTTTTCCTAAACTGAATGCCTTTCCCTGGAGTTTTCTTTAGATACCGCAAAACTCTTATCACAGCATCCATGTGTTGTTTTCTCGGGTCCTGCATAAACTGACTCACCATGCTCACAGCATATGCAATATCGGGTCTAGTATGGGATAGGTAAATGAGTTTACCTACTAATTTCTGATAGGCTTCCCGATCCACCTCCGGATCTTCTGGGTCATCTTCAAACTTCAGGTTCGGAATTGTGGGTGTATCAGCTGGCTTACAATCAAGCATCCCCACCTCTGCAAGTAAGTCAAGTGTATACTTCCTCTGTGATAGAGATATACCTTCCTTTGAGCGCAATACCTCTATTCCCAAGAAGTACTTTAGACCGCCTAGATCCTTCATCTCAAATTCTTGTGATAACTTCTGCTCGAGCCACTTGATTTCCATAGTATCGTCCCCTGTAATTATCATGTCATCAACATAGATAATTAAGATGATTACCTTGCCTTGACGATGCTTGAAGAACAGAGTATGATTAGAATCACTTTGATTATAGTTATAGCTCTTCATGGCCTTACAGAACCGCCCGAACCATGCCCGGGGGGACTGTTTCAAGCCATATAGACTCCGTTCCAACTTGCACACCAGTTTCTTGTTGTTTTGGTGGGAATATCCTGGTGGTAGATCCATATAGATTTCCTCTTCTAAATCACCATGCAGAAATGCATTCTTCACATCAAACTGATGTAGGGGCCAGTCAAGGTTTGCTGCAAAAGATAATAAAACTCGAACTATGTTAAGCTTTGCAACTGGAGAAAAAGTTTCCTGGAAATCTATACCATATGTCTGAGTGTACCCTTTTGCAACCAACCGTGCCTTATAGCGCTCAACTTTACCTGCAGCATCATATTTCACAGAAAACACCCACTTGCATCCTACTGTTTTCTTCCCAGTCGGAAGTTCTACCAAATTCCAAGTTTTAGTGGTTTCTAGGGCTTTCATCTCAGTTTCCATGGCTTCAACCCATTTGGGATCGTGTAGTGCCTCTCCCACAGTGTTTGGTACTCGAATTTTCGATAATTCCTTAGTAAAGGTTTGTACTAAGTTGGACAACCCTTCAGTGCTGGTATAGTTAGATATCGCATACCCTTCTTCGTTATACCTCTTTGGTCGGATACCTTCTTTCAGAGATAAGAGAACTTACCTCAGGAGCATCCTCAGGAGAACTTGAGAGTGGTATGTCTTTTGAATCCTCGTGGGACTGTATCACATCTGCCTCTGGACTTTCTGCTTCATCAACCCGTGTACGGTCCGGATTCCCGGATGCACGGTCCGTGTCCTCTGATGTACGGACCGTGTAGTCGGCTGTGCGGTCCGCATCATCAGACGCATTTTCTGGTGCCTGGTCATTGTCCTCTGGTATATGAACTGGGTTGGTGTTCTCCTGATTATCCCACCATACTTGGTAATCTGGTTCCCCTTGTACTGGTACTGGGATTGGTTGGTTTGGGAAACAAGATTCACTCTCTAAGAAAGTTACATCCATTGTGACATATGTTTTTCTGGTTTCTAGATCAAAGCATTTGTACCCTTTCTGATTAGTCCCATACCCAATGAACATGCATTTAATGGCACATGGTTCTAACTTTGTTCTCTTCTCTCGCGGAACATGCACATATGCTACACAACCAAAAATTTTAGGTACCAAGGTCAAGGTTGAAGGGATTTCTACAAATGAGGCCAGTTTTTGTAATGGAGTGAGAAAATTTAGGGTTCGTGAGGGCATTCTATTCATGAGGTATACAGCAGTAGATATAGCGTGGTTCCAAAAATTTTGAGGCACATGACTTTCAAACAATAATGACCGTGCAATTTCTAAAATATGCCTATTTTTCCTTTCGGCCACTCCATTCTGTTGGGGAGTACCAACACAGGATGTTTCATGGACAATTCCGTTATCTCTAAAATACTTCCTCAAGAAATTATTCACATACTCCCTCCCATTATCACTTCTAAGAATCTTAATCTTTTTCCCAAACTGTTGTTGGACCAAATTCAAAAAATCTAGAAAGCATGTGGCAACTTCATCCTTAGTTTTTAAAAGATATAACCAGGTCATTCGGGTACTATCATCAGTAAACAAAACAAACCATCTTTCTCCATTAATAGAGGTAACTGGGGCTGGACCCCACACATCAGAATGAACTAAATTACCAAATTCCAAATTCTTAAAACAAGCACTAGGATACGTGTTTCTATGACTCTTACTTTTAATACAAGTTTCACATGAAATTTCAGAAATTGATACATTAGCCCATAATGACGGAAACATCTTCCGCATATAACCAATAGAAGGGTACCCTAACCTCTTATGCCATAATAAAATATTATCCGTCTGAACACTTCGTCCAGTCAAACATGCAGAGCCAATACTCTCATCTTCAAGGTGATACAGTCCATTATGCTTAATACCACGCCCAAGTATCTCCTTCGTGAGGATGTCCTGAAAAATGCAAAATTTTGGGTACATTAGAACAGCACAGTTTAAGTCTTCAGTTAATCTTCCCACTGATATGAGTCTCGTGGTCAGCGAAGGGACTAGTAGTGTTTCTTTTAGACATAGAGATGAAGTAGCAGAAACATTTCCCGACCCTATAACTGGTGATTTAATCCCATTTGCACTCACAATTTCTTTCCTGTTTGATTCGTGGATTTTACCTAGATCAGAATCTAGATAGGTCATGTGGTCAGTTGCTCCCGAATCTATTACCCATTTTTCTAGATTATGTGCAATAAAAGCATTACCTTTCTCAGCACCACCCTCTGTACCTTCAACAAAATTTGCTAGTGTCAGAGATGGTTGTCCGGTGTTGCTTCTGTGGCTCGGGTTCTGACCTGTACGGTCCGTGCTCCCTCCTGCACGGTCCGTGTACATCGTCTGGTGAGCCTGTCCCTTCTTACCTGCTCCTTTTCTCTCCTTCAATTCATGCCACCAGTCTGGATAGCCATTCAGCTGAAAGCACGTCTCTCTAGTGTGCTTTGGGTTGTGGCAGTGAGTACATCCACCTCCTTCAACTCGTTTCCCTTTTCTCTGGTTTGTTTCAGTTTTAAGAGAAAGAGATACCTCAGATGCACGGGCCGTGTGACTACCTGTGCGGTCCGTGTTCCAGCCTGCACGGTCCGTGCCCTTCACCGCCATAACAACAGAGTTTGAGTTATTGTTGCCACACATCACCTTTTGCCGCATCTCCTCCCGTCTAATTCTGGCATATGTTTGCTCAATAGTTGGAAGGGGTACCGTCCGGATTATGTCGGCTCGAGTGCTATCCAAACGATCATCTAGCCCGGCAAGGAACTTGTACACACGATCTTGCTGGACCATAGGTTGTGCCTCTCGATATCCATCGTGCATGTCATGGGATTTGGCCTCCTGAAGTCAATTTCCTTCCACAACCCCTGTAATTCATTATAGTATTTCTCCAACGACCCCCCCTTTTGATACAACATATAAACCCTCTGCTGAAGATCATAAATTTGAGAGGAGTCGCATCCATCAAAAAATGTTGTGGCTAAAGCATCCCATACCTCCTTTGATGTGGGATACCGATGAAAATTACCAATCAAAGCTGGATCCAAGGAATTTAGAATCAAACCTTTCACCATCGAGTCGTGCATCTTCCACTGTTCATACCCCACATCGCCTACTAGGGGTGCTTGTTTGTCGCCCTTCACATATCCCAACTTGCCCTTGCCGGCCAGATGCGTCTCCATCATGGACAGCCACAGGCCATAGTTGTTTCCATCGAGTTTAACAGTGGTCGAGTTAATCGGTACGTCAATCGGTACGGTAATCGCCTTCTGTGAGGAGATAAGTTCCTTCAGCGCTTGAAGCAAGGTCATGTCAGCGCTGTGGTCTGGGATCTTCTCTCCATTCGTCTTCATGCTAGGGTCGTCCATCTCAAATTTCCCCTGTTAGATCTACACCTACGCCTGGTGCTCTGATACCATGTAGAAAGTCGTAACTCTTTGTACGGTCCGTGTAAAATAGTACACGGCCCGTGTATAAGTATACAGAAAGTGGAAATAGAGAAAGACACAAGATTTAACGAGGTTCGGCACCAATTCGGTGCCTACGTCCTCCACACCCAAACTCACACTTTTTTCTATTATTTTTCTGATGATGATTACATAGAGGAGAAGAGAATATATAGAGAAATTAGAGAGTATAGATAGATTTGTTTCCTAATACAATTATCTAAAATGGGAATGTAATAACTCTGATTGATTCCCTCTAAAATGGGAATGTAATAACTCTGATTGATTCCCCCAGCTGTTGCCTTCCTTCTTTGAAGATATGGTCCAGATAGGCAACGATATGGACCACCATTTATTTCAACACACAGTCTTAAAAAATGTTTTAAGTTTTAGAGTTGAAACCCAAATTATATCTTTTGGTAGTGGGCTTGAAGAGCCTTCTATGAGATAAAAAAAAAAAACACTGCATTCCTTTCGTGAAAATATATTTTTAATATTTCTAAAAATAAAAATTTCGGATAATCCTGTGTAGAATATGCGATATTCTTCTTATTTGGTGTCACCATGCACTACGAGAAACTTCGAGCCAAATATATTATTTGATGCCGACATAGAAAGGAAATTATATATGATTTTTTTTTCTTTTTATTTTTAAAAATATTAAAATATATTTGGAAAAAGAAATCGAGTGCTATTTCTATCCTACGTAGAATATGCGATCTTTTTCTTATTTGGTGTCACCAAGCACTACAAGAAAACTCGAACCATATATTTTATCTGATGCCGACCTAATGCATATGCAAAATATATTTAAATCTCTGTAACTGTGTTTTGTTTTGTATCTGCTTGGACATCTACTGTAATTTTCAGCTGTGGAGAAGGAAATTAGTCATTGGTACGTCATGGCACGGCACGTAATCATGTCATATGACTTGCGTGTCGCGTGACGTGATTGTTTTTCACCATCTTAGTCACATCACGTCACGTGACACGTTATGTGACTAATTTTTTAAACATTATTTCTTAATTATAATTATTTTGTAACAAAAATTTTATTTTTTGATATATTTTGTTATTATTTTCTTTGAACTAATTTAAACTTGAAAATAATAATTAAATATAATCAGTTACATCACGCAAATAGTCACGTCACGTCACGTTTTTCATTCTCTAGCTATAATTTTTATTGTGTAATACAATGCCTACGGTTTTTTAAGTCAAAAAAAAAAATAGTTAGCATTATGTCAATTTTATATATTTTTATCAGGCAGAAAGCATGTTGGGGTTCAGGGGCTCTCTGTTCAATAGTAATAAACTGGCACGGATACATGTTGCACCGTACCACTCTACATGAATGGATCATTCTATGTACTGGGAGATTTTGCATTGTTTTTAGAATTTTTTTAATAGGTACAAAATTATTTCATCTAAAAAAATTGGACTATCAGGAAGTAGTGAATTTTCAGTAGTTATAAAATATTTAAATAGTTACAATAATTGTAGAATTTGATCTTCAAGTATATTTTCATGTGAAGATCATGCTGATTGATTCGATTCGAATGTTTGAATTTTAGAAATAGAAATATTAATTCATAGATCCTATGGAAGTAACTCAAAGTTTAAGTTTAGATCTAGACCATGTGATTATAATCTGAGTCAATAAGAATATGTCATTATCTGTGAAAGTAAAAAGTGATTATTGTTGATGATACAACAATAAAAAATTGTTATTTTCGAACGTATCAGTATTATCGACAGAAGTATTCAGAAAGATACCATCAGTAAAAATACTTTCACCTCTCGCGATCGAAAAGTGACAATTCAGCTCGAGGTAAAATATACATAACTTCTTTAATATCTATGCTAAAACAGACGGTCGGGTCAAAACTTAAAATTTGAGTGAAATGAATTTATTGAAATAACATCATTACAATTAAGTTAGGAAATCAAATAATATACTGAAATTGTTGCATCCATAGCCTCCCCCTTATCTCCGTCTAGTTTCTACTTTCTAGTACAGCCCGTCCCATTTACAAAGAATATATAAGATCACACAAGAAACTCCCTAAAAATCTTGATTGGACACCTGGTATTCGCTACCTGGATTTCAAACAAAAAAAATATCTCGATTCGATCCGAACTTATCCTACTTTTTTGGTGACACGAATAAATACGCATAATCCTGCCACGACTGTGACAAAAGTTTCTACTTTTAGAAGTAAAAAAAAAATATTGGAAAAAAGATAGATTGTTGGATAAAACAAAATTAATGGTTTGGTCCCATTGAGATATGTTAATAATTCAATTTCACTGTTTTCATACCAACGATCACACAACCGACATTTTTATTAATATTCAAAGTTTAACATAAATTAATTAATATACTCAGATCCGCTGGGAAGTTATAAAAATACCCATACCGGTTATTTTATGACCGGTATCCAATTTAATCCATTACCGGCTGAAAAATGGCCGGTACTGAAATTTTTTTTTAATACAGTACCGGCCATTTGAAAATGACCGGTACTTAATTTTTTTTTTTTTTTAGGATGGGCATAGCATAGTTAGCTAAAAGAAAAACTCGTATGAACTCAGATTGAAGTTAGCACTCGGTTTGGCTAAGATCAAACAAATGCATGTATCGGTGCTCATCGGTTGCATGTATCAGTGCATCATTGGTTGCATTTATCGGTGCACTCAGTGTGTTACATCCGTTGCATGTATCGGTGCATCATCGATGTTTTTGACAGTGTCGTATGACACTAAAGTTTAGTGTTCGCATACGGCTAGTGAATTTAATTTGACAATAACCAGCATCCTAAAATTGAGTACCGATGCTTTATGCACGGTCTAACGAGACAGAAGTGCATCGATGTTTCATTGCAAAAACATCAGCGACGCACCGATATTTTTTTAGCACTACTCTGCTTAATTGCCAATACTAAGTCTAATAAAACATCGATGTTTCATTACAAAAACATCAGCGACGTGCCAATGTTTTTTTAGCACTACCCGGCTAATAAAACATCGATGTTTCATTGCAAAAACATCGATGATGCACCGATACATGCAACCGATGTAACACACGCATTCAACCAAATGCATTTGTTTGATCTTAGCCAAACCGAGTGCAAACTTCAATCCGAGTTTCCTATGACTTTTTCTTCTAGTCAACTATGCTATGCCCATCGAAAAAAAAAAAAAAAATTTGGGTACTGGCCATTTTCTGGCTGGTAATGGATTAAATTGGGTACCGGTCAGAAAATAACCGGTATGAGTATTTTTATAACTTCCTAGCGGATCTGGATATATTAATTAATTTCTATTAAACTTTGGATATTAATAAAAATGTCGGACCACAAATTAATGGGATCGAATAACTGTTGGTTCGGTTTTATTAATTTCAATCTCAAATATAAATTAACTTGTACATAAATTCATTGCTTCTACTAACCGAGATTTTTATTAATATCCAAAGTTTAATAGAAATTAATATTTATGTCTAGAATTATGGGTTTTCGCCAAAAATGTCCAAGTCGGCCATAAAATGGCCGGCTTATGTAAACCGGCAATTTGCTTACTCTTTTTTTTTTTAGGGACACTATGAAGAGCAAAATAATAAAATCTAACACAGAAAATTTGAATTTTTTATTTAAATTATTTGTTATATTACTTCTTTTAATTTATAATTAGCATATTTATACTAAAATACACTAGATTACTTGAAATTATGTTGAATTACTATATTACAATAAATTATGTTGAATTACGTTAAATTATATTAAATTTATGCCAAAATTACAATAACTTTGCTAATTATGCTTAAATACGGTAAATTACGCTAAAGTAGACTGATTTTGTGCCATCTTTCATGAATCATAAAAAATAGTAAAAAAATTCGAAAAATAGAAAAAATTGGTATTCAACAAGTTCATTATGTAACTAATTTACTGAGCTACTTAGATTGAATAATAGAAATAAAAATTTTAATCGGAAATTTCAACTCAAGTTTTGAGGCTCTTCCCTTAATTTTTTGGCAATTCTGACCGGCACGGTCGCATGCGTATTTTTGCAAGCTTTTCGAAAAGTGGTCATTTACGGAAATCGGACACTCGAGCGCCGTTTTATGACCGTTTGAAGTTTCGTCATCGTTTTTCGCCTTTTCAGTGAAGATATCGTCCCTATTCATATGTAATTTAGCGTAATTTACCGTATTTTAGCGTAATGTAATGTAATTTAGTGTAATTTAACTAAATATATTGTAATTCAACATAATTTCAAGTAATTTAGCGTATTTTAGTATAAATATGCTAATTATATATCAAAAGAAGTAATCTATCAAATAATTTAAACAATAAAATTCAAATTTTCAGTATTATATTTTATTATCTTGCTCTTCATAGTGTCTCTTAAAAAAAAAAAAAAAAAAAGTAAGCCGGCCATTTGTATGGCCGGCTTATGGGGAGAGTAAACTGACCATAAAATAGCCAGCTTGGACATTTTTGGCAAAAATTCAGAATTCTAGACATAAATATTAATTTCTATTAAACTTTGGATATTTCTCGGTTCTACTAGTCCCAGTACTTCCTGATTTTATTGTAGCCAATGAACGCAACTACAACTTCTAAAAACCACTAGGACTTATTGATTCGTCTCAGTAGATATCCCAATGAGATTAGAAAAAAAAAAAAAAATCCATCCCTTTTTCTATAATTTGATTTTTTTAATTTCTAAAAATAATAAAATTGTGATTTTAATGCCTTCCCAAAAATGATAGCAAATAAAAACTAAGGAATCTAAAAAAAAATTACAAGTTCTGAACTAACTTACAAAATTATTTGGGTTCCCTCTGCATCATATTCAGCATATGGCTAGAGTGAAAAAAACATGTTTGTGCCGTGCCATGACTAACACATTGTGATTTTGGTCACATGCCGTGCCGTGCTGTGCCGTGACCAAGTTAATTTTTCACGTGCCGTGCCGTGCCGTGACCAAAATGTTAATGGGTGGTCACGGCACGCGAATGATCATGTCACGTGAGTCACGCCTTACCCAAACTTGCCGTGACCAAACGTGACTCGCGTGATCATTTGATTATAAATTAAGTTAGTTTATTCAAGATTCACCATTTGATCAATATCTAATAGTCCTAATTACACGTGACCATGTGTCATGCTGTGTCGTGACTAGATCTTTCACGTGACGTGCCGTGCCAAAGTTTCAAAAGATAGTCACGGCACGCAAATGGTCACAAGCACAGGACACGCGAATCATGACACATAACTGACACGCAGTGCCGCACCAGTGCCGTTCTATAATGGAGCCGGCTCCACCGTGCCATTTTTCCCATTCTACATACGGCCCCATATCTACCTTAATTAGCCAATACAATTTTACCACACAAGCTCAAATTTTATATTACTCCAATCTGCCTATAAAAACCCCATAGAGCTACCAATTATTTTATCATCCATTCTCAACCTTCATTCCAAATACTTGCTCTAACTAAAATTAAACTACAAGCCTTTCCATTTTTGTATAATGGATTCTCGCAAAATGATTCCTGCTCTTCTCCTCTGCCTTCTGGTCATTGCTGCTCCAGGTTTGCATCTCTTTACAGCTTTCTCTTGTGCTCTTGTTACAACTTCTTCCTAACAACTTTTTTTTCTTTTTCTAAATTTATCTTTCTTTTAAACAGAAATTGGACCAGTGATGAAGGCTGAGGCGAGGCACTGCCTTTCGCAGAGTCACAGTTTCAAGGGTGTATGCTTCAGCGACAACAACTGTGCAAATGTTTGCCACAATGAGGGATTCCCAGCTGGGGAGTGCAAAACCTCAAGGTTTCAGAGCAAGTGCTTCTGCAAGAAGGATTGCTGATTTGTGAGCACTTGAGGTTTTCTTGCTGAATCAAGTTACAGAGAAAGTGTTTTTGAATGTTGTGTGGTATTGATAATAAGCCTATGGCAAGAGTAATTTTGAGCTTAATTTGGTTATAGATTATATATGCTGTGATTTGGTGTTTAATTAGTAGAAGTATTTCGCTTGTATTTTATGAATGAGGTTTGAAATTAAGTTATAATCAGTCTTGATTGAGATGAAACACTTTTATAAACCATGAAACACATGGATGGAGTTAAAAAAAAAAATAGGATAGGATAGGACAAAATTTCTAAAGTAGAGCATAATTATATAATTATTTTAAACACAAGATATATTTTTGTAATTTTTTCTAAGAAAAAAACCACAAGAAGAGAAACATATTTTACTTATAATTAAAGCTTGGTGCATAAATGTTTCCTTGACAATTTATTTGGAGAAGCACAAGATGAAGATGAAGATGAAGGGACCAAAAATCAAAAAGAAAGAAAATAGTTTCCTTGACAATTTATTTGGATAGCCACTGTCAGCATTTTCAAAAAAAAAAAAAAGACAATTTATTTCGACGGATAATAGAGGAAAGGGAGGGAATGGAAAGAATTTTTTAAACTTGTATATGTTATTTCTTAAATTGAAGTCTAACAGAGAGAAACAAGACAAATCAAATAAAAAAAGTAAAAAAATATACTAACCTTTCTTTTTGTTGACAATCCTGTTCAGACTGGCACGTGTTGATTCATACAAGTGCTGATCGTACTAAGACCCAAAACAAAAGTATAAGATTCTTATGGTACAAACAAACAAAAATGTTTTGCCAAAAATTGAGCAATAATGGCAAATAAGCCTGATGACTTGATGGTACCACTCAGGGTGCACAAAAAAACTCATGACTCATAATTTGTTTGGAATTAATTTGGATTTAACTCGCTAATAACTCAAGTAAAAACTGACTTGAATTAAAACTGACTCAAGTTCATTGACTCGGCTGTCTCACGAGTTGAATCCAAGTTGCTCTCAGTTCAGTTTGGAATCAACTCGTTTGACTCGCTAACTTGATCAACTATGTAATGTTTTGTTAGGCTTTGTACTATTTAGTAATTTGGTAACTTTGTACTATTTAATTATGTATTTGCTTAACTTTGTACTATTTAATCATGTAAAGTTTAAATTGTATACTATTTTGATAAACTATGTATTATTTATTTTGTTAGACTTTGTTTTGATAATTTTTAATTTGATAAACTATGTAATATCTCACGAGTCACGAGTCGACTCGAGTTGTTCGCGAGTTGAATTCAAATTGAGTTTTCTGACTCGAAACTGAATTAGCAACTCAGCTCATGAGTTCACGAGTTGAATTCAAGTTGCTCTCAACTCAGACTCATCTCAGCTCGGCTCATGAGAGTGCATTTTGTCTACCATGTTTCCCTTTCCTCCATCGGTTTTTTCTCTTCTCTGTACACCGCTTTCTCATTAGTTTCGACTAAAGAGAAATTACAAACTTCTTCAACTGGTTCAATTAAAGGTTCTTTAACCGATGCCGATACATTTGATGGGATATTTGTATCCTCTATCAAATTGTTTTTCTCGCTTAGTGCATAATCACTTGGATCAGTACTAGGTTTAGATGTCGAGCATTTCAGTAATCCTTTGGTTAGTCTGGGACCTGGCACGGGTTTTGAAGCATCTTTTGAAGGATCATTCTTGGTGGTTGCAGTACCAGTGTTCTTTTTCAACTTATCTTTATCAGCATTTACATACTGCAAAAATTACATAACTCAA
This sequence comes from Carex parvula, assembly GCA_025461045.1. Taxonomy (NCBI): domain Eukaryota; kingdom Viridiplantae; phylum Streptophyta; class Magnoliopsida; order Poales; family Cyperaceae; genus Carex; species Carex parvula. Next base: position 280,976 of record JAJGRW010000950.1, on the reverse strand, counting down.
CTGATTGTTAACTTAACTCCCCGAATTTTTTTAGTGCAGACTACACATTAGCATTATAAGGTACTTGCAATTAACAAAAAAAAAAAAATGTATGCGCATGGAAACACGAGACTTAAATCAGCTTGGCGGGGATTTACTTCAATTTATTCTGAAGAACAGATCACTACAGCGAAACTGTGAAATGTGAATATTTACTGACAAGAAATGTTCTCATCAAACTAACCTAACTGCATGCCATTTGCAAATATCTAAACAATGAGAAATGTTGGTACTTGGTACCATTTGCAAAGGAAATATATTATTGGGTGTAAATTCTCAACAGCTCAACAGAAATATAAAACTTTTTCATATGTGACCTTGCTTCAAGCAATCAAATCTACAATATGAATAATGGTCAAAATATATATTCACACCAAAGTGTGCCAATTTTATATGCACAGAAACCCCTCAAGAAAGAAACCCTGAACGGCAATATCAATGTTTTAAATAGCGTTTATAGCGTCATAGCGGGAAGGCTACAAAAAAAGCTATAGCGAATAGCGGAGCTATAGCGGAAGCTATTCCAAATAGCGTTTTTTTTACAAAAATTATATTATATATTTGTACTATATATTAACATTATCTAAAGTTTCATAGAACAATAAATAACACCAAATTAATTAAGAAATTAATATTCATATTGAACTAGTACAAAAGTCCATGGTCAAAATATCCATAATAATATCATAAACTATCAATCTTTTTCTATACAAAATATCTTAAGCATCATGATTCATTCTATTTTTTTTTCTATACAAAATATGAATATCACTACCCTCAATTTTATTGGCACATCTTCATATGAAAATGTAGTTGGTGATTAAGTTTTAAAATTTTAAAAAGTTTTTTACTATTATTTTTAGATAGGTAGAATATCACTACTTTTGAATGGTCCAGAATTTTTAGATCAAGTGATTTTCTACCCATCTAAACAATAGTAAAAAAGGTGCTTAAAAATGTAAAATTTGATCTCCAAGTAAATTTTAGATAGAGCTCATGTTGAGCATTCAGATTTACATTTTGAAGTTTGAACTTTGAAAACGACAGAGATATTAAGCCATAGTACGGACCAATGTGCGCTATGCATAGTACGATAGCCTCACTCATTTTTTTAATTGAAAAATATGTATTTGTTTTCTTGGTAGGACATTCCTCCCTTAATTATTATTTAATAGGGACCGGGAGATCTTATAATCAAAGCAATCTTATTAAATGTTTGTTATCAAACAGTCATTAACAACAAAAAACAATCAATGTTTTCTCTCTTGCTTTATGCAATAAATTGCCTTTCCTAACCCTCCTCTATGATCAACGACAAAGCTTATAAAACATACAACAAAATACATATAGGTTCTAGCTGAATGAAATGGAGGAGCTGCAAGTGACAGATGCATCAATAACCAAGCATATATGATCACTGATGATGAAGAGCTGATGGAGTTGATAAGAGATGATATGCGCATCAAGGCCACTTACTTGTATTTGGACTTCAACAAAGTGATTTTGCATGCAACTGATCCTGACTGCTTATCTAATTAATACAAGAGGTATAGAATAGGTATATTTTACTGAAGTCTGCATAGTTCCCGTTTTGTTCCTACAACTATGTAATGTACCAATTTGCTGGTAATCAGAGTTGATTGTATGTATTACGTACGTTTCTTCATCTAATGGATCTTATTTATCTCTTAAGATATTTGAAATTTGTTACAGCCATAGGTGCTTCTTTTGGATCATAAAGTTCCTCCAGAATACCACTTTAAATGTAAAATTAATAAAATATTCAGAAATTGATTGTGAATTGCTTGCAACCCAATAAGGGCCATATATGACATTTAGTCAAAAACTGAAAAGAAAATGGAATAATTAGTCCCAAGCTTGCTTAAACTATGATCCACATATTCTGACCCATATGCCATTTTCTCAGAGAAATACAAGTTCCTTGAATTAATTATATATGCTGCCTCAAATGAAAAGATCAGAGAAGAAAATGATATTGATTAAATTGGAACTGCTGCTACGAATGCAGTTAAGAGGCAAACAATAGCGCCGGTGCAGGATTCATATGATGAAATTAAAAGAAGTCATCACAGAAACTACTGACACCTATTCTAAGTCATCCCTTGCCCGAAACCTAAATGCTCACAAAGAACTGCATCATCGCTCCTGATTTATTATTACGTATCTTCTATTTTTTTTTCTTACGGTGGTTGTTGTTGTTGTTAAGAGCCGGGGGTGGGGGTGTGTGTGTGTGTGTGTGGGGGGGGGGGGGGGGGGGGGGTGGGTTATATCAGAAATGAAGAAGATAATAGTGCAGGAAAAACTTGTTAGCATGTATTTGGAACACATAAAGTTAATTTTAAATATAAAAAAATATACCTATTGTCACGAAATGATCAATTATTTTTTATCAAGCTGGCACTTTGTATTAATATTGTTTGTCCTCAATTTTTTTATTAAATACAAATTGGAGGAAGCATAAAAGTTCTGCATTCACAATCTTTCTCATTCTAGTACTTAAAAGGAAGCCATTAGCAGTTTGACAGAGCAAAAGCCAAAATTTCAAAGATGGCACCGATCAAAAAAATTCATAGAATGCAGGTGTTTTACTACATGCAACTCATTTTATGTTCTAGCCTCTGGGTTTCAGGATTAGCATTTTATCAAAACTCTTCTCCGTAGAAATGTCGTCGCACAAGCGAAAGACAAGTCCATGGAGATTTCAAAATTACAAGACTCATATATTTAATATATGCTGTACAAGTAAATAAAGTAATTTCAGAGATCCAACCGCTGTTACCACCTATCAGCTATGCCTCCTTGGTACCTCCGATAAGTTAAAATTGCTCGATGTACTTGCCTTCAAATTTAAACATTTTGAATTATTATGAATAGCTCTTCAAAAGCTAAGATGTACCAGTGCATGTTCTTGGATGATAATGTGAAAAGATAAATTGAAAAGTATACCATAGAGGAGAAACTAGGCCACATGGCTCTAAAAAGGTCTTCATTTATTGATACAGGTATAGGAGGCATCCTTCTTAAACTAGAATTAGGTCCATTTATCCTGCTTGAAAGAGCAATTCCTAGATTTAATAATGAGAGAAATTTATTTCTTTTTTTTCTTTTCTAACATTGAAGAAAGTTGACACCCAGTATATTTGTCTTGGATATCGGTACCAGTACAGTACATGCTTCACAAAAAGGAAAAAGACAAAAAAAAAAATGGTACTGAATCCGATTCTGGTAGTATAGACAAGAGTTTTAGTTAATTCTACAATTATCTCTAATGGAGAACATGATTTGATTTGAGAATGAAAATATTACCCAAGTAAAAGGTTTTCGATATTGCTTCCGACATAATTGAGGAGGGCGCCATTCTGTATCTGGAGATGAATTCAAGAATTTGGAGTTTAAGAAGTATCATTACCATTTACTTTAAATAATTTATATATCAGAGACAAATAATAGATTATAGATTACTTGATATTAAAAAGATAAAACAGTTGTTTTTTTATTTCCCTTAATATCATCTGCCAATAATTCTTTTTTCCAGTAAATTTAACTTTTGAGTGAGAAATTAGTACAAACAAAATGCACATTATTATACATGGACTTGTAACTAAGCTGTTGAAAAAGTCGAACAGATTACCTGGCCTTTTTCAATATTTCTAGCTATCATATCCAGAGCTCTGTCATTTTCTTCTAGCAGGCGCAAAACTATGCATGTTGAAGCACATAAAAAAAAATTAAATAACAATATAATCAAATCAAAGAACTGGTCCCTCAAGGATCCTTTTCTACTTGAAATCCCTTAAAATTTCTACTCTTTTTGTGTATGGTAACGGGGAAATGATGAACTGTCCAAAAGAAACCCAGTATATATGTTTTGAGAAGCTACTAAATCGCCTAATTTTTTTGTAAATCTCATTTTGTTTGTTTACAGACATTGTCTACAATCGTTTATGAGCCATTGTGTGCTAATAAGAAAGAAATAGATTTGAAGACATTGTTTGCCAATCGATAAGAGATTCACACAAAAAAGATCTGGGAATTTTCTACTGTCTGAAATTTCCAATTTCGGGTTCTATATCTGTCACTTTAGCTTTCCAAATACAATAAAAGATGTTTAAATAAATATTCCTTGGTTCCTACTATATTTTAAGCCATAAAATAGATTTTCTATTAGTAATGTTATGGGAGAAATGAAAATTTGATAGAAGAATATTCCACCAACAAATGTGCATTTCATATTACATATTAGTGTTATTGGACAGGATTTAGTCCTTTTACTGAAATATATCAGTAATCACACAAAAAATGATCTAAATCTTAGTTAACAAAGCAACAAATGGTTTCCACCAGATGAACTGTATATTTAACTGATGAATTTTGTTATAAGCTTTCATACAATTACAAAAGAATAGAGATAAAGATATAAATAAATAAAAAAGAAGGTAAAACCTTCTGAGGAAATCGGATCGTTTTGGTTTGTGTGCGAGTTATGCATCACTGGTAGAGAACTTGAACTTGCAGTTTGAATGTGCTGATGATTATAAGCCTCTAGAGATGAACTAGCAAGTCTTTCCTGAGATACACAAAGCTTTAGAATAGCAAGTATACTGTTAAGAGTAATATAACAATATTCCTCACTTTTTCTGCATATTTAAAACATTTTAAGATTAATATTCTGGTAATATGCATCATGAGCTTGCTCAGAAAAACATTGTATTCATGAAAACAGGGTATCTTAAGTTTGAATTCAATTGACTCCGAGTATTGTTGTGCGCATCATATTTATATTGCATATTATAGATAGGGTTCTATATTCAAACCGGTCGACATGAGAATCTAAAAGAACAATAATAAGTATTATAAAAGCATTTTCCATATAATTTAGAATAATTTAGTGAAATTAGTTAATTAAAACACCACCAGGCAATTCAAAGAACAAAAAAAAGGAAAATAATTAAGTCATTAGCAGATGTGCTACAAGGTTGGTCGATTGGAGTTACTATATATTATTTTGTCATATATAAGAACTGTTGTTTGATGCATTCATTTTTTTTCAGATACTTAATAGTTAATGGTAATGAATCAATGCTCTAATAAGAATACATAGTCAAATTAAACAAAGACAAATTAACTTGGCAGGACAAGCAAGCAATCAGTTATAAATTATTACTATCAGCTGGATTGTAATTGTCAATTGTGTCTAATAATATTTGGTGATCAGATAAACTTCTCATAAAATTTTCTCAAACCTTTCTATCTCTCATGCTTCTTTTCAAATGCATCTGTTCAATCATTTGCCTTTTCTCCTGTTCCTTCTTCTAAAGAGAGAAATTTTAGTAGAATTAGTAATAGTTAGACATAACAGAAGTTCCATTTTTAAGAAAATGGTGCAAGATGTAAGCAGGAATTTATTTGAAACTGATCAAAGAAACAAAATTTCCTATGATATATCATGAAGATAAGTTTTCCTTAAAAAAATTAAAGATGGTTAACAGCTTTTTGATGTGCATGCCCACATGTTATGTACTGACTATGCCTCAAAAGGATCTTTCTTTTAAGTAAATATTTGTTTTAAGAAAAGACTACTATGCCTGTTTCATTACTGAAACATTAAGTTTATTTTAAGTAAATATTAATTGTAGAAATTATCAAATTACAAAAAAAAAAAACTTATATATTCTACATACAAACCTTCATCCACTGACACCTCATTGCAACATCCCTGACAGTCTTGTTGATTAGTCTCGTCGCTATCTTAGCGTACTTTGTAATAACAGGATCATTCGCAAATCTGAAAAACACACCAAAAACACAAAAACAGAACGATCATCGAAATAGGAAATCTGACTGGCACGAATGATCTGATAAACGGCACAGTTCCATTTTTAAATGACAAACAAGAATGCAGGATGAAAAATAAATTGACATACTCTTCAAGGCCGCGATTCAAGATAGCCTGCTCATGCGGGGTCCACTTGATCGACCAGGCGGGGCCGTGAACGAGACGACGTGCAGGAGAAAGAGCCATGTTGGCAGGAGAGCTGCCAGGTGGCATCATGAAAGAAATCCCAGGCACGGCATCAGCATTACCAGACATGGATACAGGATTCCCGATTCCATCAAACCCGCTCGAATCATTATATTGCAAAGAAAAAGAAGGTACTTGGTGATTGTTATAATGGGAAAAAGGCCCGAAATTCATGTTCGGGTCGGCTTCCATCTAACCTTTTAATGGTGCATCCGACAGAGAAGCTTCCTCTGAAATACATAAATTAAGAAAAGATCAGTGTTTTTATTTTTGAAACAAAATTCGATTAACTTGAAAATTAGTATAAAAACAGAGAGTGAGAGAGAAAGAGAGGAACCTGGAGATAACTAACAGCAGAGAAGAAAATCAAATCCTGGATTTTTCTTGGGTTCAATAATCCGTCTCACACCGCACTAAATATTCGCTTGGTTCAATTTGTTGTTGCTTTTCTCTTTTCTTTTTATTGAATTTGGGTTTTCTTTTGCTTTTGATATTTATTTGGTGTTGTGGTGCCGCCCCTGCTTTGCTTTCCCTGGCGCCAATGGAAGGTTAGCAAAGCAAAAGAGAAACCGCCACTTTCCCTGTGAATATATACCCACCCCACAAATGCACACTCCCCTCTCTCTCTCTCTCTCTCACTCTCTTTCAAATGATTCCAAAACTAGTCACATTGTTATTATTTAATTTATTCATTTATTTTGTGATATGGTGCTTCCAAATATGTTACGGTTTCAATGACAAAAGGACCCCCATGATTTTCTCGATTTCTAGAAATGTCCACCACCTAATTCTTAGATCTTTCCTTGAGTAGGTTTGTCCATGTGGCAGGTTGCATTGCTATGAATCGATGTCTTAAAATGCGCTTTTCAATATGTATGTGATTAACTTGTTTTCCAAAAAAATACATATAGTTGACCACAACATATCATCATATATATGCATATGCCAAAATGCATATAAATGTATATTTTTGAAACAAAAAATCAATACTTAAAACTTAAAAGCTAAATAGATTTTTTTTAAACAATTTAGTCAAAAATAAAAGAAAGTACAATATGATACCGTTATAATCTTAAATTTATTAAAAATTTAAAAAAATATTGAAAATTAAAAAGTATGATCCATGTTTTTTATGCATCAATTATGTACGGAGTAAAATATATGTGCAACATATACAAACCATGTAGAAGCAATAACATCCATATTTTACAATTTATGAACAACATATTATATAACGCCATTTTCTGAACGAAATATGTTTGGCAAATTATATTTAAATATATAAATTACGAGAAATTAGGAAATAGACAAGTAATTGAATATAACAAGAATTTATGAAGTAGATTGCGTACTTCTGTGAAAACAAAAAAAAATGTAATACATTTATTTAATTGAAAGAAGTGAAACATTTTCTTTTGTTTTTGCATTGCATGATTGGCAAAAATAAGAAAAGATGGGCAGATAGAGACAACCCGGCAACACAGATTGGCATACAACGAATGTTACAGAAAAATTAAACTTATGGGATAGTGTCCGTGCCAACTGAAATGTATTTTAGAAGTCGATTATTGGTTAGTCCTTTAAATTAGTTAAGAGAAAAAGATTTCGGTCATGGTGATGGATATGACATATGAGCTGTCTTCAAGCATGAATTACTTATTACTTAAATTCAAACCATGTTATTTCTCTCCTAATGTTATACCAAATAATGTGCACTGTAATTTTGCAACATTTATTTAATTCCCAACGACAGGACGGAATAGAAATTGAGATTCAGAGACTGAATAAATAAATATCTTGTAATTTCCTTTTATGAGGAGTCTAATAGTAACATTTTTTTGCAAAAATAAAAAAATTTAAGGACAAGAATGAAAATTTTAATTTACCTCTTGCCCAACATCTACTAATTGCAATAAATTGTGTACAAATTTAGATAAATATATCTATAGATTTAACATGTGAGACCACACTTGTTCTACATTGTTGTGTTCTTTAAATTTTGAATTTTATAAATTGATATATTTATTTTTAAAATAATACATTAAGGTTGTGTTTGATAATAAAATAATTTAGGAATAGCGCAGGAATAAAATGATCTATATTTATGTTTGGTAGAGAAATAAAGTAGATGAAATAAAGTGATAACTCTCATCACCGACCATGTTCGTAGAGAGATAAAGAGAACTGATAGAATAATAACTCTCTGGTAGGACTGTGTTTGGTAGACAGATAAAAACAAAAGAATAAAGAAATAATTCCTATGATAGTACAAAAATAAAGTGAGGAGTAAAGATAACTTTTATTACCAACTCTTGAGAAGTGCTGGAATAAGAGTTATCATTTTATTCTTTTATCAAATATAAACGTAGTAATAAGATGTATTCTCTTATTTTTATTTTTTTTATTCATCTATCAAATATGGCTTATGAGAACAATCATATTTTCTCATTTTCCACTAAATTTCTCTACCACACATGATTTTATATAATGTTTGATACATTATTAAGATAGAATTAATAAGAGCTAAACCCTCACCACTTCATTTTATTCCCCCTATCAAACATAACTTGCAAGAGATTATAACAATTTTGTTCATGAGTCGTCCATCTTTCAAACACGGTCCAAAATACTAATAAATTGCACTAGTACCCGTTTAGAATTAGCTTTACTTTTTCTACATATTCTTATTCATTAAAGTAAAACTTATCAGTATCATATTCATATTCAATATCATTGGCTGAGTGATGGTAAATTATTGAATAAAATAATAATTAACAAAATCTAGCGCATGTATATAGCAAATAAATATACTATTTTAAACTAGTTACTAGAACATATACATAATATCATAACATTTAACAAATTTGTGTATTCGTTGGTCTTTTTATTAAAAAAAATTACTAACTGAATAATACTATTTAAAATGAGATTTATTTTATCTATAGAAAATAATAAAAAAAGAGAGAGAAACAGAAAGAGTGCATGGAAATTTTCATGGATAGTAAGATCGGTGCAGCTCCCACCGATCCTAAATAATATTTTTTTTGTTACAAACTTTTAATTGGTAGTAAGCTGTACTGATAAAAAAAAATTAGAATAAGTGGGAATCCCACTAATCTTACTATCTATGGAAATTTTCATGTACTCTTTCTGTTTCTCTTTCTTCTTTTCTATTATTTTCTATGGATAAAAAATTCTCATTTAAAATGTTTGTTGAATGAATCTTGCCAACAAAGCTGAGTGAGAATCCTGCAGGACAATAGCACCACACCACTCTCCGCCCAGTTGCCTTCAGCCTTTGGATTGTCTCAAGAGTCAAGATTCTTGATACACGAAAATCGAACGAATCCGAGTTACATCTCTTTAGTTTCCTCAAAAAAAAAAAGTTACTTCTCTTTTTCTCAGTAATAATTCAGTAACATAATAAATGCAATTTCTCGTGTAGCGATTTGCTGCATGATTATTGATTTCCCATTTGCCCGATCCACAGAAAAAAAAAAAATGAATAAAAAAATAACTTAACTCTTGTGGTGGGCCACGCAGGCCAAGAAAGGCAGCCATTCATGCGTTGTGGGGTCCCACGCTGCAGCGAATTATATGATTTCCGCGGATTCATGCATGTAGCCATTTGTGTTGCTATTGTATGCAAAATCATAGATCGGACTCGTTGTACAGATGGCAGCTAATGTTCTCCTCAGTTAAATTTGGACTAGATCTCTCCGTTTTGCAGGACCCACTTATTGGGTTAGTTTGTTTGTGATTCCGACTGTGCACCACGAAATGCTCCTGTCTTTTTTAAAAGACGAATTTTATTAACCTTGTGATTTTGATCAGACGGTGTGTGTGTGAACCATTGTTCTTTATAACTATTCACTCCCATAATTTTTTTTATTTCAAAGCGTAAGCATGGTTTCTGCGATATTTTATATAAAAAATATAACATGATATATGCTTCTGAATATATGAGATCGATTTGAATTTTAAATATTTACACATTTCCTTCAATATTTTACAATGTTTTAAATAGCGTTTATAGCGTCATAGCGGGAAGGCTACAAAAAAAGCTATAGCGAATAGCGTAGCTATAGCGGAAGCTATTCCAAATAGCGTTTTTTTTTTTACAAAAATTATATTATATATTTGTACTATATATTAACATTATCTAAAGTTTCATAGAACAATAAATAACACTAAATTAATTAAGAAATTATATATTCATATTGAACTAGTACAAAAGTCCATGGTTCAAAATATCCATAATAATATCATAAACTATCGATCTTTTTCTATACAAAATATCTTAAGCATCATGATTCATTCTATTTTTTTTTTCTATACAAAATAAATTTTATGGATCTTTATTTAAGCCCATATAAATTGTCTAAAAAAGCCCAATATGCATAGCGCGCAAATAGCGCGCTACACGCTATGCGCTATAGCGGACCGCTATTACCGCTATAGCGGCCGTAGTGCAATTAGCGTATTTTCATGCCATAGCTTAGCGTTTAGGGTCCAAAAACGCTATAGCGCCGCTATAGCGCGCTATTTAGAACACTGATATTTTATGACAAAATAATATGATGCTTTATGTTTAATATTGACTGTACAACAAGTAAAAAATTTGTTCGTAAATTATTATTAATCGTTGATAAACATTTGAATATTTTTAGTCCATATACAATATCAAATACAATATACTTCTGAATATATGAGATCGATTTTTACTTTTGAATTTTTTTTTCACATTTCCTCAATATTTTATGAATTGGAACTAACATGATGCTTTTTTCTTATATTGTAACAACAAGAAAAAAAAATCTTTGTTTATATTTTTTTACCGTGCCACATTACTACTATTGTTGTTTAGGAATCTTTAAATTGTTTTGTATGTCCGGACACTAAGATCACAATATAATAAACTTTTTAAATATATTATATCACTATAAATGAGTACAAACTTAATAAATTTGTAATGCTTGTCTAACTTTATGACCTGTGTACGTAACTAGGGGACTTGAAATGTAATTGTATTCTCTTTGAAAATAATATCACCCGGTATTTTCAATAATTTTTCTAAAGTTTTTTAGCCTTGTTTACATAGTTTGAAAATGACACTAGTGTTATAGTAGATCCAATAGTTTAAAATGTGGTGTTATTTAGTTTGAAATTACACTAGTGTTATAGTAGCCGGACTCTACATAAAAATGCAAAATCCAAAAGAAAGAAAAGAAAAACGTGGCATTCTGGCCACGTGTCTCCCATGCATGAGACCTCTCCTAACCCCTTGACCAGTAAACCTTTTAAAGGGGCTTTCTCTCTTTATTGATTGAGGAGAGGAAAAAAAAATAATGAAAACTGGAATCGAAAACAAGAGAAAAGGAGAAAGAAAATTGGATAAAAATAAAAAATAAAAAAATATTTTGATAAAGATTTTACGATTATTATTTGATTGTATATTTTATTGAAATTATGAGTGAGATAATATGTTATGAAAATTTAGGTCTCACTATCGCCAGTTAAGTTATTCCAACTACGCGGACTGTGCTTTTTTTTTAATTATTTTATGGATAATTTAGACTCAAATTCTATTGTTGATTAAATATGCAAATATAATTTAACGTGCATTTGTATTGATTAATCTGACATGTTTAAATAGTGATCTTTTTAAGTAAGATATTTAAATAGTTGTTTAATTAAGTTACTTTTAGAGAAACGTTGTTACTTAACTTTGTAGTTGACTTTGTATTATTTCTATTTATTGTTTTTATTGGAGACGTAAGTTGGCGTAAATTCTATCGTTGCTTAAATATGCGTGATTGACGTGTCCAGTGTCTATTCGGGGATAGCACGGGGAAGTATTATTGGTGCTTTGAGATTCGTGCAAAACATATTTGAATTCTAAAAACACAGCAAAATATGAGATATCTGAAAGGATGCGAATTCCATGTTGATTAGGGGTAGCTACGCCACCATTATTAAAACTTAGCAACTTTATATCTTATAATTTTATATTTTTATAGTTACTTGTACAATTTTAGCTCCCTTTAAAATAAAAGTATATCACAATAATTTATTCAACCCTCTCAATATCAATTATCTGAGCGTGTGCCGTAATAACTATGAAATATATACACGAGCAATAACAAGGCGAAGACTCAACGAACTTTAACAAAGGAAGTGGGTTCAATACTTAGAAAATGGCAAGGCCATAGACAAAAGTAAGAAGCGTTGTTTACATTAGTTAAAGTTTCTCCTTTTGGGAGGAACTTTTGCTTTTGACGTCTGAAAGTTTAATTGCAAAGTAATTCCACTCGTGGAGAAGCCCCTTTTTTTTTCTATTTAAAGAAAAACAATACCACAAGATGTGCACTAGATTCGCATTTCCATGTTTTGTGTGGAGCCTAGCTATCGTACGGGAGAAGAGAAGTCACCTTGCTTAAGTCTTCAAAATAAATATTCTTTTTTATTTTATGAAAAATAAACTTCTTATATTTAAAATAGATTAATTTTATGAAACTTAGAGCATCTTCATCCCATCAACTCTAATTGATTTTTAAATAAAAACTATAATAGAAACCTCAACATCTCTGAAATTGAAATTAGTGTTTCTATTAAGGCCACGTCAGTGATTACAGAAACTTTTCTATAAGAGAAAGAAACTTCAGCTAATAATTTTGCCAGTGTGAAGTTTATAAATAATTTATTTATAAGAAACTTTCATATATAGTTTTTAAATAAGAAATTATCTTACATTCGTGAAATCGAAATATAAACTAACACCTCATATTAGAAACTCTATAATTACCAGGAATGGAGATGCTCTTATGAATAAAGTTTGAATGTCAAGTTATCTAATTATTTAACATTCACAAGCAATTTCATATTCAGATAACAATCATAACATACTGAATTCCTCATTTATAACAACATGGATAACTGAATTTAACTATTGTCTTTGTTATTAGATTAAAGGTTATTTTCAAATTTATTTATAGAGAACTGTGGAATAGCATCGGCCAATCTCGCATTGAATTCCTCATTTATAACAACATGTTATGTATAGGAACTCTAAGGATATGTTTGAATAAATGCGAATCATGTTTAATTAGTGAAATTTTATATGATTATGACAATCAATACATACGTTATTAAAATAAAATTCATACACATGTTTTGTATAACTTGGATAACTGAAAATTAATACTTCACTGTGCAACTAATTTTTAAGAAAATAATGATTTTATTTTGCTGACATTTTAGTGGCGATCTGATCACTTTGAAATTAAATCAAATTAAATACACAGTATATCTAAAATATAAAGAAACTTAGTTGCACAAATAAGATTCATTTGTTAAATAAATTAAGCTAACTGAAAACTCAATTTACATATAAAATATATATATATGAGATGAGATATGGTGAGACATGGAGTAAAACAAGTTTGTACTCCACGTCATATTTTTATTTTGAAAATTTAAACAACCGATCCGAACCGCTCAACATGTTCTCTATATTGAAATGTGCTTGGAGACTAAATTTTACATTTTTTGAAATTTTTTTACTATTTATTAAGCCACTTTGAAAATCGCTGATCCACTGTGAACAGTAAAAAACAGTAAAAATTTCTGGACCACCGGATCAGCGATTTTCAAAGTGGCATAATAAATAGTAAAACAATTCCAAAAAATGTAAAATTTGGTCTCCAATTATATTTCAATATAGAGAACATGTTGAGCGGTTCGGATTGATTGTTTGAATTTTCAAAATAAAAATATAGTGTCATAGAGTAAAAACTTGATTTTACTCCACGTCTCACCATAGCTCATCTCTCTCTATATATAAGTATATATGTATGGTAAGATAAATATTTTAACTCGTAACTTCTAGTTTGCATTCTATTGCTTTACCATAGAAATATAGATCATTTATTTACTAAAAAGTAGGTTCTTCTTAGTTTTGTATGTCATCAATTTCTATAACTATTTATCTTCAATTATAACCGATATTTTTTAGTTAGCAATTCTAGAAATAAACAAAAAAAAAAACATAAAGTTGACATAAAATTGAAAAAAATATTCTAATATTATCCGGTACTCATATATTATCTGAGAACAACCCAAAAATAACACGTATGTTTTATCTACAAACCACTCAAGAATTTAATAATAAATACCTGCCACAAATAGATACCACCTTTAAATATCTGCGCACCATCATTTATGGTACTCAAATAATATCTGAACACCAACCGACATTAAAATTGTTTTCAATTCCATACTAACTCTGTAATTTCCTTTATTTTTTTTCAAATGCTGACTAAAAAAGAGTTCGGCATTTAGATTACCTGTTCATGCATCGAGAAAATTGATCTAATGAAGAGGAGATTTCTTTGGGCTGGGGTGGATTCCGAGTCTCTTATAAAACCATACTTGAACCGCGGGCCCGTCTCTCTACGGCCCAAGTGTTTTTTTTTTTTTTTTTGGAAAAAACCTAAACCAACCATTCTTGTAGTTACAAGCAACCTGTGATTTTCATTAGTTAGTAATTTTGAATTTGTTTTATTGCTTTTGCGCATGTTCGCTGAAAGTGATGATGATCATAGTAACATGATTCGCGTTTTATTCGCGAATAAAATATTTTTGGGAGGTTTCCGAACGAACAGCAAATAAAACAGTTGACCAAATTTTTACCGATTTATTCGCGAATAAAACGTTTTTTACGAATTATTCGTCTTTTATTCGAAAAATTTCGTAGCTCCGTAGTCCATGGATCTGTGGGTGAAATTCGCGCAGCAGGAGTGCAGGACCCACCACGTGGGGAGGCTGAGACAGTGCTTTCTTGAATTTTGAAAGACATAGGTGTGGCAGGACCCACGTGACCATCTTGATTTTAAATTTCAGTTCTACATAGATTTTGAATTAGGGGTGTAAACGGAGCGGATTCGGAGCGGATAATGCTAATACCAAATCCGTATCCGCCTTTCAATGAACGGATACGGATACGGATACGGATAGTAAACGGATATCAAAATTTAAAACCATATCCGCCTTAAACGGATACGGATACGGAGCGGATAATTTACGGATACGGATTCGAATACGAATATAGAACGGATAATTATCGGATATTGAGTTATATGAACTTTAAGATATAATTAATAATTAATAAAATTTAAATATAAAAATAAATGAATAATTGTAAGTTGATGGAAATATTAATGTTAGAAAGATGAGAGAATATAAGATGTTCATTCTATTGATAGTGTGGTGTAGTGGTTTGTATCCTGATTGCTTAGACTTTCACTTCACATGACATGCGTTCAAATCTCCTTGAAGACAAAATAATGTAAAACCTCACATGATACGGAAACGGATACGGATACGGATAGTAAACGGATATCAAAATTTAAAACCATATCCGTATCCGTATCCGCATCTTCTATGGATAATTGATAATTATCCGTATCCGTATCCGCGATATCCGTATCCGTTTAAATCCGGATACGGATTATATGCGGATTCGGAGCGGATATCCGCCCGGATATCCGCATCCGTTTACACCCCTATTTTGAATGCCAAAGAAAAAAAATAATATTATATGTATACTCCAAATTTCTAGGCACTTCTCATTTGTTTTCCACCAAATTTTATTAAAAAAAGTTGAAAAATTAGAAATTAAAATAAGTACATATAACTTTTTTTTGGGTTTTTTTTTTTTTTTTTTACTTCCTTGTGGAACCGAATTATTTCCGAATTATACCCGAATTATTCCCGAATCATGAATTTTCGACCCCGCCGAACTGAACCCGAACTATTCATTTGTCACTATGATGATGATTTGAGAAACAATTATATAGGTTCCATAATCACGTAGGTGAAAGCCACAAGTTTGTATTTCGAAATTGTGATTTTTGTTAAAATAAACAAGGCCAACTGTTAGTACTAAATGAATTAAATGTTTCCTTCAAGTGCATTGTATATTTGTATATAAACATATTTCAGTTTAAAGTAGAAAACAATAATGAAAAAAATATTCTCCCAGCGTGTTAAAGCTGTGACCCACCCACCCACCCCCCACCCCCCCCACCGGAGATTGTGATTAATATTTAATACACATTTTTGGCAAGATATTTGGTATGTGCATGTTTGTTTTTCACTTTAATTCTGTGCTGAGACTAAAAAATGAGTGCCGATATTCACACCACAAAAAGTATTATTAACACAATAAAGTTTAAATATTTTCAGAAATAGACAACTTTATCCCCCATCTATTTCTCAATCAAGCTATTATTTGTTTCTTTTTTTAATTAACAAACTATTTAAATATAAATTTCTTAATTTGTTATCCTTTCGTTCATGTTATCTTCTAATTGTATACTATACAATGAAAAAGAAATACCCTGCTAAATTTTAAAATAATATCCTGAGTTGTTACTTAGACTTTTCTTTTTTTGTAGATGTAATTACTTCCTACTTTTAATTATGTCACTCAATTAATTGAAAATTATTTTGACTATATTTTGTTAATTGTACTAAAATATTTTGTTAATTATTTTGACAGTATATTTTGAAAAAAAAATTCTTTTTTGTAGATAATATCTGATTTATTTATTTTTTGCCTTTATATACTTCCTTTTTTACATGATTTGTTTTTCCTAATTACAGAAATTGTCCCTGTCTAGTTACAAGTTGCAGATAAGTACGAAAAACTGCTAAAGAAACAACATGACAAACTAATTAAAGTTTCAACTCCACCCTAGTATCGTATGACTTCATTGCCGAGAGGTGACCTTACAGTATTTTATTGCCTTTTGCCCGACTAACTCAACCACCTTATAGGCCCCCTGGAAGAAATCTATCACCTTTGGCTTACTCCCATAATATGTGCGGTACGCCCACCAAAATGCAGCATTGGGGTAAAGTGGCGCCTCTTCATCATAAACCTGCCATGCTCCGGTTGATTTCATCACGATGGCTTGTCTGGTGCCCGCCCAATTGTTGACTGGTTTTGAAGGACCTGGAGAAATGGCCGGCACCAACATGTTGCCCAGTCGGTTTGAGCCATGTGGCTTGATCCAACTTATGGCCATGCCACAAGGCATGGTATGAACTTCACTCATAACTGCCTCTTCATACTTAAAAGAGGTCAGTATAACCCTAATATCAATTCAGAAAATTTATACAACATCAGAAAGTAGAATATAAGAAAGATAGATGATTATACTTAAAAAAAACATACAATAAGTATGAGTATAACATATACAAGGGTGGCTGGAGGTTTCTTATGTTTGGCTAAAAAATGCAGGCCTGTACCTAGAGCATAAATTTGCCTGCTTTTATACAAATGCCAATGTCAAATGGGATACTAAGTGACATGAAATTCATTATTTATTACATAATAGCATAATAGCATACAAATTAATTCAAATAAAAGAAACATCTTAAGCTAGTTTGTTCAGGGAAGCTAGGCACCAATCAATTAGTAAAATTATCACCAATTTTGAGCTGGATTTGTACCTTTTCCTAGACCACTCATGCTGAATTGAAGCGAAGCAAATTTTCCAGTAGCTACGCATGAAGAGTTCTCATTATCTTATATCTGAACAAATAGTAAAAAAGAATAGCATATCAAGTTAAACAGGGACAGATTGATGGTTCATCAATTTAGGAGAAGACAATACTGGAGATGGTAATAATATTTGGTTATTGATCCAATTTATGATCTCAGGGAATGACGAGAAAACTATAAAGATAAGGAACACAACATGCTGCACTCAAATATTAACTTAAAAGTTAAATCATCTGACATATTTAAACAAGCAAAAACTGCTACGAACAAGGCATAGTATTTATTTAATTGCTTTATTAAAACTAGAGAAGCACCTTGCAGACTATGAACAGATAACTGAGCACATATTAGCATGTACTAAATCCGAATATAACATATAAAGAATTCGCAAGCTTAGATTGCGGGATCAGTTGATCTAAAAATAAGTAAATTAGTAAATAGTAATTCATAAGTCTTATCTTTAAAACAGTTCATTTAAAACAACTTCAATATTATGCAGTGCCAGATGAAACATGAATGATGATATTCGGATTTACCACCTTAACACATAGCGTGCGGATCAAAGAACTTCAGAATACAACAAACCACAAAAATTGTTTACGGAAGGATACAGTTCTTAGTACCCAGAAAGCTTTCCAAGCATGGTGGGAAAAAGATCAAACACTACAAGGGGGCAGGCAAGTATGTGCATGTGATCCTTTTACTTAATTTGCTAATATAAATTGTAGATTCAAAGGCACAAAGATCAAGTTTTTCTAACCAGTATTTCTTAGGCTGCCCTATTTACATGCGAAACATTTGGTCTAACCACAACAGTAAAATAAAAAAAAAAAAGTATTTACAACAATCTCACCTCAAATAACATCAAAATTCACAAGTATTCTGATCGTTCTTATCACTAGATCTACTTTTGGATTTTCAGTGAGGGCTACTAAATTGAGAAAACGGATACTTCTATCATGCGATTTGTAAGGATGTTGATTGTGAAATTCGAAATTAACGGATATAATTTCTGACTTGGGAGGACCAAACCTGTGGTGCAATTTTGGAAAACTACGACAGTGAAAAAAGTATGATTAGGGTTTCCGATCTAAGATTAAGAAAACAAAAACAATCAGCTCAATTCAAAGACAAATCCTGAGATAGATGAAGTACCTGCGGCTAGACCGCTAGAAGAAGACTACTAAATTGAATTTATCCCTGAAAAATGATAATCAATCAATTGAAGAAAAGAAAGGGAGAGAGAAAAAACCTGGACGCTCAAATCGATTGATAGTTCGAAGACGGCGCCGTCTGATAGATGGAGAGCGACGGCGAGAGGCGCTAGGGTTTTGAATTCAACAGAAATGGAAATGAGAAGTGAAAAGTGATGAGAAGATTGTGCCTCGGGTCACAGATCAGTTATAGGATGAAAAATCAAACGAAGAGGGCGTCCGATGGGCGTTGGACCAAAATCGGTCCTACGTCTTATCGTAGCTGTTCGATAAGTAATATGATTCGTGTGTACTACTTCACATTTCGTGTCAATTAATTTGCGTGAATCTTGACGCGAATTGGTATGGGACGGACATCAACCCCCTGTCTCCAGACTCCAGAGAATTCGGATTGGGCTTTCAAGAGACTTCGTGTTGGACTGTTGGGCTTTGGATCCACAAGGGAAGAGAATAATAGGTAAAGGCCCATATATGCTATAAAGCCCAAAATAAAATCCGAAAGCAATTGGATAACAGATGCCTCTTCTCTGAATAGTCGGTTTCATATACACTGCTTTCATGGGTCGTTATTCTGTTGGATTACCTAATATCGCAAGTCAATTCGTAATACCAAAAATCTTAATCATGACTCTGTTAGTACAACATTTTCTTCAGAAATAACTACAGAATTCAGAAATAACCACAGAAAAGTGATGAGAAGATTGTGCTCGGGTCACAGATCATTTATAGGATGAAAAATCAAACGAGGAGGGCGTCCGATGAGCGTTGGACCAAAATCGGTCCTACGTCTGATCGTAGCTGTTCGATAAGTAATATGATTCGTGCGTACTGCTTCAAATTTCGTGTCAATTAAGTTGCGCGAATCTTGACGCGAATTGGTATGGGACGGACATCAACCCCGTCTCCAGACTCCCGAGAATTCGGATTGGGCTTTCAAGAGACTTCGTGTTGGCCTGTTGGGCTTTGGATCCACAAGGGAAGAGAATAATAGGTGAAGGCCCATATATGCCATAAAGCCCAAAATAAAATCCGAAAGCAATTGGATAACAGATGCCTCTTCTCCGAATAGTCGGTTTCATATACACTGCTTTCATGGGTCGTTATTCTGTTGGATTACCTAATATCGCAAGTCAATTCGTAATACCAAAAATCCTAATCATGACTCTGTTAGTACATCATTTTCTTCAGACTAACCACAGAATTCAGATACATCTTGCGTGCTTACATTAAATGACAATTTTGCCTTGAATTGACATGCCTTCAAAAATCTGACTAGGGAAACAAGACGGAATCTAACATGTTATTGGCTTTTGGCTTTAGCGGTTAATCTATTACTAAAAGTTATCATTGTGTTCTGTCAATTACATACTGCTATATAGTAAGTTATAGGAATATACAGTTGTTTACTTCTGAATTTTGAAATCGCTATTTTCTACTCATGTTTGAAAATTTGTCTATTTCTGACGTAGTCGAACTCGTTTAATTTTTTTCGCAATCCAACTCTTCACTACCAGATGTTAATCCTACCTGATACCAAACTCCATTTCGCTGATTTGCTTGAAAATCTAGGACTGAGGGAGAACAAGAAAGTAAAAGTTGCTAAATCTGAAAAAAAAAAATAGAAAAGTGTGGGGCTACCGGGGTTGGGCCCACTCGCCAAGGCGGCTCATAGTACTCATGTTCGACTGTGCGGACATTCTCAGACGATAAACGGATCAAGTGCGACTGTGCGAGACGCGCTAAGTCGCTTAGGCGGAACTCGGAAGGAGGCTTATGTGCTTGACACCCTTCTGCCAATTGTATTGTATGATGAAAGACTTTAATCGCCTTTACAAATTAATAAGTTTCATTTTCTTTATTTACTCATCTTTATATAAATATATTGCTGGTCATTATCTTATAAAAGAATTCACACCAAAGTAACAATGTGTATATATGCACGATTTTTGGATTTTTTTCGTTGTGCATTTCTCTTTTCTTCAAAAATTACCAAAGAGTCCATGTGCTAGTTACATAAATAAGCCCATCTACTTGGTCTATTTTAAAAAAAAAATAGGCCTCGTAATACTAGTCTTTTTTAGGGGTCTTTTCGTGAAAGTTCAGCCTCATGCATAAGCCAATAATTCCTTGGTGCATTTTATATCTAAACAAATGACATTTTTTACGAATACAAAAATTCTAGATATGGGAGTCTTTGGTGTCCATATTTAAAGCCGTTTCAACTTTTTCTAAAAAGCAAAATCAAATCAACTTTTGTCTTCTCTTTGATTTGAACCTACTCTTTTCGAAGTCATGCATCTGGTCGTCAATGGTGGTGGTAGCATTATGCTGTAATGGCGTACATATTAGTCCGTATTATGATTTAATATTTTTATTTTTTAAGTAATAATTGAATGTCAAGCTATCCAACTATTTAATATTAACAAAAAAATTTCTCTTTCGAATTTTGAACTTGCGACTTCTTACACGAAGAGCATTGCCTTTGTACTAGATCAAAGCTAGTTCTCTAATATTTTAATTTTCAAAGTCTAAATAGCTAATTTGAACCGTTCAACATAATTTTCATATGAAAATGTACTTGCAGACTCAATTTTACATTTTTTATGACTTTTTTTATTTTTTAAATAAGTAGAAAATTACTACTTTTGAATGGTGTAGAATCTTTAAATCAAATATTTTTTTTACTTAAATAAATAGTAAAAGAAATTTAAAAATATGAAATTTGATCTACAAGTATATTTTCCGTAGTATATTTTCATATGAAGATGAAGTTAAACTATTCAGATCTATTGTTCAGTTATAAGCTTTTGTGTTTTTTTTTTTTTTTGGAAACGATGCTCTAACAGAAAATTTCATTATCATACAGTAGATGAACCACAAATTGAGCTGCCTTGTCCTTTTCATTGATTGTTGTTCCGAGATGTTTGATTCTTAGATGTACATCATATCTTTTGGATATGTGCATTAATTATTTTATCTAATAGTTGGGGAATTCAGATCCTCCCCGGTACCGTAATAGACAATCTTTTACAATTACTTAATCTGAACTGCTCTTCTTAACTTGGCACGAATCTCAAAGCTCAATAATACTGCCCCCTCTGTCAGTCCGAATCTCAAAGCGGCTGAGAGTTAATCTCAAACTGTAAAGTGAAGGGAATCTTTTACCGTAATGGAGAGGATATTTGTCCATAGTTGGATTGCAAACAGAATAATATATGATTTTTCTTTATTTTATCTAATATTTGGATATGTGCAGTGCATTAAATATATAGGCCGGGCTTTCTAAAAGGAGGTTTTTGAAAATTTACTTCCAAAGTAAAATAGATGTGCAGACTGCTGACGAATTTTTTGGATAAAAATATTGACTGAGCTGATTTGGCTTCATGCAGCGCACCGATCGTATATTGTTTCATATTGTTCTCTATTAATTGTGCACTGCGTAAAGTCAAAATAGCTCTGTCAATATCTTTAGCCAATTTTATTTTCTGCAACCCAAAAGATTAAGATAATATTTTAGTGTATGCATAGTTTAATGCACTTCCACTCAAATATTATTCCCACCAAAGGGCATCAGAAGAATATTCCAAGTACAGTTTGTGAACAGTAACAGTTCAGATCACAAAATTTAATTTAATAACATATATTTTGTCTAGTTATGCACTGTGGTGATATAACTACAGAAGGCATCAGGTGTTGTCAGCTGTGAAAAGGCTTCCATATCATATAAATGCTTTTCCAAACAAAGTTGCAATCGGAACAAAACAAATTCAATTCCTGTACCAAAAAGGTAAAGCATAGTGACTCCAATATAGGGATTTGGCATGTGGGTCTCCTGATCTTCTCTCCAATTATAGAAATATTTATTGGACCATCTTAATTGGTTTACACTATTATTTTACATCATACAGTCTAGATCGATATATATCTTGTTTATTTATTTTTTGAATGAATTAATTGACAATTGCCAGTGGTCAATTAACAAGATATATATTTATTTGTTTATTTCGTCTGTGACACATCAGCATTGATATGTATATCAACTAAATTCAACGGTTTCTTTAAAAAAAATTAAATAATAATGATTCTTTCAAAATAACTAAAATCAAACGGTCATTGAACATCTGACCTCTATATAATGAAGTTTATAATTTAAGATGGATAGTTGTTGTGAATTTTTCCGCATGTTATATGATATAGGTTCAATATACATGCCTAATTAATTTTCAGACATTGATACAGAATATATATATCAGTTTGTTAATAAGAAGACCATTAATAAAAATATCTTATACTTACTATTAAATTCTAAATTAACTTACAAATTACCTAATTGTGCATGAATGCACTTGCTTCCTCGCTAAAATATAATATTTGTATATAAAACAATGCGTCGTTAGTCAAATATAAAAAATATGGATATATGTTGGATAATAAATCTATATCACTATCGTTATAAAAAATTATGATGCTGTCCTGCATCGAGATAAGTGATTAAAAATTATCACCTGTGTTTCTTGTCAGCAAAAAAAAAGTTAGAATTGTTCACCGTTTGATTTTTTCAAACCTATTTTTTTTTCTTAATGAAGCATGAAAAGGCACACTTTACACCTTGTTTGGATGGAGAGTAGAGGAAGGGAGTGAATGAAAAGAAAAAAAAATAGTTTCTGAAATTGTATCTGGTTTCTTTTCCGATTTGGAATGTAACGGATGGAAAAAATATTTGTTGCATTTCAAAGAAAATGACACAAATGTCGAACCCTATTTCTTACTTTTATAATTCTCATTCAAATTTATTTATCGTAAAGCTACAACAGCTACTGAATTTTTTACTAACTTTCTAAATTTTAACCAAACAAAAAATAAGTCAAAAATAAAAATTAAATTTATTTTTTCTCATTAATTATTCAAATACAAAAATATATATATATATATATCTATATATTAATCTTCCTTTCTATTCAATTTCATTATCTTCTGTTCTTCGCCTCCTCTCCCTTCCTACTCTACATCTAAACAAGATGTTACGGGTAAGGTGCTTTGAGTAAATTAATTATATTTCATGGAGATTGACATTGACGTAAACATATATATGGTCACATGGTGAGGGAAGCTCTCACTTGTACATCTTTGTTTTTTTCGAACTTATAAATGTGAGACTCACCTGACAAATGTTTTGATTACGAGCCAAAAGTACAATGAACAGTACTACCTTGGATTCGTTATAAGATTTTTTTTTTTTTTTTTTTGAGGAAAGGTTTCGTTATAAAATGTTTAGTGTTAATATTTGATACATAGCTTTTATCATGCGAAGAGTACATGTTAAGTTATGACATATAGATATTTTGAATGGATAAGTATGAGAGAGGAAAAGATATGAATGTTAACGGTAGTTTGACAATACAAGTAGGATTAAATATTAATCTTTGTTAAAAAAATTATGTTCGGTTGTCTTAATTCGGAAGTAATAGTTAAGGAGGCTTAATTTCGGAGTAGAGGTGTTTTAAGACTCGGATATAGGATTAAAATTCGAACAAAAGTAAGTTAAAGGAGAATATTTTAATCCTCACTAAGAAGCCAGTGTTCGAAAAAATTAAGCGACTAAAGAAGATGAAAAGAAGTTTAAGGAGACTTAATCTTGTGCTACCGAAAAGCTTCCGTTGGAATCAGTGATAATTGTTAATGCAACTCAAAAGGTGTTTAGTCACTTCTATAATATTATGAACCGGCATGGTTTACTTTTTCTGAAAAAAAAATTAAAACGGCTCGATTGCAAGCCATTAGATTTTGGAAAAGCGAAGCTAAAGAAGATGAAAACATTAATCTTCATTCATAGCAAGTTCTTTAAAGAAAGAACTACTATTTGGTCTAGTAGTAAAGACACATAGCCTCTATGTGAGAGGTCATGGATTTGAAATTCAGATAAGGAAAATCCTTTGTTGTAATAACAAGGATATTAAATAGTTAGGTGGCTTGACTTCCAATCTTTACTAAAAAAAAAATTCTTTAAAGAGTTATTTAATTCTTCCAAAGTTTCTCAAGCACTTGTTTAGCGAGATAACAAGTTCAAAAAATCTTTCACAAATATAACCAAACCACTATATTAGACTACTTAGTCATTAGTAATTTGTATTTCAATTTTCGAAAATACAAAGTGTTTTCCAAACAAATTTACAAAGGCTCCAAAAAAAATGTGCAGATTCTGTACCAGCTTTGGTGCCCGGTACCAAGCAGCAAGCACACAATGGCAACGAACTGTTAGTACAAGAACAATCACACGCACAATACTAGTTGTCCATAATTTTATATTGCTAGCAGTACATCAGTCTCATTAAAAAAAGAAAACAGGATAAATGTAATAAGACAAAAACACTAGCTGGTCTAATTGTAACGAGTAGAAAGGACCCCACACAAATTGGAAGGCAACAGATGGAAAAATAAAATCAGACTAAATTATAAAAAAACAATAGTAAGGTGGAGAGATAGAGGCAATCTAGCCAACTAAGCTTGATATAGGAGAGATAGGGACATAGGGTTTGAAAACCAACCCTGCAAAATAAGAGCAAAACGCCAAAAGAGTACAGCCGGCGAAGCAACAAATGCTTCACTTTTCCCCACTTGTAATTCTCTTTTGGGATTTCGTCTCTTTCTTTGTAGACTCGTTCCAACTTCTCTTTCTCTTCATTAAGTTTTGTTTAATAGTTTGTATTTATTTGATTGATTATGCTGCTTTGTTATTAAGGTTTTTTAAATCAGAAGTAAGAGATAATAAAATAGATAATTTTGTTTCAACTTCCTAGTTACAATTAGATAATAGTAAAATAAGCATTTTCTTTAGGGGGGCTAAAATGTAAACTGTGTAATGCATGATCGGGTTTAAACTCAAGTATCCACAATAACAAATTAGAATTCTAACCACCAAACTACAACTATGTAAAAGGTTTTAAAAAATAAAAATTTAATTAAATTTTAATATATTATTAATAATTTTGAAATGGTAGAAGTGACCAAGCATTCGGGGTGAAAACGGATCGGATACGGATCAGATAGTGGTAAAACCATATTTGTATTCATTTTTTTTTATACGGATCGGAAATTAGGTGGATGCATACGCAGGGGCGAAGCCACATACAATGAATGGGGGTCAATTGACCCCATTCATTTTCAATTTTTTTTTATATTTGTACCTTATTTTAATATTGTTAAACTAAAATATTATGGATAGTGTGAAATTGACTCATATTTGTAGTAGAAATTTTTTATATGCTTGACCCCCATTCACGTTTGACCCCCATAGTCTGAAAGTCTGGCTCCGCCCCTGTGCATACGGATACGGATCTGAAATCAGATATCTGTAGATATATACACAAATATTTTTCATAATATATGTAGCTATATGGTATATATCTACTATTCGGATATAAAAAATTAAAATTCAAAATCATATCCGTACCACTATCTGCACGGATATTCAGATATGATCCATTTTCACTCCGCCCTAGCACTCTCTGGAATATATGTAGATTCGTCTCTGTATCAAACACCTTGGAAGGATCAACTCTTATCCTTAATATTTTGTAATGTAGATAAGAATTAGTTTAATCTGATTGTTAAGATGACTATTTTTTTAGGATGTCACAAAGTTCAAAATTTGTTTGGAAGTCTTTCATGAATATTTAAGATTGAAAACTTCGACTTCATTGTGATTTACAAACAATTTTTTCGGAATGCAGATGTTATTTTTCACAAGATATCAATGAAAATCAACTCGGGCCCCTAGAGAGCTAATTTCTTCGAGTATCTCTTGAAATTGACCGAGGAGGTTGATCCAAAGATGTTAATTGAAATATTATATTAATTTATCAATTGAAAACCTGACCGTCCAAACATTTGTCAATTGAAATATTATTATTATCCCCAACATCGTGGCACCTAAATTTCTCCATTTTTTATGACTCAACTTTCCCTCAAAAAAAGTAGGTAAGGGTTTATTTCGTTTCAAATCAATGTCCATTCTAGGTGAAATTGATGTTTAGTTTGGCTGAAACAAGTGTGCATTCTAGGAAAGATTGCATGATATAATTTGAAAGTTCAAAACAATTATTGACCGTTATCAGAACATATTTTTACTTTGGTTAAAACACATCCAACTATCAACAATTCTTGTAAATATAAATGAACAATTTTGATTCTGACAAGTGTGCATTCTAATAAAACTGAGCGCCAAAATAGAAGAAAGGAAGCCATGAATTATGAACTGTTCTTTGATTGGTAGTTTGGGAGGCCATAAGATTTCATTTGCACCAAAAGAACTAAGAGAACCAGTGAAAAAAAAAAATTGGAAACTGACAGATTGCAGCCGGCCCAACTTTATTTTATATTTTCTTAATTTTCTGTGCTTGGATTTGCGCCTAATATTCTCACAAGCTTCTTCAGTAAACCATCAGCTTTGCAAGATAGGATTTAATAATTGTGTGGAATTTATAATATTATCCATGTATATATGCTAGATTGTCACTTGGAGCTTTGCAATTATTCGTCTCATGCTTCTAATATATTTTTGTAAATTTATTTATGTGCCCTTTTGAAATGTCAAGGAATACTTTGTACAATCACGCTTCACCGTTGCAAAGATTAATTAATAATTATATATACATCCATTCATTCTTTGGTCATGCAATGTCAATATTTAATTTAAATATATATCATAATTAGATCATATAGGGCATTCCAATCATTGTCATCAACTGATTGATGATGTTGATTTGTTTTTTCATAACATGAATTAATTACTAAAGTCCTGGACCAGGACCATCAATAGAATAAAATAAAACCATTGCAATATATATTTTTTTTTTTTGAGATAAATTATAAACTTAGTACCTGTGATGTGGGACCACAGTTGGGGTATTGTGCCAACCATTTGAATTGGCATTGTCTCCCAGGGTCCTAATGCCCCAAATCTCCTTGGGCCAGCAACAAAATGCCTCAAATCACACCGACCCCTCTTCTGTCATCTCAAATAGGAAAACAAATCATTTTGAAATAAACAAGTGACTGCAAAAAAAAAATTAACCCAGTTTTCATTTTCGTCCCTGAAATTAGGAACCGTCAGATTGTGCTCCGCAATCAGTTGTAGAACGAAAAGGAACGGAGAAAAAAAGAAAGAGAAACACGGAAGGGTTCCAACTTCGCCAGATTCGAAAGTGAGCAAAATTGTTAATTTTATATATACATCTCATCTCCGTATTCTTTCATTCTCCCCCAAAATTTTCAGTACCGAAGCAAGTGATCATCATCAGTCTAAAACACAGTCTCATGTAGAAAATGTACGAGTTTTTTTAAAGAAGTGGGTATGTACTCACCGATTTTCATTACTAAACGAAAACCATATTACATTATTTGTGAACCCAATACAAATACTGATACCAACTACATCAGTTAACAAAAGCAAAATAACAAATAACAAAGTTAGGCATCAAGATGATACAATCAACCGCAACAGATAAGCAAAACACAGATCATAATATAACCCCCTAACAATACTAACAACTACGCCATTTTAAGCAAAAAAAGACCCTCACTAGTGAAAATCACAAAAACTTCATCCTTCAGCCTCTTGTCCCTCCAACTTGAATCTCATCATCCTGTATATGTTCTATCCCAAGCATAGAGATTATATCCAGCCCAGCCTCCGTAGGGATAATAAGCAAATCTATTAATAGGCCCTTAACATCAGGAGGTAATATACAAATTAGTTTTTCTAAAGCATTGTACTTCTGATTAGAACACCAAAACTTAGCTATTGCAAGAATTTGTGTCCCTAAGCTGCTAGCCTGTTTTACAATACCCCATAAAAATAATCATATTCCTCTCAAGCCATAAGATCCATAGAAGTGCACCTATAATCACCATAATTATATTCTCATCCTTCATAGGGATGCATATACCTATGTCCGACAATTCATCTAGTGTTGTACAAGTAAAAAAATGAAATTATTAAATTGAGCTATCCAAGCCCATAACTGATTGGCCGAAGGGTAAGTCAGAAATAAATGAGAAACAGTTTCTTGTGAATCACAAAATACAGAACTTTGGTCACCCTACCAACTCCTTTTGCCCAAATTATCCCTTATCAAGATTCTATTTTGTTTGGCCAATCAAAGAAAAATTCTGATTTTTAAAAGTATTTTAGCCGTCTAGATATTAGTAAATGCAGAATTAGGGATTCCTCCAAGTGCCAATCATGTATACATAGAATGTACGAGTTTTCAAATTTACTTTTATTCAAAATCACTAAAATTTATCCAATGTTCCCTACTAAACTTTTAGATTTTGTACAAATTAATTTGAAGCAGTATGCTATTATTATGAAAAAAATTCTCAGTTCTTTCCTGCATTTTATATTAAACATAAATGAAACAATCCAAAGTTTGGGTTTGTTAACATCGTTATTGCATATAGACTTAAAAAAATATTAGAATTAAGTTTGTAGGAAAATAACGAATGAATATTGAAAAAAGGAAGAATCTGTGAAATTCTATATCTCATCTCATATCCATTTTCTCTGGCGCGGCCGTCAATAAAAGAAAATTTGAGATCGATAATATTCTTGCGTTTGAAAATTGAAAACCGGTAACATTTTTCTGTCTCAAATCAAGTGAAAGCGACTCGACGAAAGAGAGAAAGCTAAAGGAGATATAAAACATTAAAGACAAAAATAAATTTCCATCCGTTTCAAATTTGGGACAAGACAATATCTTTTGTCTTTTTCTTATTGGCACCGTCAAAGAACAAAAGTATGACTGTATAAGATGGGATAAGAAATCACATTCTTTCTAATTCTGTTTCTTGATATTTATTTGTAATTTGTTTAGAAAACTTAATTTCAAACTTATATTTTCTATGACTTAAACAATCAGAAACGAGCTAAATTTTCAAGTTACAGGAATCAAATATACAAAATTTTCATACTGTGAACAAATATAATTTTTACACTACTTACAATATTTTACTTTAATTTATATAAAAAATAAGACATAAAAACAAATTAAAAAAAAAAAATAGAGTTCAATCGACTCCATCCCTTCAACACAGCTCTGCCATTGACTGACATATATCATATTATTATGTATGTATTAATATTTAACTTTATCATGTCAAATACTGAATTTAATTTCTATATATATAATCTGGCTACTCCTGGAATAGCAAGCAGTGAAAGAAAGAGAGAACAAAATGGTATCTGTTTCTAATTCTAGGTGTACAGATACACCTTATAGACCAGGCTTTACATGAGCGAACGCATTTTTAATACCGTCATTCGATCAAAATACAGTTACGGATGAACCAAGTGCATAGAATAACCAAAATATTGCTCCTAAGGGTACACTTCTGTGTCTCTATTCTAGAAAATTATTAGAAATTAAAAACAGTTATTTAAATATGAATATATTCTTAATTTCTAACCCAGTAAGAGCATCTCCATTCCAGAAATTCATAAGAATTAAAAAAAAAGAAAGAGAGAAAGAACAATTCTGAAACGAATGAGATTAATTATTGTCCGAAGTGGTTTTAAAAATTGCTTCTTTTTTTTTGAGTAAAATGTAGGAATCTAGTTCCTAGATGTCATTAAAAAGACACCAGGGTGTTCAAAGTAAAATTACAAAATATTAATAAAGGGAAATAAGAGTAAAGCATAGAAAAAGAAACAAAAACAGCCAACAAAAATAGAAGAAAAAGAAAAAATAAAGGAAACAGTCCAACTGATATCTCTTCTGTCACTGTAACTGGAACCAACTCGCCATCTCTGACAGAACCTCTTGTTGTTATTTTTACTTTTACTAAAAATATTGTTTTTGAAAATACTTAATAAATACATTGGAACTCCCAGTATACATCAAGTGACAGATTATAATCTGTTATTATTCTCAGCAGAATAACAACATGCTGCTATCCTTTTTCTCTCTATCTCTCTTCAAAGAGAAGAAGAGACAGGGGAGAGATAGAGAGAATAGTAAAAGATAGCAGGAATTTAGAGAGCTGCGGATCTCGTTCCTCAATTGACAGTATGAAATTCACATGAGTAGTCACCATTGCACTTATATACCATCGTGGCGCCATCATCTAACACGTCTAAAAAATTATAAATAAATAAATAAGTGTTAAAATAAACAAATAAATATTAAAAGAAAATAGCTAATAAGTATTAAAAAAATATTTTTGTTAAAAATAACCAGTTTAATGTTAAAACTACGCAGTCACTCGGTCATTTATTTTCATAAATAAGTTAAACGCTATTAGCTCACATGAGTGGTGAGGGATGATCTCAACACATTTTTTTAAAATTATTTTTTTCTTTCAAGACCATTGCAGGAAATTTACAGTCTATAACTGATAATCTTCATTATCCCATTAACAACATTTACTATACCTCCCTGAGTCAAGGGCGGATCTAGAGAAAAATTAGAGGTGGCTAAGCCACTGTAAATTAAAAATTAACAGCTTCATCCTTTATATTATATAATTTTATAAGTACTTATTCTTTTAGCTTCTGATTTAGCACTCCTAATTTCAATTTTCTTGTTCCGCTGCTTTCTTTATCTTCTTGTTCTTGTTCTTGTTCTTGTTCTTGTTCTTGTTCTTCTTCTTCTTCTTCTTCTTCTTCTTCTTATTATTATTATTATTATTATTATTATTATTATTATTATTATTATTATTATTATTATTTCCTATGAATTATTATATAGTACTATTGATAGAAAAATATATGGTAATATTAATATCATTATTACTTCCATTATTATAATGTTACTTAGTATGAAAATTATGATTTTTATAATTTTATTTAAAGAGAATACTTCTTTCAAAGTAGATGTACCAAGCAGTCAAGCACCACTACAAAAAATTAGAATATAGTTTAAAAAACGTTCTTCTAGAATATTTACTGCTTCCATCATGGAACCAATAATCACATGTAGTGATTGATCATACAGCACTAAAAAATAAACCCTTATTAGTGGACAAGAGTCAAGACATTCTAATAAAGTATCCCCCCATAAAAGCACATATTAGTCTACAATATAGCCCTACTTTGCTATGCATAAACCAGTCATTTGCTTGTAATACTTTGCCTCCTTTAAACTTTTCTCCCCTAGGAAATTGAGTTCAATTAAAATAATATAATATTATTATTGTTTGTTTGTGGCCCAAATATTCTACAACTTGTCGAAAGAAGAAAATTGATCTAGTGCAAGATATCTTTTTAATATCTCTAATATTTGTTGGATATTCTTTATCTAGATGTTATATTTATTCCTTTTAAATAATGACATGAAATCAATCAACCCAGATTCATTGATTATTCCGACAAATTGATGCCCACTTGAGAAATAATTTAATCATGAAATAAGAATTATCCCAGTTAGGGATGCAAACGAATCAAACCGAATCAAACTTAACTCAGTTTGAGTTCGAGGTCGAACTTATTTCGAATCGAACTGGTTCGAAATTGAAGCAAAGTCTCGAACTGAAAAAAAATAGTTCGAGTTTGATTCGGTGCGATTCGAATTAGTTTCGAACCGAACTAGTTCGAAATTGAAGCAGGTTTTAGAACTAAAAAGAAGAGTTTCGAACTGAGTCAGACTCAGTTCGAGTTCGATTCGAACCAATTTTGAACCGAACTGGATTTGATTTGTTTCAAAACCGAGCTGGTTTGATTCGTTTCGAACTGAATTTTTTTTTGAATCGAACTCAATCGAATTACGAGCTATGAATTTTTTGTGCACCCCTAATCCCAGTTAAGCATTATTGGTGCCTCAAAATAAATCAACCCTTGCAAGTTACATTTTTCTTAAAATTTTCAGGTGAAACAAACAAAGAGCATATCTGATTCTTGATTTTGCATTGACAAGGACAGACTTGACTTTATGCTTATTTACATTTTATATATCTAATCAGATTTCAGATCTCTTTGTAGATTTTATTCTATTTCTTAATATACCAGTGGCTTAGAAACCAAGAACTAAAAAGTAAAGTAAAAATTTAAATAAAATATGATTCCCTATCCAATGTTACGACCCTTGCTTGTTAAGCTTGCTGGTACAATTTTCTCAGAAGAGAACAAGTAACAATTAATAAAGATAACATTAAAATTTAAATTAGTTAGTGTTGCTGGAATATATCCGTGCAAGATGCTTGACAGGTGTTAAAACTTAAAACAAACTGCTTTAATTGTGCACATTTTTGTTGTCTTTTAATTTAAATCTTGTTTTATTGTTGGTTTGATATTGGTCCAGATCAGATCTAGATTTGATCTGAGCACTTTCTCCATCTTGTTTTGCCATTTTAAGAGCAAGAGCAAACATGCACGCTTGATCCACTCAATCATACATCCATCTTTTTCTCTCAGCAAAAAATGTCTATGCAAGAACTGTTGTCTCCAGCGTCACGACAAATTACTATGATTTCTATCTATTTTTATCACTATGAATTATTGTAGAATATTTATAAATCATTGAATTTTAGAAAGAAAAAAAAAACAAGAAGATGGTAGGCAATTGCACAAAAGATCAGATTAAATTCCGACCACAAATCTATGAGAGATCTGTGTGGGCTTGGTGACATATGGCCAATCATCTGCAGTAAAACTGGGCCATGGCCACAAATATTTTGTCTTCAAAAATCATACAAATTGGGAAAAAAAAAAAAAACCGAATGAGGCTTATCCGCTTATGGTGATATTCATATTATATCAATCCGTACTATGAATTATATCTCTATTTTTAAAATTTAAACAAACAATCTTAACTGTTAAAATGTACTTGTAGATCAAATTTTATATTTCTTTAATACTTATTATTATTTTTTTAAATAGATGAAAAATTGTTGTTTTTGGATGGTTTGGGAACTTTCAAATGAGTTTCCTACATATATAAAAGATAGTAAAGAAATCTAAAAAATATAAAAAAATATAAAAAAAATTCAACAAGTATATTTTCATATGAAAATCATGTTGAAAAGTTCAGATTGACTGTTTGAATATTAAAATGAAAATATGAGTCAAAGCGCATAGTCTCACTACAAAAATATATATACTGGAATGATCAGAGTCAAAATAACGATGATTTACGTAGGGTTTTGGCTTAGGTTTTGCATAATTTCTCACACTTATGTTTACTTTATTAGAGAAAAATGCTACTGTCACCCTTCTTTATGTTTTATTGCAGAAAACAAGTTTTGGGACTATTTTACACCAAATGGAGCTAGAATCGGGTCAATCGGATCAGCGACGCTCATCGACTAAGTCTCTGTTACGGTCCGTATTGCCTAATACAGACCAGGCCTAGCACAGACCAGAAGATAGCGCTGGAAGCATTAAACCCTAACCGTCAAGGTCCTAATACGGACCGTATCACCTGATACGGCCCGTATCCGAAGGCATCTCTTGGGGAATAACTGCCGACAGCTGTTTCTAGATCAGTTTCTTAGCCCCTACTCAACCTCCACACGTCCCTCCACTCCTATATAAGGCCCCTGGGCAGAAGGAATAATCATCTTTGTAATTAGGGTTAGATTTGATTAAAGAGAGAAGAGAGGAGTGCTTGTAACAATGCCGTTCCGCGGCTAAGTTCCTTTTCTTAGGGCTAGGCAGTAAACCTTATTACTCTTGATGTTTTGATATATATATTTCTGTTGATTATGATTTCTTGTTGTTGAAACAAAATACTTTTGTGATTTACTATCTCTTCATCTAACTTCAATGATCTAGTTTGAGTCCGTTAGGCCGTTAGGGTAGTGACAGTACTTTAATGGCAAGAGAAACTATTTGTATGAATTAGCCTCGTTGAGGTTTATTAGATTTATGTGAAGAAAATCTTAGCGGGGAAACCATAAACCAGACCAACAAAACGCGTACCAAATTCTATCACATGCATAAAGAAATTCGCAGTGATCTATGTAGTAATTTGGGGTATTTGAGAGATCAGACATTTGCGTAAGGAAAATCGCAGTGTCCTATGTAGAATCTCGGTGAAAGATCTGTCATTCTTGCGTAACATAAATCGCAATGACCTATGTGGTGTCTTTCATTAAACAACAACAGAAAATCAGACGCAACAGGAATATATTGTCAAAGCGGATTGAGTAGCAATGGTGTGCCGAAACCCTAGGAATTCTCATCTCTATCTTTATTTTAATTACTTTTAATTGCTTCCTAATTTACATTGATCACATCAACATCTCTCAATTTACAAATTTCGTCTAGCCTTTCGAAAGATTGTGATTCGATCGCTCAAAGCATTGAACCAATATTCTCTGTGGATCGACCTCGAATATACTACTCGATAGGATTGTGCGCTTGCAGTCCGAACCAATAGCATTTACGAGTTTATAAATATTAAAAGAAACATTGCTCTTTTTTGAGTGATCATGGAAGTAGAAAAAAAATCTCTTTCCTACGAATTTAGCAGTTTTTGTTTCTCAGCAATTATTTGATTATAATATTTACACTTGAAATAATAAATATTAATTTACGGAATCACATAACAGTAATATCATGAACGCAGTTGACATCAGTAAACAAAAATGGGAATCCAGTAACCTTTTTTTTTGAACTTTTAAAAAGTCATAGTCACAACTCACAACTCAAGACAACAAATTGCTTCTATTACAATTTTGGAATTTAATTGTAAATTATAAGTGGTTCTCAATAATCTGCAGGTAAAAGATGTAGAGATCTCAACGAGCAAGAATGAGATCAGAAATTTGAGATCGAAGAGCTAGATGAATAAATATCAAGTAATTTTATTTTACGATAAAATTAATAATAATATATTTTTATAAAAAATAAAATTTTAAAGAACAAAAATAAAAAAATTCATTCCGTAAGAATGTTTTGTCACCATTATTTTAATACCTACTTTTACCCAGGTCAAATACTTGACTAAAATAATATTTTTTAATCTTGAGAACTTCTAGTCAAACTAATATTTTAATAAAAAAAACTTTTTTTTATCAATACTATACCAGGTGTCAACAACGTGAAAAACGTATTCAGCCTAACTTAAACAAAATCATCTAGAAATCTAATGAGTTGACTTTATAAAAAGAAAATAAAAGCAGATGCTTGCAGCGATTGTCACCATCTCAGCTGATGCCAGACCACATATTTTAGAATTTTTTCATAGTCACGACTCACGAGTGACGAGTAACACAATAATATAAAATTTTCAATACCACAGTGAATACCACAGGGAGAAGGTCACAGAAAAACAAGGGTTGTAAACACGCCAGCGAGAGGGAGCGGGGAATTAATGAAAGGCGGCAGGATATGAGAAACCAAGGCAACCCTTTTGAACCAATCTCATTTAATGAGACAGAGAGAGATGGAGAGAGAGTTAAACAGAAACAGAGAGAACAGAGAAGGATCAAAGCGGAAGGTCACATGCATCACTTTTTGCCTGGATTTGGGGGCCCACAAGATTCGGTGTGGTGCAGGACCTGGAATTAACTCTCCCCACCTAGATCAGTTTCGGATCCTCTCCAATCGTACATGTTAATGGATCTTCCTAGACAACGTGAACCGTTTATTCTAGATCGAACGGGTTTAAATGAATGTAACGTTTCACCATCGAGCGGACAGTTCGAGACTGTTAAGGTAAAGATTTTAACAGAGCAGTTTCCGCTTGATGCAGCGCACAAGACAGCGCTGCATATGGTTTGTACGCTGCATGAAGCCAAAAATGTTCTGTTAAAATATTTGCCCGACTGTTTAATGGTTATGGATTGATCTGCGCCGTTAATCTTAATTTGACGGTTCAGATTAGGAAAAGACTTTTAAATGAAATCCTTGTTTTCGGAATGGAGACAAGAATCTTAATCCTCCGCTAAGAATTACCGGTGCAGTCTATATAACATCTCTGTGACATGTGGGCGCACCGGTCGTCAAATATCATGTCAGTGACCCGTGACAGAATGCGTCAGGAAATAAAAAATACGGAAACTGGATCAGAGTAGAGTAAGTGCAAGTGCAACAGTCGCTTCGGCCAGCAAAGTACACACATCCTACGGTGAAAGTGAGATCAGTTGATTTGCCATTCCACGGTCAATGCATAAAGTAAAATCAAATTTAATGCGTTACCTTGCCAAAGCAAGAATTCAGAACCTCCCCGGTACCGTAATAGGGAATCTTTTACAATTACTTGATCTGGACCGTTTTTTTCAACTTGGCACGAATATCAAAGCCCAATAATACTGTCCCCTCTGTCAGCCCGAATCTCAAAGCGGCTGAGAGTTAATCTCAAACCGTAAAGTGAAGGGAATCTTTTACAGTAATGGAGAGGATACTTGTCCGCCAAAGCAAGTCCAACTGGTTCATTGGAGCCGAGGTACCGTCGATTATTATAATATTTAAGTGCTCCAATGAAATTTGTTATAAATAACGGCATGAATAATGACTCATGTTATGAAGGCATGAAGCTCATTGTAAACCACTTTTGAATATGAGATTATATATAGATACGGCTTCAAAAGTCGAGTTTATAATTTAAAAGTTAAATTTTTACTTCGCCCGTCGTATGATCGATTTTCTGGTTCGAAGAACAAAATTTTCAAATTTCGTCATAAACTCAATTTCTAGAAAAAAAAGATCAGACATTCAAATAGCGGTCTTTGGACGGTCGGATTTTTTAAACGCGGCACATGAATGATAAGAAAATCTAATAACAGCCATTGAAGGGTCAAAATTTAATTGTGTATTTTTGGGTGGTCGAAAATCGGAACAACTATTCAAACTTTTTTAATTATTTTTTTTTAACAAGAAAATGTGTATGGACCGAAAATTTTAAATTATAACCTTCTTTAATACTGAATTTTTTTATTTTTTTTATAAATTAAATTTACATTATTTTTAAATAAATATTTTGTTGGCTATTGACCCATTAAACCTGCCATAACAAAAGATGCTAACCACATCATAAATATCAAATACTCACACCAACAAATGCACACAAAAGTGAAGTAACAATGCGTCAAAATAAACTTTCAATGGAGTAATAAAAGCACAACTAACGAGGTAAACTATCCAACTAACTCGAAAACATAAATAATAACCACCATTAGTAAGAGAGCACCAAACGCTGAATAAACCTTTTATTATCCCACCTCAGTATCAATATAAAATTTTCTGAGGGTTAAATTGTAAATACGCCACATGTTTGTTATAGTGTCTGTCACTTGGTCACTAAAGATATCAATAAGTTTCCTTCTAAAAGGAAAATCCAAAATTAACCATAGACGCTTGTAGGGCTGCAAACAAACCGAACTGAATCGAACTTACCTCCAGTTTGAGTTTGGTCTGAATTAATTTCGAACTAAGTTTGGTTTGAATTAATTTCGAACGAACTCAATTTCGAATCGATTTTTTTACGAACTCAATTTCGAACTTTTACGAACTTTGTTACGACTTACGAGTTATGACTTATGGCTGGGCCATAGTTCAAAATTACAGCACTTCAATAAAAACTCAGGCATTCTGAATTCTAATTACACAGTACACCAAAGTTTATATCAAAGTTCATTACAAATACCAAAATTTGTATCAAACACCAAAGTTTAGTACAATCAATCAAAGTTCAGTACAATCCGAAAATCCAAAGTTTTTCAAATAGCCAACAAGAGCAATATCACCAAAGTTTTTAAATATCCAAAGTCCAAAATACAATTTAAATATCAATAGAAGTACAGAACAATCACCAAAGTCTTACAAACCCAAATATTATCCTAAATAAAACATTAAAGTTCATTATCAGCGGAAAACAGTTCACGTTTGAGTTAATTTCGAACTAAGTTTGGTTTGCGAATCTATTTCGAACGAACTAGCTCCAGTTTGAGTTTGGTTTGAATTAATTTCGAACTAAGTTTGGTTTGAATTAATTTCGAACTAAGTTTGGTTTGAATTAATTTCGAACGAACTCAATTTCGAATCAAACTCGAATCGAATTACGAACTACGAATTTTTTGTGCAGCCCTAGACGCTTGGCAATAATAACAAAATCGATAATAAAAAAAAACAATAATAATACTAAAAATTATAATTTATCTTCTCAACCTTACAACTTTTTTCTCAATTTTGGAATTGGAGTTGGCCCTCGCTCATCAAAAGATAAGTTTATCCAATGTAGATAGATCCCTACATTCTCAAAACCAATTAACCATATTTTTTTTCGAAATTTCTATTTTTCCGAATTAGTTCTGAGTTTCCTAATTCCTCCACATGTCTTTTGTCTTTTCCTTTTTATTCAACCGCAAAATTACTCCGACAGTCTCTTAATTTTTTCATCAAAAAGCCTAATTTTCTCATTTCTCTCCAACCCAAGTTGCCTAACTATAATTAAGCTCAGCCAGATCAAATTAAACGGCCGTGTTTTTCCCTCTGTATCAGTAGTTTAACATAGGAAGAAATCAAATTACAAATTTGCACGACAGTTCCGAGTAAAAAAAAATTACAGAACTACCAACCAATCATCACCTATTATGTTGGAGAATCTGAACCGTTGATTTGAAGCAAGATCGGTGTCCAAAACAGCGGTTCGTGGAGGCATTTCAGACTCATAATATATCGATTTTTTTATAAACCATAATTAAAAAAAATATTTTTACAAAACTAACATGATTATTTTTTTTTACGAAAATCATAAGAACCGAAATGCTATTTCGGTAAGTTATTTCAATTTCTTTTTTGAATTTTCTGTGGCGGCTTATATGAAAACTTGTGAAATCAGTACCACAGAAAATTCAAAAAGGAACTTGACCGAATACCATTTCAATCCGGAATAAAAAAAAATAACAGACCGAAATGACATTTCAGGTCTTATGATTTTTATAAAAACAAATAATCATATTGGTTTCGTAAAAAAAAAAATTTAATTATAATTTATAAAAAAAATTCTAATATATCTTGTTCTCCTTTCCTCTTGAATCTAAACATATATTCCTGAAGTAACTCAAATTTTGACTTTAGATACCAGACCGTCCGATCTGCTTTAGCACGAATTATCGGATGACCTGATTCAGATCGGATGGTCTGGATCTAAACTCAAAATTTGAGTTATTTCAGAGGATCCGGACTCGAATCTGACCTCACACACGGATGCATACACAATAAAACAGAGAGAGAGACAAAGCAAAGGGTTGGGTTCGGTTTCGCTAGTCTCCCTCAACAGGTGGAAGCATATTAAAAAGGAGAGAGAATAGGTATAGACGTATAGTCTTATATCACATGGGGATATAACTCCTTTTTTAGGTACATTACATCCCCTTCTCTCTCTCTATCTTTCCCATCGTCCCTCCTTTCTCTCTCTCTCTCTCTCTACTAAAACACCAACCCCATAAAAACCTTCTCTTCTCTTACCTCTTCCTCTTCCCCTACCCCCTTCTCTCTAACCAAGCACATGCTCTAGGCCTTCTCCAATGGAATTCATTTTCCTCTGCTCCAGAGTTAATGTACTAATCCTCCTCTTAACCCTATGCTCTCCTTACAAGTTCATCCAAAGTCCCATGGATTTTGGTCCCTTAAACCTCCTTCAAACTACCTATGAATCCTCTCGCGATTTTGGTCGGATTGTGTTTAATACTCCAGCAGCTGTTCTCAGGCCTCAATCCAAAACCGACATCTCCTTGCTTCTATCTTCTCTCTCTGCTTCTTCTCTGAGCAGAGTTACTGTCTCGGCTAGAGGTGCTGGGCATTCAATTCATGGCCAAGCACAAGCTGTAGATGGCATTGTGGTAGAGATGGAATCACTTCCTCTAGAAATGGAGATTCATAGAAGAGAAGGCGAGAATGAGATTTCTTTTATGGATGTGAGCAGTGGTGCTCTTTGGATAGAGGTTTTGAGAGAAAGCTTGAAGTTTGGCATGGCGCCTAGGTCATGGACTGATTATTTGCACCTGACAGTTGGTGGGACCCTGTCAAATGCAGGAATTAGTGGTCAGACTTTCAAATTTGGGCCTCAAATTAGCAATGTTCTTCAACTAGAGGTTGTCACAGGTAATGGGACCTTGGATTAAAGATGCATTCTGTTTTTCTTAGATTTTTGTAATTTTATGTGTAATTTAATGGATTGTTTATAAATTTTTTATCTTTTGAAGGGCAAGGAGAATTTGTGACATGCTCACGAACCGAGAACGCGGAGCTGTTCTACTCTGTTCTTGGGGGATTAGGTCAATTTGGTATAATTACAAAGGCCAGAATTATACTTCAAAAAGCACCAGAGAAGGTAAACATATTTAACAACATCACTTAGTATTCTTCTTAATTTGTTGAGTATTACTGCACTGAGAATTTATTATTACTATCATTATTTTTAGGTTAAATGGATCAGAGCCTTTTATGATGATTTTGATACATTCACAAAGGATCAGGAGTTACTGGTCTCAATGCCAGACTCGGTGGATTATGTGGAGGGGTTTAAAGTTTTGAATGAGCAATCCCTACATAGCTCCTCTGTTGGGTTTCCAGGAAATATTGGTTTTCTACCAGATTTTGGTACTAAAGAGAAACCTAAGGTTTATTTCTGCATAGAGTTTGCGGTCCACGATTATCAACTTGAGCACATAAATGTCGATGAGGTTTGTGCATTTAATAGAAAATTTTATCATGTTTCATCACATATTGATATGAATATGGGATTACACATTATTTATAAACCATTGTTTGCAACCATATCCCATAAAGGTATCCATATCTGGAAGCTAAATGTGCATGTGCTCTGTTTCAGGTAGTAAGGGATATCTCAAGACAAATGAGTTACATGCAAGCGCAGTTTTACAGTGTCGAAGTTTCATACTTTGATTTCCTTGATAGAGTTAGCATGGAAGAGATAAGCCTGAGGAGGAAAGGATTGTGGGATGTGCACCATCCATGGCTTAACATGTTTGTGCCTAAATCTGGAATTGTAGAGTTCAAGGAGTTGCTAATGGAGTACATATCACCAGATGATTTCATGGGCTTAATTCTCATTTACCCTCTTCTCAGGGACAAGTAAGCAAGTTTTATCTCTAGATATACTTTATTTTTTTTAATTTAATTAATGTGGTTTAAATGGGCAATGTGGTGATTGGTGTGGTGGGTTGAGCACCATGGGTCATATGGTACAAAATTCCAACATAATAAACAAAAACCAAAACAAAAGAAGCTCTGGCCAGGGTATTAATGTACTGAGTGGCTAATATGGCTGCATCTACGGAGTGGTTGAGGAGGCTTGAATCGATGCCATAAAATAAATTGGTGATTTGTCTAACCCGATATCTATGCGCTGCCAATCCAATGTTGCTACCACTATCTTAGATGGCTGACACAGGATTTTTTTTTATTTAGAAATAAAATATTA
This sequence comes from Carex parvula, assembly GCA_025461045.1. NCBI lineage: Eukaryota > Viridiplantae > Streptophyta > Magnoliopsida > Poales > Cyperaceae > Carex > Carex parvula. The sequence goes on along the minus strand of JAJGRW010000950.1, from coordinate 238,727 downwards.
TTTTCTGCTAGAAAGGGAAGGAACCAAGTTGAATTTTGAAAAATAGGTACACCAGACCAATTTTTCGCTGCAAAATTGGGTATACTTGTTACACCGGAAAAATGATTGCACCGTAGTAATTATCCGGTGTAAGAATTTTGCACCGAGGCATTGTTCCGGTGGTACCTATTTTTTGAAAATAAACTCGATTCCTTCCCTTTCCAGCAGAAAATAATATTTTATTTCTAAATGAAAAAAAAATCACTGGCACTATGTTTCTTTTATAAGAAACAAAAAACCTTTTTTTTTTTAAAACTATAAGAAACAAAGCCTAGCAGACACACAAGGCACAGATTATCACACTATTAAAATTCATAGAGGATAATATCTATGACATAGAGCTATATCCTATTAGGTTCTGTTTCTTTTTCTATGCGAGTCTGATATATAGAGAATATAAGAGAGATTGCTTAGCATGAAGCTATCAGTCTAGCAGTGCTGCAGCTGCAGGAGCAGTGCAATTCTGCCTTTATGAGTTTTTGTTTTTTTGGCATTAATGTGCCTTGTTATTTCTTGTCGATTTGTGGTTTTTATAATCAGTCTTCCAATAGGAATAACTCCCAACCTAGTCGTTCTAGTACACCTTCCAAATTGTAGTCTGTAAATCTGCATCAAGCTAGCATTTTATTAATTTTTTCTTTTATTTTACATAAATGTTACATTGTTTTCCACTTCACAACCCTGGTAGCTGTAAGTGATCATTTACTTAGTTCCTTTCTTCCCTTTTTTTATGAAAAAAAAGTACAACAGTATGTGAGGTAAAAGTTTGTATAGTGGTTTTTCTTTTTTTTAGCTTACATGAAATATAATAATTCTTTGAAATTGATTTAAGATATTCATTTTTTGAGAAATTTGATATTGAGAGATTGCTCGTCTCAGAGCATAGGTTCTTCTAGCATCCATCTAGAAAAGAATATCAAAAGGTCAACTAATGTAAGTTCCTTGGGGCGGCATATAACTGTGTTGACCTGAGCTGATAGGGAAAGGAGCTTTGGTTTGCAAGAATAAATGCATCCCATTTTCTTTTGATTTAATCTAATCCTGTATTGTGTGCATGAACGCTTATAAATTATGAAAGTCAAATCATATTCATCATTTGACTTTCGACTAATGAAAGGGGAAATGATTCGTTACAGTGGTACTTTAGAAAAATGGTCTACGTGTTTGTTTGATTACTCTATAAAACATTGTAACGGATTAAGAGTTTTTCTCTTGATGATCAAGATGTTAGTGCTTTCACAATCATAGAAAATTAATGTCAACTATGTGTGCTGTTGCTCAATCTTTTAAGGGTTTGACTCCAATCAGGTTCGATGCATCTCAACAAGCTGATCATTTGTTGTATTCTTATAGTGATAAATTAAATGAAGTCTACAAATTGGATTACCCTGTAGGCCTATAAATTTACATACAAAGTATCATTTTTCTTCTAAGGTACATAATTAATGGTAGCCCACGTTTGGTGATCTCACCTTGTTTGCTAACTTGTGTACTTCTTAAAAATAAATCCTTTTTTGTTGTCAATTGTTGACAAGTGAAGAATGACATTCATTTTTGTTTTTACATAGTATGGTTCCGAATAATACCAAGTTGCATCCTATATAATGTGCATATTTTCAACTAACAAGACTTAATTAAATATAAGAAGTTTCAATGACCCCTTTCCTTCTGTTATTTGAATTAAAGCTTAGAAATTTGTATCAATTATATAGTAAGAAATATCCTGTACAAATTAAAATTCACTCCATTGAAGTTTTACTAGTGTTTTTTTTTATGTTTCCTGGTTTATCCAAAGATCATTCCCTTCTTATTATAAACTAGTTATCTGATTATAAATCAATTGTACATTCAGATGGGATGGGAACATGTCGGCGGTACTACCAAAGGTCGGATCAACTGATCGGGTTATGTACGTCGTAGGAGTGCTTCAATCAGCTAGTCCCGACACATGCAACCACCATTGCCTCCACAACTTGCTTCAGCATCAGCGCTCGTTTGCTCAGACCGCATGTGATCGAATCGGTGCCAAGCAATATTTAGGGCGCCAACCATCACCGCTCCATTGGCGTGAGCATTTTAGCGAAAGGTGGGATCAGTTTGCCAGACGCAAGTCGCAGTTTGATCCGAATTACATCCTTGGCCCAGGTCAAGGCATTTTTACAAATCCTCAGTTTGCCTCCTCTTGATTTTTTCTTTCAGGTTGATATATGTTGAAATTTACAAGTTGTTAGTTAGTTTGGGTGGGGGGGGGGGGGGGGGGGGGGTGGGGGTATCCTTAGCTAGTTCTTGTTCTGTGATCCTGATTTTGACACAGCTTTGCACCACTATATATAAATATTTTCTTTTTTTGGACCTATTAAAAAAAGATGGGTGTTGTTTTACAAAATTTTGTACAGCCGAAAGAGGAGCGCAGTAGAACTATTGAAAGGAAAAAGATTGAGGTACCTCAATGCATTTCGCCTTTTTATGAGAAGAGGACAAAGAAGCTTAGTTATTTTATTTCAAGTTGTTTATTTGTGCTCATGTGTAATTAGATATGCATTATTCATTTAACCTTAACCTAAGGTGGATGTGGAGATTAGTGGTTTGACACAACCCGTGGGGGGCTGCCCGAACCCGGTCCGCCCGTGCCCGGTGCCCGGGGTACCCGTACCCGAGCGCGGGTATACCCGGGTAAACGGGTACACGGGTACGGGTCTCAAACGGACAGGTCCTTTATTTTTGGAAAAAAACTCGGGTGTATCCGTACCCACCGTACCTGAACCCGAATACCCGTGTATCCGAACCCGCCCTGGTGTACCCGCACCTGTTTACCCGCTACCCGAAAACCCATTTTTTTCAAAAAATTTCCCTCCCCCAAATAGTAATTGGTTCAAATCACAAACCGGGTGGGTCCCACACTGTAAAAAAAAAAAAAAAATCCGTCTACCCGTGTCTGTTGTATCCGAGCACCCGTTGTGTCCGCTACCCGTTCCGGATTTTGTCCTGCCCAGTCCGAGGTACCCGAGAGCAAATCACTAGTGGAGATAGCATATGGTGTCACGTCTCGCTATATTCGAGGGGTATATGAGAGCTATAGAGAGATGTGCATGCAAAGGTGGAAGAAAAATCAATTCTTTTTAGTACTGTTGAAATTTAAAAGTAATAAAAGAAAATAAAACTATTTTTAGAGAGAGTTAGAGAGAGAGAAGTGATGGTACAATGTGCACACTGTATGGGAGACCGAAAGGGTTTTAGATTTGGTTCGTACAATGAGAAGATTTGTTCAGAGACTTTTGCTTTTTCCTTGTTTTTGAAGTGTCGACATCTGTTGTTTTGTTTTTGTTTTTTTTTTGTTTTTGCGTTGTTTGTTTGGTTGTGCTAAGACGATTGTCAGCAATATGCAGTCTTGAAATGGGTTTTAATTTGCACCAAATTGGGACAGTTGTTAGGTTTATATGATTTAGAGAAGCATTGGATATAGGGGTGAAAATGGTGGATAATATCCTATCTCTATTAAAAAGGGTAAATTTCGCTTGAGGTCACTAAATTTTGTCCTTTGTCACGAATTGATCACTCAACTTTGATTTGTCCCTCCATAGTTACTGAATTTTTAATTTGTCCCAATCAAGTCACCCTATAATTTTTCCATCCAAAATATTAACGGAATATAACTTTTCCGTTAGTATTTTGGACAGAATGAGCATATTCCGTTAAAATTTTGGATGGATTGAGCATATTCCGTTATATTTTGGACGGAATGAGAATATTCCGTTAATATTTTGGATGGAAAAGTTATAGGGTGATTTGATTGGGACAAATTAAAAATTCAGTGGCTATGGAGGGACAAATCAAAGTTGAGTGACCAATTAGTGATAAAGAACAAAGTTTAGTGACCTTCAGCGAAATTTACCCATTAAAAAAATTGAAATTGATGCGGATATCCGATATTGACTATATTTGTGTGAATATGAATATAAATATAGTTTTACGTTTCAATTATCAGTATCCGAATAGTAGATATATACCATATAGTTTTATATGTATTATGAATAAATTATGTTATTCACTATTATAATTAGACAAATATTATGAACTTTAGTATATGTTAATAATATTTTTATATTATTTAATAAATATTCGACCTGTATCTGACTATCTGTATCCATTTAATATCCAATCCATATTTGTATTTGAAAAATTAGAAAGGAATATGGATATCATTTTACCACTATCCGCTCTGTATCTGCTTTGTTTTCACCCCTAATTGGATAAAATGACATGTTATTTTGGCCATTTTGATAATTTTGATGATAAAAGTTTTAATTTTCAAATAAAATGAAAATTAGAAAGAAATTTATGAAGTTATTGAACAAATAGATGGCCAAGTAATTAAATTTTATGAAAGTAAGTATTATTTAATGATGCATTAAAGGTTTATAATTGCAGAATGTTAAAAGTTCAAGTCACTTAATATACGATGAAATTTATATCAAATCTTATCATATTTTATAGACATAATTTGTGAAAAATAAAAAATTGTGTTTGTAGTGTTGAATTTCATATGTAATTTTTATTTTTAAAGATTGTTAAAATAAAAAATTATAAAGTAATATCCTCAAATTTAAAAATGTTATTGATCCTTAGTTTCTTACAGTAAAAGTTGGAGAACGGTGCTATTTTTAATACGAGCTGTCGCATCAAAAGGTAAACTGCTTAAAGAATTAATGGTAAGCAAATTTGATTTTATCTTTTGTTCAAATCTGATCGGAGCAATCAAGGATTGATACTTAAATTAAAAGGTTAAAATAGAGTATATGTAGAACTGTAGGACCATCAACCTCCCTTCTCCCCTCTTCTCTCCTCTCTTTTTGTTATTTCTTTTGAAGCAAACTCTAAAGAATCCAATATAAACTAATGTAAGCATGCCACAGCATGCTCATTTATTTGATTTTGAAGAATTATTACAAGGAGTTGGCCTTTTTTTAAGCTTGTTCTCGAGCAGGTAACAACAAAATTGAAGTCAAACTACTTATTCAATTTTAAAGAGCATATTTTAAACCAGCATTTATGCCCAGATAAAAATTTGAGTAGGGAAGTATACTCAAAATTGCAATCAAATTTTCTGGAAATATACACAAGACCGGCAAATTTTCTTCAGACAATTTTGCCATGCCTGTAGCACAGTATTTTGTCTTTTTGGCGCCTCGCTTTTTTTTTTTTTTTTTTTATGTTAACCTCCTTTATTGTTTTTGTTTTGTTTCTTAGAAAGGATTGGATCATGGATTCATGGGTCGGGCAGCAGCCATTGATGGACCTGTGGGGTGTTGTGTTGTCTACTAAGCTGAATTCAGATCCAAGGCAATACCGACTGAGTAGAATAATTAAATCTGAGTTGTCAGTTTTAATCTGACACGAGTTTCAAAATGAACCCCTTACATCTGCATAGTACCAAATTTCAATGACTCAGGCAGGCTGGGAGTCAGGGGTGCAAACGGGTCGGATATTTATCCGACTGCGGATACGGATATGATTTTGAATTTTAATTATCCATATCCGAATAGTAAATATATATCATATAGTTTAATATATATTATGAAAATATTTAAGTATATATCTACGGATATCCGATATCCGATCCGTATCCGTACGTATTCGTATCTGAAAAATAAAAGCGGATACAAATATTGTTGTACCATCTATCCAATCCGTATCTAATCCGTTTGCACCCCTAGCTGGGAGCTCATTGGAGCTCATTGTACTTAGTCAGGTACCCGGGACGATATGGATTCTACTAAGCTAGCTCTATATAAACTCTACTCTGGAGAGGGGTCTTATGTTTGGTTGGAACTTTTCAATCCATCTCAAAATTGGTGCACACTTGATCCGTACAAGTTTTAATACAAATCAAATGGTTTCAATCAGGTATTAGATACCCATCGTACTGTTGCTTACCAATAACCTGTACTTGTGGATAAAATTCCTAGCTATCGAGAATCAAAGGCAGTCGGTCCTATGGGCATCAGACCAAATTCAGTTTGATGTCAGTTCATAACTATTTAATCCGCAACAAGATTTGCATAGACAACTTTAAAATTAGTGCGAATCAAGTACAGATAAATCTTGATACGAATCGGACGACTCTGATCAGACATATATCACACCGAATTAAGTTTGATGCTCCTGGAACCGCTCTCTACTCCTAACTATGTAGAGTGGAATGCAGAGATCAACCATTCCTAAAATTGATTTTGGGGCCTGGGCTTTTTTTTTTTGTGTGAGAAAGATTAAAAGCAAAATCCACTTTGGTCCGTCTAAATTTAGAACTTTTACTTAAAGAGCGCTCAGTAGGGGAATTCCATTCCAGGTTGGATGCACTTGCCTCAGAAATCAGAAGCGTATATATATGTTCAATCAATGTTCGCCCCACGAAATTATAATTGAAACAGGCTAGGAATTATTTCCACCAAAAGTATTTAATCCTATATTATCCCCTGCAGATGTGCCCCTGTAAAGCCCAAATCAACCTATGCAACAAGTTGGCCTGTATATATATAGGGACTTCTAAATCTGAATCCAGTTATTTGGATCTTGCTTTCAAGGCGTGAATAGCAGCAGAAATAAACCAATACATACTTTTATAACATCAATTCATACTTACTTTTTTGAATTTAATCAAAAAGCAGTTAAAAGTTCTTTAGAGGTAAAATATTGAACACTATAATATTCCATACTTTTTTATACGATACTAAATAGTAAATGCTACTATTTTAGGTCGGCAAAGGCACTGCCCCTAGTATTTACACATGGATTAAAAAGCTACTCGCTGCGATAAAACATACAGAAGGATTTTTCTTACCATTTTGAACCCCGCTGGCACTTACAGGCACAACCCTCAAGGTAAAACCACACAATAAATATATACAAGAGCAAAATTGGATATTTAAATGCTTTGAAATAGATTTGGCAACTTGGCATGTAATTATTCCCAACTCACACTATTTTTCAGCAATCAAAACAACAGAAAGGTCATTTTAGTTGAAAGAATCAAAAGGCTCAACTAGGTAACCAATCTGAAGTCACCAAACCAAATTACAACATGCATTTGATCCCTGAATCTATTAGGACAAAAATCAATTTAATCCCTATCCTCTTCACATAATAATTTGTCCTGAAGCTATTTAATAAGGAACAATACAGCCTCATCTGTCAGCCATATAATTTAACATCACCATGCAGCACGTTTATTTTTTTAACACGATTGGAACAAGTCTGCATAATTAAGCTAATCAATACGAGTTTTTTATGAGAAAGATGGAAAGGAACATATTGATAAACTACTTTTAAATGTAGGGGTGCAAACGGATCGGATATTATTTGACCATATCTGTATCCAAAAGTTAGAAACAGAAATTCAATATCCAAATATTGGTGTGAATTGGGATATGGTTTTAAATTTTAATTATTTGTATCTGAATAGTAGATATATACCATATAGTGTAATATATATTATGAAAAAAATTATGTATAATCTACTGCTATTATCCGTATTCGTTTCCATCTAATATGCAATCTGTATCCGTATCCGAAAAATAAAAACAGATACGGATATGGTTTTACCACTGTCCAATCCGTATCCGATCAATTTGCACCCCTAGTTAAATGCGAAATTAACTCCAATCCCTCAAAGCCCTCACTATTGTCAAAGAAACCTCACATGGAGAACTACAGTCAGCTAAAGTTTCATTACATAGTTATAACTTCTAACTTCCAATTGTTTTCACTCTTTTTAGGATATGATATTGTAACAAGAACAACAGAAACTAGATGATATTCAGAGAAAGAAAGTCACTTTTACCAACAAAATTCAATATTGGAATCTTATCACCTGAAATTGTTTCATCCACAACCTTCCTATAAATAAAATTTATGGTAGAAAAGGCTTTGAACATTTTACTCTTTAACAGACCAAGTTCGCTAATTTGTTTGGAAAGTTTCTCATTCACTATGTTTTAACAATCTTTTCTGACATTGTCTAGCGTGAATACTTAAACAACCATACTGTGAACATTAAGTTGAGTTCAATAGTTCATTATGTTGCTCTTCTGTAAAAAAATTCAAGGACCAGATTGCTCTTTCGATAGTGTAGCAGTGAAATTAATTTTCCAAATAGTTTAGGGACCAAATAAGCAGTCTAGTTAATCAAGAACAGAAGGGCCAGAATATCTAATGGTAAGAACTATGAAGCACCTGACATGGAAAGTTGCAGCTCGTATTATCCTAGATTAACTGAGAAACCTACAAGGAGATTTACAAACACTTACTGTTACAACAAGATATAATATGATATAAAGTTCATTCCATAAATTAAACTAATGATAGCATTAGACAGGTAAAACACAGTATGAATACCACCAGTCCATATCAAGGGTATCATAAAATGAACACCTTTTTCACGTAAAATCGAGTCAGAACTCAATTCCACATAATTACCACGCAAACTCACACAAAATATCATTATTTTGACCTAATAATCACACATATGACCACTAACAACCCCCATCGTCAGAAAACCAACACTAATTTTTCTCATACCCTTCTTTAGTTGCTCCGTCAGTCTCTGCCACAGGAACAGTCACGTAGCCGCCTTTTTTCGGGCTAGGAATCTCATCATACTCGTCCTCCTCTTCCTCGTCATCATAGTGAGACCCACCAATGATGACATGGCGGTTCGTTGCCACGGCGAAAAGGAAGTACAAGGTGGCTGCAGTGAGGGCCCCGCAACCGACACCGAAGAGGAGACCAGCAGCAACAGCAAGGATGTCTCGGGCACGATCTTGGAGAGAGGAGGCGAGGGGGGTAATGGAGCGCTGGCTCGGGATCGGACGGTCCAGATGTGAGGGTTGGGGTAGGTGGCGAGACACGTGGAAGGGGGAGATGATGCGGTAAACGGCGATGAAGGTGGAGGGATGGCGAGCGGTTAAGGATCCGTCGGAGGAGGATTCAGAAGTTTCAGAGGAGAAGGAGGTGAAGGAGTAGGAGATGAGGAGGGTGTTGCCGGGGTGGAAAGGGCGGCCGGGCCGGGCGGAGGTGGAGGCAGATAGAGAGAGAATGGTGGCGAAGAGGAAGAGGAGAGAGGCAGCGGTGGCCATGGAAAAAACCGATCGGAGTAGGAGAGAAGAGAGGAGAGGGGATTGTCGGTGAGGGTTCGGAGGAAGAAAGCGTTTGTTTGACTCGATTTGATTTTGGGAAGGGAATTTCTCTTTCTTCTTTGGTTACTTAATTGGGGCTCAACTTCTTGCGATTTTGAGTTACGGTACCCCTATGTCTCTTCGTCTAAAGAATGGAGGGTGGGACAGTAGTAATCTATTTAACTAGTGGGGTCCATATTTCAGTTAATCAACACAGGAAAGCTGGAAGACCGATGAGGAATCTTGCCCGAAATCATGGATGTTGTCATGTTGGGCTTCTTCGGTTTATGATAAAAAATCTGAGCCGGGTCTATGGAGAAGTATATGCTGTTCAACAGTCCTCCCCCAGAAGTCCTCCCCCAGAAGTTGACGAATTCGCAACCTCTGAGATATCTCATATTTTGCGTGACATTTTTGAATATCTCAACCATTGAATACGTTCTGCACGAATCTTAAAGCTCAATAATACGGCCCCCCTATGCTATCTCCGAATAGGCACCTGACACGTCGGTCACGCAACATATGAGATATCTCAGAGGATACGCACTCGAAGTTGACCCGACAATTTGGGTCTCATTTTCTACAGATTTAGTGAAGTTCAAGATTCATACTTTTCCTCCAAGGTTTATTTATTACAAAGTCCACTATCAACAATAAAAGAAAGAAAAATCTACCGAATCGAATTGTCAGTTGCGTTTCACGTTTCGGTGAAGACTTCAACTAGAGCATGGCTCTTTGTTTTGCAGTTACAATGTCAATTGGTAGTTTCATCACATGTCTGCACATGATGATGTCGTCACAGAGTTGAAATTAGATATAGGCCTATAGTTATTTGAGGTTGCATGACGTTGCAATTTTACACAACACAGTTTGCTTCCATAACATAGATAAATAATAGTTTCATCACAGCAGTAAAATTGATTTAGGATCAGGTACTTCCCTAATGGCTACCATATTTTTCACAATAAAAAGGAAAGAAAAAAAAAATGAAAGAGCATTATTAAGCGAGCCACTGTGAAATCATTTTTTTTTTCCAATTGAACAACTATAGGAGAGGCTATTAGATTTGTATACGCACAGTGCATCTTCCCTATGGAAAAGGAAAGCGCATTTTAAAACACAAAAAAGCAAATGTAGACATGCACTGATGAGTGATTTTGGAAATCTGGTGGTGCTGTGGACCTGTGGTACACAACGCAAATATTAATCACCAATCACAGATTATAGTAGGGATGATGCATACCCACTAGACCACCCAATCAAAATTGTCCTAACTTGTAATCATTTCCATTTCTCAGCACTAATAAACAAAATTTGAGTTAATTCCATGCTGGTGATGTCCCACCACCTACAATTGTCATCGTTATATCTACACATAGCCAAACAATTGCAACATATTAGCGCGATATCCATATGATTAAGATGGTAAGGATCAAATTAAAAGTAAACATATTAGATACCCCCACCTCCTAAATACTAATTTAGGTGCGATGATCATATAAGATTTTTGAAATACAAACAGTTGGTCCCATAACAGAAATATTTTAAACTACTTCAAACTAGGAACGATGAAATTTACAGAGTATTCTGAAGTACCCTTTAAAACTAAAAAAAGCAAATCTAAACTACCAAACAGAAAGGGCTCTGCTTTTGCAAATTCTTTTCAAAACTTAACCCAACTATTACACAACTTCAACTTTTATATTTGCTTCTAGTTCTGTTTCAGCTTCAGATTTGCCGGCTTCTTGTCTTGACTCCACCTCAGGAGGGCTCTGCTTTTGCAACTCTGTTGGGTCAGAATCCATCAGTGCTTCTCCTTCCTCCAAGTCGCCGGCACTACCACCACCATCTGCTTCAATAGGTGTAGCAACCTATAAAGTAAATGAAAAAAAGAAAAATATTCTGAACAAGTTAACAAGGCATAAAGACCAGTAGATTTTGAAGGAGATCCCCAAGTTTAGAATATACTTGAAATGAAAAATATTCTTAATAGCTACTACAAGTTTAGAACATACTTCCAAGGAGATCCCCAAGTTTAGTACAAGGCATCAAGACCGACTCAAAAAGAAAGAATTAGAGGCGCCCAATCAGTACAAGGCCGGTACATTTTCCCACTGACAGCACAGGGTTTTGTGGTACAAATTTTTCAACCCCAGGGACTTGCACTTGCTTCTAGCAAGAGTGCAGAAACCAACCTTCCATTAGAACTTAATTTAAATTTTGTTGGTGAGGCACCTGTCAAGTGCATTGATGACATGGTGCTGATGTGCACTCAGGTCAATGGTGATGTGTTGCAAGTCTTTCTTCTCTAATGGAAAGGGAGTATTACAAAGTGGGGCCTAATTGGACCCAGTGTAAACTACTACTTCATATTTTTGATTGAAAAGAATTATCTTATTCTAAAAACAAAGTAAGAGAAATAGATGGAAACTAAAAAGAAGGTTGCTAACATCACTCGTGAAAATTGCCTCTCACCCAGTACAGGATTCACTCTTTTTTTTTTTTTTTTTGCTTTAAAATTCGTTCATGGTTCACTCCTCCTTTGATTTAAAATTTGAACAGGGTTTACTCTTCAAATGTATAGATTTCACCTAATTTTTGTGCGTCAAAAGTCGTGCCAACTAAAAAAATGGGTGACCCTTTGAACTACCACTTGCATTATTTACTATTTTGGTTGCACTGGAATGTAATACAAGCAAATACAAAAGAAAAAGTTGTGTTCATGCACCTGGGCCTCTTCGGGCTGAATCGTGGGACCTTTGGTTTCTTCCCTTTTTGCCCTCTTATTCTTCTCGGTGGTTCTAGCATGCAACTTGGCACGGACATCTGATGGTAACAACTCTGGTGGTACTACCCCTTCGATCCCAATTCCAAGATCAGAGTACTACAAATTATAACACAAATCATCATAAGACAATGTTGGCTTCAACACGCATTCCCAGACAAAATAATGTAATAGACATAAGCTTATTAGTAATAAATAGTAAAAATGCAACTAAAACATACCCGACAAAAACTTTCCAGATCTTGTTTTGCTGCAAACCGAAGCCCTTTCCAACAGTACACCTGTTTCAAGAGTCATAAGAGTAGTACTTAAAAAGTGAACCTGTTTACCATCTTGCAGGCTTGTAACATGATGCAAAGACAAGGGATCTGACACGACAACACAAATTTTATAACTTACTCGGTTGTTCTTATGGTGATATTCAGCTTCAATCCCAGACGCTGGATCCATCTGTTTATCACAAAGGAAGACTAATGAATAACAATAATTCTAGAAATAAACACGATCCTTTATTATTATTTTTTTTGGAAAGATGCATCTGCTACAAACTTGACTGTACCAGCCTGGAAAAATGTGAGCACTGGACAGGTGTATGTCAAGTACAGTTTGGTATGTACTGGTACATGGAAATACTTACGTCTTCTGCAAGTGGTTTCCAGTATTCATTAATTGATGGCATGCTGACACGCTCAGGGTCTGTCAGAGCATTCTACAACATAAATAAACTATGTCAGAATTAGATATATGCAACTGAACTTTCATGCGATATAAATATTATAACTTGTGTAGAATAAAACAAATGGCAGGAATTGCTTACAGGATTTTGATCAGACCATTTCCAGAGCTGGCTTAGCTCCTTGTTTCCCAATCTCCATCTAGGTTTGCTACAAAAGCAATATTTTGCAAAATAATTGACAAATTTACGGTCTAAAGAAAAGTAACTAAATTGCATTTAGAAATAAAATAAATGCCGTACCGTTTTCTCACACCATCTTGAACTGGTTTTTTCTCAGTAGGTTGCTTCTCAAAAGGCAGACAGCCATCTCGTTTCCACCAAACCTATACATCCAACTTATGAATTCCACCTCTAAAGTAAACACCTTATACCTTAAAGCAAGAATGAAAACTTATATTAAAAAATATGCTTACCCAATTTCTCTCTCGCTCTAATATATGTTCAATGCTTTGGAGAAATTCCTTCCCTTTTGGTGGAATGATCTCTAGAAGTCTCTTAACCCGCTCTTCACACAACTTAATTTCTTCTTTCTGAAAAAGGAAGATTAGTGCCATTTCTAGTAAAAATTTGAGGAAGAAATAAGATACAGATACTAACCATGCTCTCTGAGGGGCTGTCTTTCTCACTCTTTCCAGATGCCTGAAAAAAGTTTGTTAATCTCAAATGGAACTATTAAAGAATATATGGATATGGATATTGACATATCTTTGCATACTCCAGCAGCAAGAAAATCATGCATGTCCCTAGGAAACATATCAAGTATTTCTTTCTGCTAAAAGTACATCCTTTTCTATTAGACTAAAATGATGCTCAAGTAACCCTCCTAGGCTGCTGATTGGAATATATACATCAAAATCAGCAGAGCAGTATTTTTCATATTTCCATGATTAAAAATACATACAAGAAAAATTCTCTTTTATTTTACAGGTAAACATGAATTATTGCAAAGAACTGTACATTGGGGCAAATTTAGAAGGAGATATGAACTCGATATTGGTTTTAAAAGAGAGTATATGACCTTCAGGTAGTCAAATAAAATCAGACATTGAAGAAGGATATGGCGACGAAAACTAGGGTCCTTCAGCTGGCAAAATAATTATCAGAGTAAACAAAACCTATGTGAGAAACATTTTAATGTCTTCTTATTTGAATAATATTAAGCATTTTCAAATATGAACCTCAAGCCCCATAAGGTTACTGCTAGTAAGGTACTTAATGCTAAAAGTAGCTTCTTCCTCTTGTTCAAGATTATTGGCCTTCCCTTCATCCTCAGTAAGAGGTTGCGCTTCAAATGTATCCAATACAACCTAAAAATTCAAAAACAACATTTTATTTGCGTAATGATACATGACAAATAAAAAATAGAGTGTTACTAGGATTATACATACCGCTAAGTTGCCAGCAAATTTTTGCCATTTGGGTTGACTCAATGTAGTTTGAGCTGGGTTGCTGAAATGTTCCTGCATGAACAATGATTAGATTATTTACTTGTCTTATTATTTGCTTATTATTTACGATCAGTTTCATGAATATTTAAAAGAAGTTTTCTCGCAGAACTTAACAAACCATCTATGAACTCCATAACAAGATAGCATTTTCTCCTCGGGGTAACCCAAAAAAACATCCCCAGTAATAATAAAATTAAACACTGCTTAACACTCTACGCAATCACACCTATCAAGCCCACAAAATACAGAGTATAGAAAGATGATACAGATCTTAAGCATAGAACACAAATATTGAACACATATTTCAAGCTCGGTTCACAACCATAATCAGATCATGCCGAACTATTAATTTTTATTTATCTCTGTCTATTTCTATCATTTGTTTCTGAGGAAATGTAAAGCTCTTGCAAAGCCCTCCACAATTTTAAACTTCATTGGCTTACTTGTTCCAATAACATAGATCTATTTGGTCATAAAAAAGGGCTTTACAAACTGTTCAAACAGAGAATTCATTATATCTGAACAAAAAAAAATATTGAACACATGTCAAGCTCGGTTCACAACCATAATACTCAGATCAAGCCAAACTATTATTTTTTATTTATCTCTGTCAATTTCTATCATTTGTTTCTAAGGAAATGTAAGCTCTTGCAAAGCCCTCCACAATTTTAAACTTCATTGGCTTACTTATTCCAATAACATAGAACTATTTGGTCATAAAAAGGGCTTTAAAAACTGTTCAAACAGAGAATTCATTATATCTGTACAAAAAAAAAATCAACTTAATGATGCAGAAACCATACCTGTAGACTCCACAAGGTTTTGTAGAATTTAAAATCAATAGGCACCCCTAAATTGATTAAAATAAAAAATAATTTAAACCGATGAGAAACAAAAATACAAATCATTTCTTCTGACAATAGGTGGGATGAAATTAAAGACGTAATACCTTCAGATGCCTCCTTCTCATACTTGGTTTCATTCGAAGTATTAAAAACTCCCTTGATATTCACAGCTACAAAATTTATGAAGATAAAACTCAACAACAACAACAACAACCAAACCTTTAGTCCCAAACAAGTTGGGGTAGGCTAGAAATGAAACCCAATCGATGAAGATAAAACTCCAAGTAATAAAATATACTAGTTATATGCAAGATAGACGGAGGTTGTATTTACCTGATCGTTCTGACAAAGGGAAAAAATGGGCGAGAAACATAAGAATTCGACCACAGAAAACTACATCATTTGCCTGGAAGTTAAGTAAAAATAAAAATAATATAATGGCACACTAGTTGAGTAGCATGTTTGATCTTAACAAAATTTCTCTTCAAGATGTCTAAATTTAAAAAAGCACACCTTCGAGAGTCTCCTAAGCAGCTGGTTACAAGTTCTTAGCATAACTAACTTTCCGCGACCAAAAAGCTCTTGCTAAAGAGAGAGAGAGAGAGAGAGAGAGAGAGAGATTAAGTTAGCTAAGCAAGTGGTTTCAAAACAGATAGCAGGCACCTACATAATTGGTGAGTATAATTTACCACTCAGAACACACCTTGCCCAAAATATCTTGTTTGCTTTCTATATATGCAAACACTTCTTTGCAATCCTTAATAGTTGACATCTCCGTCAAATCCTCTAACAACTGAAAAATCATGCCTCCTTCCACATGGCCTCTTTCACATAAATAAAGCACAATATCTGGAAAGAAAAAGAACAAACAGAAAATTGTCATAACCTAAATCAGGATTTTGAAATGAGCATGGACTTAAAGTGACAAAATGAGAAAGTACCAAGGAGGTGAGGTATTTGACCACCATTTTGACTGCGTTGCATCATCCTCTGACCTGATTGAACTGCTGATGACTAACCAGAGGGAAATTAGATTGTTAAAAAAAATTTAGTCCATTTTGACTTAGTAATGCTGTTAGTAGCAACCAGTTGAATGGTAGTGCCTCCTATCCTTAGGATTCATTTGAAATATTGAAATCACATCGCAAAAAGACAATAAACATCAATTTGTGGCTTGTTTTCTTTGTTTCAGATATGCAATGAATAGTAACCGACACACTGTATACAATAAACACCAATTTGTTGCTTGTTTTCTTTGTTTCAGATATGCAATGAATAGTAACCGACACACTGTATTCACATAATTTGTTTTCCAGGAGAAAATAAATGCATATATGCAATTTGACTGAGATTTAAATGAAAAGGGAAGAAAAAAAAGAGATTAAAAGCTTACAACTAATTCTTGGAGCAAGGTTCTAAGAGCATTTTCCAACAATTGGTTTTCATCCAGGACCAGTACTGTTTGTTTCTATCAATTTAAAGCATAGCAAAAATTTGAAAGTTAATTGCAGCGCAAATAATATTATGATCATGGTGATAATTAAATTAAACTATACCAAAACAACATAATCTAGGTAGTTACCTGAGGCTTAATAGCTTCCTGCACTGCTCGAAGTGCAAAATTTTCTGGAGGTTCATCTTTCATAAGCACATTTGTAAACACCCCCTGAGATATTGAAGAAGTCAATGTCTTACGAGAGAAGAAGAGATGCTAAGTTTCTATAAATATTAAATGTAAAAATTTACGTGAAAGCAGCATGAAAGTACATGAACATCATAATTTAATAATCTTAAACCTATCTTAATTCTTAACTGAAGAAAAACCCTAAAACCTGACTGAGGATATGATAGCAGTGAATAGTAAACATATATAAGCTTCATCCTCTGATTTTGTGTGATTCCATGTGGTTTCCAAGTTAAGCTAGGAATTACAAGATTGACCACGAATTGCAGGAGACTCATTCCTAAAGAAACAATCCAGGTGTTATTCCTACCTAATTCCCTAATCGTTTCCACAAGAGTTCCGATTGGGCTTTCTTTTCATAACCAACAATGAAGAGGGGAGAGAGAGAGAGAGAGAGAGGGTTGTATAAGCATAGTACAATGATTCGGTCGCGATCGGCATGGGAGGAAACAGGGAGGGGAGAGCGATCCTTGGAATGGTGGTGAAGAAGGATGCGAAGCCCCGGAGCGCCAGAAGTCGCCTCCGCCATGGCCGGAGTAACTCGCGATAGAATAGAGCGTGCGAGCTGAGGCCGAGTGTGACAAGCTCCGACGAGGTTTAATCAGTATTCCTATTCTGGCTGCTTCGTTCGGAGGATTAATTGGGCTTTATGGGCCAAGATATTTGGGCCTGTAGAATTTGAATAGAGCAGGTTTAATCAGATTCTTGTAAATCGTCGTTCCTTGAGATACTGCTCGGGGAAGTCTAAAGTGATCTTGGATCCGGATCCTAAAGTAACTCAAATTTTGGGTTTGGATTCGGACCGTCCGATCAAAACCCCGACTAATTTCATCCAACATCGGATAGATGGACGGTGGACCTCTTCAATATTCATGCCGGAGCAGATCGGACGGTCCGGATCCAAACTCAAAATTTGAGAGTTATTCTGGGCACGCGCAATCCCCTTCTCTCTTTTTCTTTCTTTTTCTTTTTCTTTTTCTTTTTGCCAGGAATGCTCGTAGGTTGGTAGAATTGAAAATGAATTGTGGAACCCAACAGGCATAATCAAAACCAAGTACATCAAGCATTATTTCACATGCCTGAGACCCGAGTAGTCTCACCATAGGCACGCCAATCCATTTTATTGGTGGCAGGGTCGGATAAATTATTCAATACAAATTAAGATAATAGTTGGAAAAAGACCAACTTGAGGAACACCGAATCGTAGAGTCACCAGTAAAAACCAAACTAAGCAATAGATGTTGTGAGTTGTGACGAATGTTCTCCTTAGAGTACTTGTGACGGAAGTTCTCATACAATATAACTGCCCATAATTATTTGGTGTATAAATAATACCATTAAAAATCTCCTTTTCCTTTTCTATTGAATAGATGTTGATCGATTAATTATATGGTTTATTTGAGCCTAGTGATATACTTATCCAGAATATATACACCAAAAAACCAATCCAATTATAAAATAGAATAGAGAGTGTAGAGTATCGAAGAAGAGAAAATGATGAATCAAATCAAGGCATAAGGTACATGGACAAATTTTACGACGTTATTTGAGAAAATGGCGATTTGTAATGGATGAAATGAAAATTTAATGCGGAATTTAGTGAGACCATCTTCAAAATTTTGGTTTCTAGTCTGTAAAATTGCCTGTTGAGTATTGCATACTCTTAGGGGCAATCTTTTATAGTTAGCAAGTTAAATTCAGTATGTGAGGGGCTAAGTTGTGGAACAAGCAATCTAAATTTTTGTAAATATTCATAACTTTTTCTTGTTCAATATATTGTTGGCGACACTTTGTCGCTAACCTTCAAAAAAAAAAAAAAGTTGCATGTTGAGTTTTAGTTGATGTCTAGCTGTTCCCCTATTTTCTCTGTTTTGCATTTTCCTTTTTTGCCAGTTACCATAATTAAATAAGCTCTAACGTTATTTTTAAATTTACCATAAAAAAACCATTTAACTACGGATTCTTGTAAATTTCAAATTTGATATGACCGCAGCGTCAGATAGCAGACAGAAATAGAGTGTCCGCCACAGTTAAATGGCAGACACATATTTTTTTTTTGGGTAATCAAACCTGTTGCATTTGAATTGTGTGACCCCATAAACTATTTTAACCAATCAAAGTTTGAAAACAAGTCAAAGCATCGTAAAAACCAAATTTTTGAGACAATTTTTTTTTTATGTGTTCGCCATTGTCATAGCGGACGCTATTTAGCTGTCTGCCACGACAGGTTACGGCCGTGTCAAATTTGAATTTTACAAAAATTCTTAGTTAAATGATTTATTTTTTTTATGGAAAATTTAAAAATTCCAGGTTATATATTTAACTTGGCTTTTGGAATCTTCCAAGTCAAAACGCACTTTTTCAGAAAATAAAAAGTATATATTTTTCAGGTCCTTTGAGTATCTAATTTTTCAATGAGTATAAAATGTATATACTTCATCACACAACAATCGTACTGAGAAAATATCACAAATTCACTTCTGATTTATATTTTAAAATATGTTTTTTTAGTATACACACGTTTTATTATATAAATACATGCTAATCCATCATAAATACTTGTCTTAAAATGTAAATACTAATTTTACTAATAGAAATAAATGCTTGTCTAATATAAGTACGTCCTTAATATAAACATGTCTTATGTGGCTTTTGTGAGAAAATCAAGCCAAAGCTTGTCGCCCATTGAGATTTCTAACTAAACCTCACTAATGTATCCTAATCTATAAATATGCAAGGATAATGTCATGAAAGGCTTACAATTTTTTGTGACAAATTTGTTCCTCAATTTTTTAATTTTGACGGAGTTAAACAAGTCCAAAAGGGAGATGAAAAAAAAATCTGGCCGTGATTAGAAGATTTAGAATAATGTTATTAAATGTATTATTTTTATTTGCATGTCTTGTATTTTAATTAAAAAATTGAAAAGAATTACTTGTGTTTTGAATTTTCTTGATTAAAAAAAAATTAGTCAAAATTAATTGTACATTTGTATTTTATTTTTATTTTAGTAATGATTTGCATATGTATAAAATGAATACGTTTTAATGATCTATTTATATAAAATAATAAAACAAACTATTACATTAGTATTGGTTCTTATTCGTCTGCTACTGTTTCATTACTCAATAATCTTAACCGATAAAGATAAAATATAATAAAATCAATTCTAAAAAGTAAGGTTAGATCATTTCTTAATGGATACATGGATACATGTATAAAAATATGTTTCTACCAAACCGTATCTGTGACAGTGAGCATAAAAAAAGGTCCTGACCTATCTATGACAGTGAGCATATAAAAAAAAAACAAACCAAAAGTCAAATTTTGCTATTTCACTCAAGGTTCTAAATAGCGTTTATAGCGTCGTAGCGGGAAGGCTAAAAAAAAAGCTATAGCGAATAGCGTCGCTATAGCGGAAGCTATTCCAAATAGTGTTTTTTTTTTTACATTTCGTATATTCAATATTTGTACTAAATATCAACATTATCTAAAGTCTCATAGAACAATAAATAACACCAAAGTAATTAAGAAATTATAATATTCATATTGAACCAGTACAAAGTTCAAATTGCGGTTCAAAATATCCATAGTAATATCATAAACTATCGATTTTTCCTATTAAAAATATCTTAAGCATCATGATTCATGACATAATTTTTTTTTTTCTATTCAAATTTTATTTTCGATTTGGACTTTTTTTCTATTCAAATTTCAATTTCTATTCCCAATTTCAAATTGATTTATCTGTAGCAAGTAGCAACAAATTCAATTTCGGTTTGAGATTTTTTTTATCTTTATTTAAAACCCATATAAATTGCTTTAAAAAAAAACCCATATTGTATAGCGCAAATAGCGCGAATAGAGGACCGCTATAGCGCTGTAGCGGTCGCTATAGCGGCCGTAGCGCAAATAGCGCATTTTGGTGTCATAGCGTAGCGTTTGGGGTCCAAAAACGCTATAGCGGCGCTATAGCGCGCTATTTAGAACACTGATTTCACTTGATGGAATAAACACATTGACGAGTACACAAAAGGTTGCAGTTATACATCAAGTCCGATTTTTTTTATTAATCGAAAATAAATAAATAAAATATCGCGAAAGGAAATCGATTTGGTGAAATTTTTAATATCTAGATAAATCGGGATTGATAATCCCGTTTCACGGGACGGGACAATTTATCCCGTCCCACTAATCCAAATCCGTAACCAGCTAATTTTTTTCTTAGTTAATAGGTTAATCAAAGAAAAAAATAAAAATTTGTTGGATGGGATAATCTATCCTGTCCCACAACTTATTTTTTTTGTTTCTTCTCTTCTTAGTTAATAAGTCACAGAGAAAAAAATGTGGGATGGGATAGATTAACCAGTCCCACAATTTTTTTCTTAGTTAATTAGGTTAGCGGGGTTACTAATTTGAATTAGTGAGAGGGGATAAATTATCACGTCCCGTGGGATGGGATAAATGATCCCGTTTTACCTATATTTCGATTTTCAACAGAAAAACACCACCCTATCGCTATATTTTTTATTTTTATTTTCTATTAATAAAAAAATCAGTACATCAAGTACCACACTAGGTTTTGGCCGAATTTTTTATTAATATTAAAAATAAAAAATAAAATTTCACATTTGCACTCAAATTTTTGAAAATTCAAAATCTGTCAAATCCGGAGAATAATTCTCCGGATTCAGACCTTCTTTCTGGAAAATTATTTTTCGAAAAGAAATTTGAGTTCCTGGAGAATAATTCTCCGAAAATGTGTTTTTTTTATTTTTTAATTAAAATAGAAAATGTTATAATTTATTTATTTATTGTATTAAAATATTTGAAATACTTTTTATATTTATTGAAAATAGATAGAATATTTATTAGAAAGACTCCGACAAATAACTTGAATCAATATTTTTCACCCGGATTTCTTATGACTGTAAGAAAAATTAAAATACTTCTTTGTGTGTTATTGGAAAAAAAATAAAAATGTTTTGGATCTAAGTTATTGATTCCAGTTTAAAAATCACTTTTGAGTAAATAAATAAAATATCATGGTCTTTCTAGTACATTCAAATTTTAAAATACTGCATCTATTTGAAAAAAATGATACCAAATCATTTCGTCTGACAAATGTAAGATTAATTTTTTTTCAAAAATAGAAGAACCACAATATTTTCTGTATTTACCTAGAAGTGACTTTTGAACCGGAATCGATAACTCAGATTTAAATATTTTTATTTTTTTTCAATAACACACAAAGAAATATTTTAATTTTTCTTACAACCGCAAAAAATCCGGCCTGAAAAATGTTGATCCTGGTTATTTGTCGCAGTCTTTCTAATAAATCAAATTATATAATATTCCATCTATTTCAAAGAAATATATAAAATATTTCTAATATTTCAATACAAAAAATAAATAAACCATAACATTTTCTATTTTAATTGAAAAAAACACATTTTAGGAGAATTATTCTCTGGAAACACAAATCCGGAGAATATTCTCGGAAAGAAATCTTTGAATGTGGAAAATAATTTTCTGAAAAGAAGGCCTGAATCCAGAGAATTATTTTCCGGTTTAGGACAGATTTTGAATTTTCTTGAATTTGAGTGGAGAATGTTAAATTTTATATATTTTTTAATATTAATAAAAATTTCGGAGGTTTTGGTGTGTTTGAATATTTTATTGTCTTTCGTGTTCCCGTAGGAGAATATGAATTGAATTGTAATTGAATTCTTTTATGGATTCACAATGATGACAATATTTAATGAGTGAGGCTATGGTGCTATGCATAGCACCAATGGTTAGTGTACTACGACTCAATATGATACTTTTTAAAATCTTAACGGTCGATCCGAACCGTTCAATGTGATATCCATATGAATATGTACTTGCAAACTAAATTTTATATTTTTTTGAATTTTTTTACTATTTTTTTAGATAGGTAGAAAAATCAGTGTTTTCTGAAAATTCTGGACCATCAAAATTCTACCTATCTAAAAAAATAGTAAAAAAATTCGAAAAAATATAAAATTTAGTTTGCAAGTACATATTCATATAGTTATCACATTGAACGGTTCGGATCGACCGTTAGAATTTTAAAAAGTACCATATTGAACCGTAGTACGCTAGCCATCCGTGCTATGCATAGCACCATAGCCTCACTCATATTTAATTAATCACATTAAAACTTGTATTATAGTAAATGTTATGCAATATTCTTTTGTGGATAATAGCAAATGTTACGCATTTTAAGCGTTATCTAATAGACTAATTTCATCAAATACCATTAAATAAAGATGATTACAAGTTCTAATAATCATTTTATGAACAATAAAACTTGTATAAAATTTCATCATTATTTTTCATTGTAGGATGTAAATATAGTATAAATCGCATTTTAAAGGCTGATTTTTAAAATTATAAGTTACATTACAATTGTCAAAATTATCAAGTTTGATTCACATTCAATGAATTTTCAAAATATATTACTGCATATATGATAACTTCTAACTAATAATATGACAATATGGAACAATATTAGTAGTTAAAAGATTGTACAAATTAAATAGTGATACATTATATTACAACCTAGTATTAAATAGTGATACATTATATTGAGAAGAGATGACAAATTAGCTATTACGTGGCAACTTCTAATTCATTTTGTTAAAGCACCTTTTTAAGCAACTTCACAATTATGCGCTAAAAACCAATATGCTTGCTATCAAAGAGGTACGTGCATTTCACTTCAGAACAGATTGGCTCAAATTCAAATCGAACGGTTTCGGATTCAAACTCAAAATTTGAGTTACTTTATAGGATTCGGACTCAGTATCTAAATGGGAATCGGATCTACTCAAATCCAAAACACATGAACAGTGTTCCTGGAATTTCTGAAATTCAGAATCCAGCCGTTCAACTTTTTCTGTGCACGCATCTCGAAACAACTAGTTTTTATGTGCACGTATCTCGAAATAGTTCAATGGCTGGATTGTGAATTTCAGGAATTTCATAAACACTGTTCATGTGCTGAAATTTCAGCAGATTTGGATCCATCTAAATGGTATGAAACTTTTCCTTTTGAGTCCTTTGCAAAATTGAGAATCAGGATGAGGATTTTTTTAAAAGAAATTCAAAGAACTAAAGAAAAATCAGAATGAGGAATTATAAATTCAAAGGACCGAAGAACTTTTTCAAAGGATTTGCATTGTGAACGAGGCCTATACATTTTTCAAAGGATTTGCAATGGTGGAAACATTCCTACGTTGCAAATCCCTTGAAATCTTCAGCCGACATTTTTATTAATATCTAAAATTAATTATAAAATATTAATTATACTCAGCTTAGCTGGATTTTTTTTTTAAATGCCCAAACCGGCCTAAAAATGACCGGTTGGATTAAAAATTAGACCGACCATTTTTTGGCCGGTCAGGAGGTTTTTTTTTTGAAATATTTGTTAGATTACTTCTTTTGATGTATAATTAGCATAATTATACTAATACACGCTAAATTACTTGAAATTATGTTAAATTACGCTAAAATACGGTAAATTATGCTAAATTAAGCTAAATTATGCTAAAGTACGCTAAATTACGTTAAATTATGCTAAATTACGCTAATTACGCTAATTATACCGCCTATACATTTTTTAAAGGATTTGCAATGGTGGGAACATTCCCACATTGCAAATCCCTTGAAATCTTCAGCCGACATTTTTATTAATATCCAACCGGCCATTTTTTGGCCGGTTTGGACATTTTAAAAAAAATCCAGCTAAGTTGGATATAATTAATATTTTATAATTAATTTTGGATATTAAGAAAAAAAGCCGGAATCTTGAGTGTCTTGATATTAAGCCGAAATTTTTTCTAACTCCAAAGCCGTTCCCAGATTTACCTTAAAAAATTTCATCAAAAATGTAAAACTTAAGATTAAGTTTTAATGGTTTGATAGGATAACCTATTAAATTTCGATTCAAATTTTATATTCATCGTATCTTAATAATGACAAAATATATACAATTTTGTTAGTTTGGACGATAATATCGAAGACTAATAAATTTACTTGAAAGTTAGATTTACGCTAAAATTACCATTTTTTTTTTGTTGAAAATTGCATTGATAGAAAAAGTTACAAAGTAGCTGTTACATAAGATTAGATAACGAGTGTCTGTGAAAACATATAGCTAAACAAAACTAAAAACGCACAAGGGTATGTGCATCCTGTGAATGCAAATTTGATCATCTTTGCTTGATTAGAGTGATAGGAGTATAGTGATGGTTTCCTTTGTACGCATATCACAACCGAGAAGGCATTGAATCCAAACTAGATCGGAAATTGAATTGACTGGACTAGAACAATCATCCATCAGCTGAGAATGCACTGAATCAAACTAGACTGGGAACTAAATCAATCAGTCTAAACAGAAAGAGAAGAAGAAAGGCAGAGAAAGAGGCAAAAAGCAACACAAAACAACACACAAACATCAAACTAAAAACGGAAGGTATATCTGTGTACACAGACAGGAGACCACTCGCCCTTCCGTCACCGAAGAGGAGAAGGCACCTGCGATTGATCCGTTACTTCAGTCCGACATCCTTTGAAGAGATAGGAGTGACAGAGGTGTCCATGGCTTTTTTTTCCTTTCCCGATTGCCTCGGATTGCTTTTCTTATCTCACTGCTTTATTTATTTTAGGTTATCCTCAACCTCAACTCATATGCATGCAGTAAAAATCACCACTTGACTATTATGATGTGTAACATTATGAGTTGTAAGTTCATGAAATATTGATTCTTCCTTCTCAAACTCTTGATTAGTTTATAATGACTAAAAAATATACTCAATTAGCATTATATATGTTGTGTGTGCCTCTCATCTCATAATATATTTACATCATGTTTGATTTAGCATGATGTCAGGATAGTAGGCTATGTTTGGTAAGCTATATTATGGAGAAAAATTTAGTATTTTAGTATATGATATTTTAGGACATGTCATTTATAGGGTTGTTTTTTTAGAGATTTATGTTGCTATAAATTATGTCATTTGTACTCTATGTAATAATGAAGTCAAAAAATACAATTAAGTTTTCTAATAGATTTTTGTCTCTTGTTTCTCTCTCTTGTTTGTGACCTCTCTTTAGAAACCCTAACAAATTGGTATAAGAGTCATCTTCATTATCGGCGGTTGTTTGGTGATTTTAGGACTATTCCGCTACTGCCATTGAGGGTTTTCTGATTCGTCTATGTATCGTGGGAGAAGCATTCAGGCACAAGGTGTTTTCTCTGCGCACTCGTACTCCCCATAAAGACCAAGCAAGTAGAGGTACCATTCTTTCAAGATGTCAGAAGGTACATTCGTTAAGGTCCATATTTTAGACAATACCATACTTCTCAATGACATGGAGAGAATTGGTATCAAGGTGGACGATGAAGATGGGAGACAAAAGGGAAGAACTTGACTTCATCATCGACCCATTCGAGCTCTAAGCACAATAACCTAATTTACACTATTGCAGGAAGATAGGACACATCAAGGCCGACTGTTTCAAGATCAAGAATAAACCTAAGGCATACGAGAATGATACTTCTTCCGGCTATGCTAATTTAGTTGAAATTCAAGTTGACGATGTGCTTTAGGGATTTATTTTGGAATTTTGTTTCAGGATGAGGTTTCAAGTTGAGGGAAGAATTATTGTGTGTGCATCTCATCTCATCATATATTTACATCATACTTGATTTAGCAAAATGTCAGAATAGTAGGTTATGTTTGGCAGGCTATATTAAGGAGAAAGAATTTAGTATTTAAAGCCAATTTTGGATCAACTTTCAACATTTTAGTATAGGATATTTTAAGACATGTCATTTATAAAGTTATTTTTTAGAGATTTATATTGCTATAAATTATGTCATTTGTACTCTATGTAATATTGAAGTCAAGAAATACAATTTAGCTTCCTCATAAAATTATATCTCTTGTTTCTAGTCTCCTCTGCTTGAAACCCTAACAATATATATAACTATAAAATATTTGAAAATACAATACTAATAAAGATACAAAAAAAAAAGCATACTAAATTGCAATTTACATAATTTTAGCAAGCAAATATATAAACAATTCTAGCATATATTTAACGTTTTATATTACGTTTAATTAGATTTGTTCTCTATCATCTATGATTAAATTTGAGTTAATTGATACTTCAAAATCATTCTTTAACCAAAAGATCGTTGGAAATTTCAAATCTATCCGTAAATGATAAAACATTCTCATTACCTTCAATTCTCTATGATATATATCACACTTAACGTGTTGGATTTCAGTTTTCAAATATATTTTTGACTATTTTCAGCAACTATCAAATTAAGATAGTGCCAAGGGGATCATAATCTGTAACTTATGACTGAAATTTGTCTAACTGCTGAATCCTATTGCACTTCAAAATTTTCAAAATTGCTTACTCAACACACAAAAGGCTTTCAAAATCATGCTTACTATGACATTTTCTTCTGTACAAGAAGTCACAAATTCAAAATCCAATACCTCATCTCATGCTCAAGACATTCTTCACTCAAGCACATGGCGTGAGTACAAAATAGTCAATAAAAACTACTCAAAAAAACAAAAGAAAATGAAGCATCTGCTGATCTTACCAGCATTTGGAACACAATCAGATCTGAAGACTAAAAGAAAGGCCAGATCGATCAATAAGTTCACACCTATTATGCATTTCTATGATAAATTTTCCCTTTCATGTTTGTTTATGCAAATAAACTAACATTTCACTGCTATATATTAAACAAAAACAAACCAACCTTTATAAATTATTGAAGACATTCAGTTCAAAAGAGGCACTTTGTGATGCAATAAAATCATAAAGAAAGACGTCAACATTTTTGTGGAAGTAAAGTTGAAATTCCCTGAAAAAATAGAGCAGAAATAAATTAATAATCTTTTCTACACCATCATGTAGGCCTCTTTTATCCCGAAACAACTAAACAAAAATGAATAATAAAGTGACCTGTGAAAAACGGAAGGGAAGAAAAGAAACACCCACGACCCACTACTGTTGTAGAACTTACATATTGATAAAAAATTAAGGACAAGAAATTTCATACCAATTTTCAATTTCGATATGTATTGCCAGAACCATTAACAAACAATATGAACAACTCATCATCAGTAATTGCACCCAAATCCATTCTTCTTTCCAAAGCAGTCAGGCCACCTCCATCTGTAATTGTTGTTCTCGCACCCCTATAGCCAAATATAACAAGATTCAGATTGCCTTAAGCAAAAATAAAAAGAAAAAAGAAATTTTGATGACCAAAATAATTTGTTGCATGAGAAAGGCACATTTACATAAAGGAGGGATGTAATGAATACAATTTAGTTTTCTTTGGCAAGAGCCCTGGCAGTTCGAAACTGACCTGAACCCATGTGTCACTTGACAAGTTGACATTATCAAGTAAAAGGCTCAGCTTCAAATTAAGTGCAACTTTTCAATAAGAAGTATATTGAAAAAAGAACCAACAGGTATCCAGAATTAAACTTAAATGACAATAAAAGATGACCTATTCTGCTCACCCCAATGGGTAACAGTAGGTGTAGTTTCTGACTTAAAGAAATACCATAAAACCTGATCCCCCACTCAGGGGGCGAACCAAGGTCCAATTTTGGAAAAAAAAATTAGCCCATGTATTTTTGGGCTATTATCTACCCCTGGTGAACAAGTTTGCCTACCCCTGAGTCAAATTCATTTTCTTCCCAGCCCAATTTTTTTTTTGCCCCCACTGCCACTCCTGTTTGGTTTGGAGGGTAAAGTTTAACCCTGATCCCCTTCCAGAACAAACACCAGAGAAGTTTAACATGCTGCCCAATTCAGTTTAATTTCAGAAAATCGCCTTAATTGGTAGAATAAAGTACAAAACTTGCCTCTTAAGGAGATACTTCGCAAGATCATCTTTTTCAATCAGCGCACTATGGTGCAGGGCTGTCCTGCCATGAAAATCCTGAGCATTGATATCTGCACCAAACTGCAACAGTAGCTCAGCCGTTGTTGTGTTGCCAGTCTGGCATGCAAGGTGCAACAGGGAACAGCCTTGGAAGCATTCCATGATATTTTGACAGTTTGATGGGTCATTCTGCCTATACTCTCTAGATTTTGAACCCGGCTTCTCAAAAATGTGATACATATTGTTGCTGATGATGTCATCGTATCGGATGTTGGGGTTGATGCTTGATTTTACCAGTAGGCGGTATGTTTCTTTTATATCGTTAGATTTAATTGCTTCCATTAAGGTGATAAAAGGTTCATCAGTCTCTTGGATGAGAAAGCTCTTATCAGCATACTACAAGGTTAGATAATAATTAGTATGATACTATGATTTTGAACGACCAGTTGTAAGAATATGGAAGGAGCTCAGTTCAAAACCTTGGATTGGATATATTTTTCCTTTCTTGAAAAAGAATCGTTTGGATTAGGCTTTCCAATTGGCCAAATGCATTTATCTGATTCATCCATCCTGAAAAACTTGAATTTCTGTCATGACATATCAAATAAAAGTTCTATTTCGTTGGACCAAACTAGTTGAAATTGATATATCATATGACTTTCTATCAAGCAGTGAATAGCTAAATGAGGTTAGCCTTCTTTTGGCCCATGAATAATTGCACTCGTTTCAGTTGGGCCTCTAAACTTTATTGGTTGACTTAGCCCCTTAGCCTATTGTACTTGATTCAATAATGGACTTAACTGCTGTAAATAATGGACCACAATGTACCAGTTACAGGTACAGAATTGAAAACTGATGAGAACAGATATGTTGAAACATGTGATGCTACAAAGCGTACCCCTCGTTATGATCGTGAAGAAGCAATTCATCCCACATGGAATTGCTGAATGTATTGCCAAGACTTTGGAATAGGTCAATGACTACTGGGTCCCATACCTTCACATCAAGTGTTAATGACCTCACCTATTTCAGAAAAAAAGAAAAGAAAACAAATTGAGTCCATTCATATGTCAAATATGTCCAGTTAGACACCAGAATGGTATTATTTCAATAACAAAATTTTACCTTTGAAATATGGACCCCGAGATTCCTGTGGGCCCCGGAGCACTCTATGCAGACAAGAATACCAAGGTTCAGGGATGCCCATTCGGGGTTAGGGGCTTCACATTCAGCACATTTCTCATTTCCAGGAATACCCCTCAGGATGTTGGTAACTTTATTGTATGCTTCCTCAACAACTGATGAATCTGAGTCTTTTCCCATGGTGACGGTACCATCTCCTATTTCTGAACCTCCTGATGAAATCTGATAAGTGGCAGATAGAGCCATTGTTTCAGAATTTGTCTCATTAAATGTCACAAGTTTTGTTATATGCTTTAGTTAGCTTATAACCTGTCCTGAGGATACCGAGTTAAGAAGAGAAGTTATTGCTCCAGTTATTTTCTCGATCCAGTCCATTCGATCTGCTTCATTTTCAGCCTACAAAAGAAGCAAGAAACGGATTAAATTAGAGCCATATATTAGATTTAACTAATCAATGTGATTCCTGTCCCAAGGATGCCCTCTCATTCTCCCTTTCCTAGATTTTTTCTGTTGATTACTTAGGACTAGAAAGAACAATCCTGCAAAAGTTAATATTTATATAATTTTTTTTGGAAATTTTTTAATTATTAAAGGGTTAGGAAAGAAAAAGCTAGAATTTCCAAAATAATACAAACAAAATCTTAATCATATTAGCTTAAAAGATTAAACCAAAGATGCTACAGTAAAATGATAACTCTAATGAAGTGCAGAAGTCCATGGTAATACAAGAGAGAAGACTCGTGTTTAGATGTCACCATTAGAAGTATAATAGTTCATAATTAAAAATGCTACTATCAAAGAGTTTTGTGTTTCAGAGAAGTAAATAAATAAAAATAAATGCATCTATGTTCTCAGTCCTACCTGTAATGTGAATGTCTTTACTGGCGAAATCAGTCTGAAGGAAAATCGAAGATTTGATTGTTCAGAATCAAGCTTTATTGTTGCTATTCTAAGGTCAACTGTTTGGTACCCAAGTTGGTCTTCTCCCTTCGATGGTGTCTTTTGATTTGAAATTTTGAATCTACCAAACATACCGGAGCCTTCTGAGGAACCACTTGATTGCTGAGATTGACCTCCCTTAAAATAATTACAATAGAAAAATTGAAAAACGAAAATTAGCAACTAGTTGCAAGGGGCGGAGCCAGGATAATTTGCAGGGCGGGGCAAAAATTTTGGGTGAGGCATAATTTTATAATTATTTTGAATATTAAGTATATTTTTGTAATTTGTTCTGAGAAAAACCATAGAAATAGAAGCATATTTTGGAGAAAAAATTCAGGGGTAGGCACTATTTTATAACTTTTTGAAGCTCAAGTATATTTTTATTATTTTTTTAAAAAGACGTAAAAATATTCTTGTGATTTTTTTTTGAGCCAGGGGTAGGCAAGTGCCCACCGCTGACTCCACTTAGCTCCGCCATTGCTAGTTGTGATGACTTGAAAAGGAAATTTATGCATTAGCATTCTATTACTATCCCGGGTGATATATACTGCATCAGGCTGGTTTTGTATCTGGATGAAACTTGCTGAGATTTTATAATATTCCATTTCCTGTTTTGTCCATAATTTAAAATGTCTAAGCCTCACTCACCTTGTTTCGATAATAAAACAATGTGCCATGGCTATCAAGAACAAAAAAGCGCCTTCTCCAATCTGCTCTCAAGTTTGAGGATCGTTTGAGGAGGTAACCTTGTTTGATTATTTGAACCTGAAAATAAATTAAAATCATTAAAAACTATTAGATAAAGACAGTTTAATATACTTCTTATATAACACAGGACAGAGCCACTCAATGTTGACATCTTTTGCATTTGAGCATTGAAAATTTAAAATTTGTACAGTATTGCATTATCAAGATATTTCAGAAAAGCCCCTACTGTTCATAGTTTGCCAGAATACTAAACCTTATTGAAAAATATGTCCCACTGTTTGCTAGATCTTTGTCTATATTAATTTAAATTTCAATAGTTCAAACCTGCTGTTCGTATGTAAAATGACAAAAGTAGGTACTTCTAATAAGTAAATTTGTATTTCACTATTTCTTACTGCATTGTTTTAAAATATGAGTGCTCATTATTTCTAGTTATGTTAATTCATTCCATTTATATTAAAAAGCTACTAGAGACCCATTAATAGAAGGTAATGCTTGACTTCTATAAAGAAGAGCTTCTTCACACACACAACAAAATCTTCTATTAATTTCACAATCATAGGGTATAATTATTTTGCAAATGTCCCTTGTGCAATTAAGTACTCCAACTTCACAGATACTGACAAAAAGTGGTCAGGATGAGTGACAATGCCCTTGTTACTATTTTAGAAATCTATATAAGAGTGAAGAAGGAAAAAATAAAATCAACTTTAGGTCATTAATTGCAGCACATTAAATAATTGCAAGTTCCAACAAATATTAGAGATATTTAACGACCTCATTTCTTACCTCGCCATTTGAAGTAGGTGTCCCAATCAGAGGCATGTCACTCGTAGAAGTGCCCCTGCTACTGAAAAATCTTGAATTAGCGAGTTCATCTTGAATCCTGAACTCCTGTATTCTCTTGGCTAGTTTGTCTTGCTTGCCAGCCATTGCCTCTCTCGATTGCATACAATATGTCAATACCTGAACGGCAGAGAATTGATTTTCATTATTTTAGTCATTTAATTGAGTTTTAGTTGAGATCATTTCAGCTGGACTGAGAGATCTATTGGTAGAATGAGTAGTCTTAAGTGCAGTATTTACTAAGTAGCGAACCTTGGTAGAGAATTTATGTTCATGCAGATAACATTTTTTGGGCATTTACTAAGTATGACATTGTGACATTGGTTTAATATACAAAAGAAAATAACCTCTTTTTTGTGAAGGTCAGAGCATTACCTGTTCAACAAAACTTTCCAATTTGCTCAGCATCTCATACCCCTGTATCACATGAAAAGGAAACATAAGAAATGTATACAAGAAAAATGAATAAATCAATATACAAAGTACAAACTAATAAGAACGCAACTATTTGCCTGCTTAAAGTATCTCAAGTGGGCATCTACAACAGAACTGGTAGCTTCTAGAAACTCGTACTTCTTCTTTGCCTCGATATTCGCAAGAGCAGTGACCTAAACTCCTTAAGACGAGGAAATATGTAATTGTACTGAGAGAAAGACAGCTCATTACTTGAGCATGAAAAAAAATATACATAAAAACTTACTAGATTGAACCGACATCTCTCAAAAGTTGACTTTGAGTTCTGCAGATCCTGTTTTAAGAAAAGAAAAAAGTACGGCGCTCGTGAAAAATAAATTAGCTGGCAATTGCAAGGGTGGAATTTTGCTTTCAACTTATCAGGTATTGCATCTACCCCCTTCAAAAACAACAAATATCATGCATGCCCCTGAAAGACAGAGGTATTCCCATACAAAAAAATTAAAATCTTTCCATGACCAACCCTTCCCAATTTACATCAAAAGATTACAAAAGTAGCCCCTTCTTTTTACCTGCCCATCCCTTCAAAGTATTCAATGAAATACTAAAAAAAGAAGGGTTAGTTTGGCATTTAAAAGGAAAGTGATAAGAATTGGATGCGTGCTTTATGTCTAGAGGGGCATATTAAATAATCATGTCCACACGGGTACTAATGATATTCCAATGTTTTGTAGTAGCATATGTGTTCCTAAAATAAAGTTATACCTCTTCTAGGTCAGCAACAACCTCTGGTTTTGTACCTTTCTTTACTGACATGCATCTTTCACGTGCCTGGAAAAACATTTAATTAGTTTTTTATATTACTAGTAACTGATCTTTACCCTAATTGCAAATCTAGATAAGTATTATGGGTCCAGAGTTTCCATAAAATGACTTCGTATAATTTTTTTAGTTGTTTCATTGAAGGTGACTCCGATTGGGTTTTATTTCTAGCCTACCCCAACTGGTTTGGGACTAAAGGCTTGGTGTTGTTGTTGTTGTTGTTTCATTGAAGGTGAAAAGACCATCAAACATCCTCTTCTATCAGTGATGTTGATGGTAATATTTTATATTATATTACCTGGTCATACTCCATTGTAGCTTTGTCCAAGCGCTGACGACAATCCTACATTCATGAAAACAATCATTGTAATAATTTAAAGGATATAACATTAAAAACAAAGATAGATAACACTCAATATAACATAATAGAACACTCAATATTACAATCTGCACTATGCATAGTACCATAGCCTCACTCTATGGTATCATGCATAGCGCATATTGGTCCGTACTATGAATCAATATCTCCATTTTTCAAAGTGCAAACAATCAATCTGAACCATTGAACATGATCTCCATATGAAAATGTACTTGGAGATCAAATATAACATTCTTTTAGAATATCTTTACTATTTTTTTAGATGGTTAGAAAATGACTTGATCTAAAGATTCTAGACCATTCAAAAGTAGTGATTTTCTAACTATCTAAAAAAAGAGTAAAAAATTTAAAAAAAAAAAACAAAATGTAAATTTGTCAGCAAGTACATTTCATTTGAAAATCATGTTGAACGGTTCAGATCGACTATTCGGACTTTGAAAACATAAGTACTGATCGTAGTACGGACCAATCTGCACCATGCATAGTACCATAGCCTCGCTCTTATTTAAACTAATCAGTAAGACAAATTGCAATTAAACAGGAGATTGACCTTCACATTGTGCAGATCTACATTTATGAATTGAGAAAGACGAGCACTTAGCATATGATCTACCTGTTGAATGAATTGATAACAGCACCATGTTACAAGTAAAAGAGGTGTCAAGAAAAAAATAATCAAATAATTATAATAAAAATATAAAAAACTGTCAACAATTACCTGAGAGCATAAAAGATCCTTGTAAGTGCCAAGTTCCTTAAAAATAGCCGTGAATTTGGCCAATACCGGTCCTGTTAACAAGTGGACAAAAATAGCCTTCCTAAGATAATTAATTACTTGGAAAAAATAATGAAAAAAAAAACACAATAACTTCAAAATAAATTCAAACTAAAAACAAAAACAGAAACTAACTGGAAGAGAGATGGCAAAACAAAACAAAAAAACAAAAAGATAAAATGAATAACCTCCAATTGCAACACTAAGATGATCATCTTTCCCCGCCCCAAATGCTTCTAAACTCCCAGCAAAGGAGAGGTCTCCTTTGTAAGCATCACCCAATAATTTCCTGTTAATAATAAAAAAAATTAACTAAAGAACAAAGTACTCAGTGAAATGTATGGTTGATTATAAATCTGTGTGCGTATGTAAGTTACTGTGATTTCTAATGGAATCCTGTGGTGCTGTCACCATTATATTTACAGAAATAAGTTCAAGGAAATATTAACATCATCAAATAGATGTATTCCATAGCAAAATACAAAAACTCACATTAATCCCTTGCTTCCATCTTGCAGGATTTCACAACGGTCTTTCAACTCGTCTACCGATGCTTCCATTGAAGAAACCTTTAGATCAAACAAACATAGATTAAAAATTTTAAATCAAACTATGAAGCACCAGAGTAAAGACAAATTAATTCGAGTGAATCGCCCTTCTACAGATCAGCATTTCAAGTTGATACTATATTTCTCGGTCAAAGCCTACTAATCTATGTTAAATTAAATCAGGCTCCTTAAGATCTCTCTTAAAATTGATCAAAACTGAAAACACACCTTCTTCCTGAACATTGGAGAATCTTCCAAATTCGCAAAAACCTCCTCCATTCTCTCTCCCTTTGCCTCTCTCTCTCAGCGATCAAATACAGACTAGAGAGAAGAAACTAAAGCGAATCTAGATCGTTTCGTTTTCTTCTTCCTTTGACAAAAAGAATCGGAGGAACAAAGTACAGAGGATCCAGCAGCTGTTAAGACTTTTGTTGCTTCTTCGAGCTGAAAACAGTGGAAGTAACGCTGCGCCGAGGAATCTCGAACGTTGGATCTTTTGAGTAAATGCGAAATGGATATCAAGCGGGACCCGAAAAAGCCCCTAGGCCATGTATCACACGAATTGATCACCTGAAGTAGGGCTGCAAACGAACCGAACCGAATCAAACTTACCTCCAGTTTAGTTTGAATTAATTTCAAACTAAGTTTGATTTAAATTAAGTTCAAACAAATTCAATTTCAAATCAAATTTTTTACGAACTTAATTTCGAACTTTTACAAACTTTGTTACGACTTACGAGTTATGACTTATGGCTAGGCCATAGTTCGAAATTACAACACTTCAATAAAAACTCAGGCATTCTGAATTCTAATTACACAGTACACCAAGTTTAGTACAATCAATCAAAGTTCAGTACAATCACAGAATCCAAAGTTTTCCAAATAGCCAACAGGAGCAACATCACCAAAGTTTTCAAATATCCGAAGTATTTAAAGTACAATTTAAATATTAATATAAGTACAGAACAATCACCAAAGTCTTAGAATTATTACAAATCCAAATATTATTCTAAATAAAACATTAAAGTTTTCATTATCAGCGGAAATCAACGGTTCACGTTTGAGTTAATTTCGAACTAAGTTTGGTTTGCGAACCTATTTCGAACGAACTAGGTCCAGTTTGAGTTTAGTTTGAATTAATTTCGAACTAAGTTTGATTTGAATTAATTTCAAACGAACTCAATTTTCGAATCGAACTTTTTACGAACCTTTTCGAATCAAACTCGAATCGAATTACGAACTACGAATTTTTTGTGCAGCCCTAACCTAAAGTAACTCGAATTTTGAGTTTAGATCCGGCTCGTCAGATCTTCTTTGGCACGAAATTTAAATGATCCGGTGCGTTCCTCCTAGGGCCGGATTGGCCTAGATTCTGAAGGACGGACCGGATCTAAAACTCAAAATTTGAGTTACTTTTCTGAGGATCCGGACTCCTTAGCACGCACGGTCAGAAAAGGAAAGGGATGAACAGTCAACGGTTAGTGGGGTTAGTTTCTGTTTTTTCATGCTGACGGAGACTACTAAATCTTGGAATTGGGTTTGGCCAAATTATTTTGGACGAATTTCATACGACCCGTTCTTAGAGCATCTCCAATCCAGCAATTCGTAAAAAATTAAAAACATATGTAAAGCACTATTTAAAAATTAAGTTTCTTTTAGTTTCTTAACCCCTCCATCTCAGAAATTGGGTCAGAGCTAATAGGAAAGAGAACAAAGGAGTCAGAGCCAATAGGAAAGAGAGAGAGTACCAACATGTCCAAAAGAAATCGTTTGTTTTATAAGCAAATTTGTTTTTTTAGAAATTGTCATACAACCCAACAATTATATTAGCAATTGACACATCAGATTAGCAATTTAAAAGAAATCACCATAGTAGATGCTCTTAGCATTAAGAACATGTTTGATTGTATATTAAAGTTATAATCGAATAAGTTACTTGAGTGAGGCTACGGTGCTATGCATAGCACGGATGAGGTCCGTGCTACGGCTCAAAATTTGACTTTTTAAAATTCTAACGGTCGATCCGAACCGTTCAACATGATTATAAAATGAATATGTACTTGCAAACCAAATTTTACATTTTTTTGAATTTTTTTACTATTTTTTCGAAAATCACTTGATCTGAACATTCTGGACCATCCAAAAACAGCCTATCTAAAAAAATAGTAAAAAAATTTGAAAAAATGTAAAATTTGGTTTGCAAGTACATATTCATTTTATAATCATGTTGAACGGTTCGGATCGACCGTTAGAATTTTGAAAAGTCAAATTTTGAGCCGTAGTACGGACCCCATCCGTGCTATGCATAGCACCGTAGCCTCACTCAAGTTACTTATTTTAAGTTATGACATATTTTTGTTTGGTTGTGGGTTAAAATTAAGTTATAGATTAAACTATAATTGTTTGGTTAGAATAATTAATTTAAGAGGTGGGTGGGTTAATTTAAGAAGAGAGATGCAGCATGAGTTATACAATTTGAATAGAAAGATTAATTTATGATGGTACAAGTAATTTTTATGTTATATTATTCTATCACACTTTATTTGTATTTGACAGTATAAGTGTTGGATAAGATACTTATTCTATGACTTATGCCACAACTAATTATGTAAATTTTAAAGCTAATTGAATTATTCTGATATGATCCACATTAATTTTAACGCTAATAAAATGATTTTGATCTGATTTTGGATAAGACTTTATTAAAACTCTTTAGACAGTAACCCCTCCTCTAATCTTACCAGGGAAAAAGAACAATGCCGTTACTGAATTAGTTAAATGATTTCAGAAATGTTTTACGATTTGTTGAACGCAAAACATGCGATTTAAAAAAGTTTTGTAAAGGCTAAATTATCGGCAGAAAGCAAGAATCTAGAAAATAATTATCTTATTACACAGGATGGAATCTTGTTATAAAGAGAGACAAAATATTTAAAAAATCGAAATGCGCTAGTACAGAAATCAAAATACATAATGCACGATTCGGTGAAAATTTATTGACAGAACTTTAACATAAAACGATTCTAAAGTGGATCACTTTGACAGTTTGATGTGACTCCTTTGTTTGTATACATATTTATGCGGAGCGCATAAAAAATACAAAATACAAAATTCTATTTTTCCTTTCTTTACAGTAAAAATCATAATTAATAAAAAATGATAAGAAATTCCAAATCAGAATAAAGATTGTTTATAAACATTAAATAAAAGTTAATAAACCTCAACTTTTCTATATTAAAAAAATGAAGTACATAAAGTAAAATCACTGCAATATTTTCTTGCCATAATAAGCAAGCTACAATATTACTACATTTATTTCAGATCATGCAAACAAAAATAAATGATAAGTTAATTATACAAACTATAATACAAACAAAAAGTAATACTACCATAAAATTTTCAGAATAAAGAATAAATGATAATTGTCAGATGTCAAATTCAAAATTACAAGATATTATGACATGACATTATGACAACTTATGTGGAACTTAGTTCCACAAACAACAACAACAACAACTAAATCTTTAGTCCCAAACAAATTAGGATAGTTTAAAAATAAAACTAAATCATAAACAAATAATTTTGTTTAATTCACATGTAGCCTATTTTATGCAATTTAAGTAAAATTTTTAATTTTGTCTTTGATAAGGATAATTTTTTTGTTATGATAATAAATTGGATAATTTTTTTGTTATGATAATAAATTCTTTTTTTTTAAAGTTAGTGGCTTTTAAGTGCCAATTAATAATTTCATTGATAAAAAAACGAACTTACAGTCAAATGATTCTAATTCTAAATTTACTCTTTTATTCTCATAAATCCTCCAAACTACTCTAAATAACTCTAATCTCACTTATATACACACATAATTACCCTATTATCTTTCCCTATCACTCTCTATAACCAGATCTGCTTTTTCGACCACCACCGTGCTCCGACGTCCAAATTTACTCACCCGTGCTCCAATCGAGATGGCGTAGAGACTCAATGCTTCGAGCTCCGACAATACTGCATTTTCGACTCCGATCGTTATGATAATAATTGCAATGCTTTCGATTATTAGTTTGATGGGGTTTGACAAAAAAAAAGAAAGTTCTATTTTTTTATTTATGCAGTAATTTCAAAAATAATAATAATCTTATCATATCCTAACAACAAAATTCAACCACGATGAATTTTTTTGTAGTAGTTGAAAATTAGAAGCAGTACTATCCAATAAAGTTATGCCAAAAATGACATTTCCTAGGAAAAACAAAAACGGTGGGAAGGGATTTGACAATTTAATTCAAAATTAGAAGCTGTCCTATTCAATTAAGCAATGATGGCTGAAAGTTCGATTTTACTTTAAGAGTGCGTTTGGGATTGTGCGTGATAGAGATTTTACAGATTGAAAACTCATTATTTAATTTACGAGAATTCATACTTATAGATATACACGGTAATAATTCTAAAAATATGCTAAAATTAATGTTCGGATGTATGTAAAATTAGTTATAGAAAATTTCAATTTTTTTGTAAAACTATGTATATCTATTTAAAGTTTCTCAATCAAATAATAATTTTTAGCCAGTGACAAATATATTTTTTTAATTATGACAATAATATAAGTTGGATAGTGGTAAAAAGCAAACTTGTAGTTCCGGACTGGACCTAAAATATCCCACTAGGCCGAACTTCTTGCGTATTTAATTTAGGCATGCTGACCATTGCCAGGCCCAATGTGAAAAACTTGTTTTATCAGGAATATAAAAGCATGAATATTTAAAAAAAAAAAATTCGAATTTCAACCATGAATGTAAAATCAATCAAATTTTAATCTCTTACCATAAAATCAAAACCAACGTAGAATAAGTAAAATTCATAAGAAAATTGACTTTTCTTGTCTTGCACTGCCCTACCAACAAAATATACAAAATTCAGAAATTATGTACCTTATTCTTTTAGAGTAGTTATATTAAAAAAAATTATATATAATTCACACACGTGACAATATTGTATTGATAAAGGGTCCATAGTGATTTAGGTCTTGACATACTACAACATATATTTTATTCATATTAAGTCATTATTTTTAATCTTACTATTTTATCAAATAAGTACTTCTTAATAAAGATTAAATTTTTAATCCAACATCCAATATGGGGATAATGAATCTTGTACAAATTTTAAAGCGAAAAAAAAAAAGATGTCCTTGTATTGGACGAAAAATAGGTCATTTTTCATGGACGATAGTTACTAAATGTTAACACAAGATCTAGATAATATGATATGAGATTTGGAAACATGGAATTTAAATAAGACCTTAATTTATATGAGAGACCTCGATACCATTTATTTAATGCATACTCAATTGGGAATTAGTAACGAAGCTTATCGATTTAAGAGTGGAGAGTGCTTCCTCTTTTGTCATTCATAGTGTCTAGTTTTTTTTTTCCCCCTATTTTGATATTTAGGTTGTCACAATTATTTGTAATTAAAATACAGATTTGGATAAAGTCAACACCTAATTTATTTTAAAATACGGTGCAAATATGCAGTATGTTGTCCGAAATTTTCAAAAATATTCCTGCCCAAAAAATAATAAACCAAAAGACTACTAAATTTTCAAAATTTTATATTTAGCACGTCCACCATTTAAATGGTAGACACTTTTTTAGTGTCTGCCATTTAACGTTGCAGACACCAAAAAAGATCCGCCATTTGAAATGGTGGACATGTGCTTTTAAAAAAAAAAACATTATAGATTTTATTGTTTTTTAGTTTATGTATTTCATTTTCTTAAAAATATATAAAAGAACGGTGTACATTATTATTTAATCAGATAATAATAACAATAATAATGGTGCATCAACTTCATAGATACTAAAATAATAAGTGACAATAGCAGAAAGAGAAGAGAGAGAGTTGTCTGAGGAGAGAAGGATTGAAGGTGAGAAATGAGCTGCTGCTCACGAGGAGAAATTCTATACCAATAGTGTCCACCATTTGATGGCGGACATTTTTTGGTGTC
Source organism: Carex parvula (assembly GCA_025461045.1). Lineage (NCBI taxonomy): Eukaryota > Viridiplantae > Streptophyta > Magnoliopsida > Poales > Cyperaceae > Carex > Carex parvula. The sequence continues at coordinate 197,480 of JAJGRW010000950.1, read as the reverse complement.
CGCAACGTCAAATAGCGGACACAAAAAAGTATTCGTCATTTGAAATGGCGGACGTGCTAAATTAGAAATTTTAAAAATTTGATGATTTTTTAGTTCATTATTTTTTGGGCAGAAATATTTTAAAAATTTCGGATATATGGCTTAACAACAGTAATGCAAGTTGTACATATATACATAGTAAAGCAAGTGCCAACTGCTTCTCCCACCAAAATCTCACACTGCGTGGAATTTCCTCTCTACAATCCTTGCCCTAAAGCTTGAAAAACCTGCAGTGAAGAAGTTATTTTTATTAGCAAATATAGTCAGTCCAATTAGGTAAAATAGTAAATTTTGTTGTTCTTCGGTTCCAACACTAGGTTCTCTTGTTTACTGCTTTTTGCAAATTCGACAAATCATGGATGTATATCAATTACAGATTATTAGTGCTTATTTTCAGCACCTTAGTTTTGTTATGGCCCCGATTAAGAAGCTATTATACTGGTATAGTATGGTGCTGGTCAAAACTGCATGAAACTGCTCAATACCGCTCCCTCTGGATTGACCCATTCCTTCAATACCGAATGTGAATTTAGGGTTTACCTGCTATATGCAGGTTTTTTGGGCTTTCAATTCAAGTGTATATGCTTCACTTTGCTCCAACTAGTGCTTAATCCTTCGACCTTTGGCACCTCAAATGTATATTATATAAAAAATTTATATGTCCAAAATTGAAGTTCTCCACGCCTACCTTTTTTTTAATTCAAATCGTAAGGGTTTCTTGACATATATAATTACTTTGCTCATTTCAAAATACCTTTTCAAATTTTCTTATGACTCATTCATTTGTTGGTTTTTATTTTTAGGAGGTTGCAAAGAGGTTGCCCCGACCGGCGCCCTTGCCTTGATCGTAGGCTTATTATGTGGTGGAGCTTGTTGGCCTATACTACAACCATGCTTTTCAAATGAAATATGTAATTCTGTATGTTATGACTTCCGCATGCTATATAAAATGAAATATGTGATTATTGCATATTTTATCTTTACCCTCGTGCTCTTTTTCACAAGTCGATCTGCTCGTGTTTTGTAACGCCTTGCAAATTGAGTAATTATTATTTATACTTACAAGATATTTCATAATATAATAAAATTTATATGTTTTTTTTTTTTTTGTTATTTTGGTAACATATCTTATTTATACACTACTAGTATGTCATTGGAAAAATAAATAAATTCTGAATAATATAATTTATTTTAGAAGTAGAATGAAATAATAAAATTACCATTTCTATTTTATTCCTAAAGCTTGAATTTGTCCAATCAATTTTCTACAGTTACTTTAATTGTAAATTATGAAGAAAAATTAATGAGACGCGTCCCTATGCTCCCCAAATCACGTCTCCTGCACGCACACCCCGCTTTCCCTTTTATTTTCTTTTAAAACCCGAACCCTAAACTACCCTCCTTTTATTTTTACTGCCGCCTCCTCTGTTTTGTCTCAAAACCATTCCACCTCTCTATAGTTTAATTTAAAATAAATTAAACAATGGACCAATGCTAAAATCAAAGAGATCTTTTCAATCATTGCCAGACCACACTCTCTCTTCTCATTTCTTTGAAGCCACCAACGAAGTCCCCGAAATCCTCCTCTTTTGTTTTGAAAATTCTTCATTAAGGTACTTCAAAATTTTTGTTATTTTGTTTACATAAGTTGAATAGATTAGGAGGTGACAATTAGATCTTAATGGTTAGAATCAATTTCGTTCTTTAAAGAAAACCTTACCAAAAATCTAAGTTTTCATATTTTAATTATAGTTGTATTATAATCTGAAAATTTAAAAGTTATTAGTAAACATTCTTTAATTATATTTAAGAATATAAAATCTAGAAGTTTTTCTCATTAATAAAGTATTTTCTTTAGTTAATATTAAAAATCCGATTACTATGTATACTATTATAGTTAATTTTGTATTTTATAACGCTAATCATGTATTTGTCTAAACTCAAGTCATGACAATTTTAGTAAGCATAATTTGTAAAGAAAATATATTCTGCAATTTGTTTCTATACACGTCTTAGATGTTGGGTCTCAAGTTTGTGAAAACTAATTATAAAATGATTTCGTATATGATAAATTTATATTATCATATTGAGATTTCAAATTTACTTTATAAATAACCTAATTAAATTTTAGGAGTTAGGATTGGTAACATGTTAGTATAAGAATTAGTATAAACGAAGTTTAGGAAATGAGAACAAGAGAATATAAACATTTCTAATTAGAGGCATGTTCAATTATTAGGTGCGACAGTTAAAGATTTAAGTGACGTAAGGAACAATCAAGAATTCACTCAGCTATCAAGTGCGGGTTTCCTGGAATTTGTAAAATTATTACTTATCGTTTTGTGTGCATTTATTTTTCATATAGTTGAATTATGCATGTTGAATTCGAACAACCATTTGACTTTGTTAGAAAATATTAAGATATGATTATTCGTTTGGTCAAAGGACTATGACATGCGTGCTGTGCTAAATGAATGAACGTTCCATGAACAGATAATTAAAGTGAACAGGGGCCGATATGCTTGCATATTGGGATGTATACATTGGGTCTAGTGTTCGACTGGACCCCTCGTTAACGTGACTGTAGGCAAAAGCGGTCCTGTCACGGGTCTAACCCTAGCGTCTGGCGGGAGTTCCGCGGTTAGGACGACAACCTCCCAGCGTCTGGCGGGAGTTCCGCGGTTGGGTTGGCGGTTTCTTTCGGCGTCGAGCGGGAGTTCCGCAGTCGACAAAACAAGGAAATTAAGTGGTTTCTTCCGGCGTTGGGCGGGAGTTCCGCGGTCGGAGAAACAAGAAAAATAAGGAAAGAAATAAAAGAATGATTAAGTAGATATAATAGTAGTAGATGCATTGCTTTAGTAAATACTTATGCATTTTATTTCTTATCATATTTGTGAGAATTATGTAAAGGTTTTATAAACTCTGGGCTGGAACTAAATCCCGCACTGAGAGAAGGTTCGATCTCTCACCCGTTCCACTTTTATGTGGGTTCCAGGTAACGAAGAGGAAGGATTCGAGCAAGGATAAAAGTGAGACTAAGCGGGAAGATATAAGATTGATAAACTGCCACATGTTGTTTAGTTTTGCTTCCATGATTCAATAATTGATATGTTGAGCTGACATGGCAGTGTTTGTGTTACTAGCCATGTCAGCCGTGATCGTTTGTTTAAACTCTTTTTCTTATGAAATAAATGTGGCTTTATTTATATTGTTATTGATAATGTATGTGATGCGCATACGCCTTACGTAACAATACGTGGCGGGTTGTCTCAGGGTGTGACATGTTTGATTAAGATATTTTACATGGGGCCGGTTTATTAATGTATGTTTAATGTGAAATTTACACATGTGGGATAGGAGTATGGTCATTTGGCTGTGTTATTTGAATTCTAACATTCGTCATATGAAATATTTAAAGTTTCATGCATACTGCATGTTTATATCGCAAATTTAGATATGCGTTATTTAATGCATGCGATACTTATCGAATTTACAATATTTATGCTTTCTGAAGATATTAGTTCTTTCCGTGAAGTACCAACATTCGAAGTTCCCCTGGCAACTAAGCTAATCTCTCATTTTATTATTATTAGAAGCCTTCTATATTAAAATCATATTAATTACACGTTATTTTTCATGATTCTAAATTAATAACATCTGTAATCTTTAAAATGATAAAAGTAAAGAAAATTTCTACCTTTTCAAACCAATGAATTAGCAGCTTTTTTGGTTCCATGCTTAATCTTTTGTAAAATTTCCCAATATTGCAGATTAAATCTTTGCTTTGTTATTGGTCAGGAAATGTAAAGGTAGCAGTACAAGAGGCAATTGAAGATTGGATGCCCGTGGTGGAAGATGCTATACCGCTGGACCACTATATGCCCCTGGAGATGACGCTGTATCAGCCTCCAGAGTCACCACCGCAAACATGAAACTCGACAATAGTCAATTTTTGTACTTAGCATATTACCTTAGCCCCATGCAGTGTGGCATAGTTATTTCGTCTTTAGCATATTTTTGGAGTTTAGATGTAGCTAAATCTTGGCTGCTTAATATGCTTCTATGTTTACTTGTTATTTTGCATGGATATATGGATCACCAGGTCTGTGGTGATATAACTGGTTGCTACTTGTAAGTATAATTTCCTTCAATGGAATGGGCTTTTTGCCTCTTTTAAAAAAAAAAAAAAAAATTTCCCAATAATGTTTCTCTACCACCTTTAAAAAGATCACCCCACGGCCAACACAAGATGAGAAGCTTTGTGCAACTTTTGCTGCTCCAACCTGTAAGTAATATATTTTGTTTGTGAGTTTAAGTTTCGATCCGATTAGTATTGGTGAACTTGAAAATACTATATTTTTCTTCACGTTATTGAAAAATTTAATACTTTCTGTGTTCGATAAAATTTCCTGAACCAAATAGTTCAAAAATCAAAATTGTCAATTATTGCAGGAAGATGCGTACACTAGTGGAAAAACGCACATCAGGGTCGGTTAAAAACGCACATCAGGAACGGACTACAGGGCGACACTGACCCAGCTGTTACAGATAGTTGGACTAATCAGTGTCGGCTAAATAACCGATATTAATATTCCTCAATCAGGATCGGTTGCTTTAGCCGTTACTAATATTCCTCAATCTGGATCGGTATTTATATTTAGCCGTTACTAATTGTTGACAATCAAGAACGGATTTTTCCAAAGCCGATCCAGATTAACTATAATCTAGGGCGGTTCTTTATTAACAGGCGATACAATTGTACTAAATCAGTAGCGGTTCTTATTAAAAGGCGATACAAATTTTAATCTGGAACTGTTAATTAAGAAAGGCGATACAAATTGTACTAAATCAGTAACGGGTCTTATAAAAAGGTGATACAAATTGTACTAAATCAGTAGCGGTTCTTATTAAAAGGCGATACAGATTTTAATCTGGAACTGTTAATTAAGAAAGGCGATACAAATTGTACTAAATCAGTAACGGTTTAAGTAGACAAGTGTTCCTAATTGTGTGAATCAAGATCAGGTTTTGTAATACCCGTTCCTGATTGTGTGAATTTATTTTAAAAAAACATTTTTTATATTTTGGCCGGCTACCATATTTTTGCCGGCCTATATGCAAGGCATAAATTATAACAACCAGAAAGCAGAAAATTGCTGGCCTATATTTTGGCCGGCTACCATATTTTCACATTAGACATAAATTAAAACCAGAAAGCATTAGACATAAATATTATTACAAATCAACACACATGTATTGCAGTTTTCACATCCTAAATTAAACATGTTGTTCACACCCTAAATTTTTTTACAAAAAACACATACTAAATTAGGCTTTGGATGCCCATGCCTGTTGAACCTGATACGTAAATTAGGCTTCTTTCCTAAATTAGAACAAGTGGTCCGACCTCTTCGTCTTTTTTGTGGTGCTTCCTCCTCACTACTCGATTCATCAGAAGATGTTAAAGGATTATACTCCTCTCTATCCATATCTGCAATTACATAATTTAACATTTCAACTCATAATTTATTTTTGAACCAACATTGACATCAAGAAGTAAGCATACTGTTTGGGTTAAAGACGAAATAAATGGTAATTTGTTTATATACCAGGATTTGCTCCACTATGAATTTGATGGCTGCTGCCTTCTCCAACCACACCTTGCTCTTCAACGAGCATTTCACAAAAGCTAAAAGTTTCAAATTCCACAAAAAATAGTTAAAGGGAACTAAGTTGAATAGAATTTAACATTATTCAACAATTTCAACAATTTATTATGATGAAAATATACCTAGAAGGCAAAGTAGGCATTGAATCCATCTTTCTCTTCTTTGTGTACCTTTTCTGTGGTGCATGTTGTAGATAACTAAACTCAAGTTATTAGAAGTGCATGTTGTAGATAACTAAACTCAAGTTAAGCAAAAAGAAAAAAGAAACTAAAAAAGTTAATATCATATCTCCATATTGGAACAGGTCAGTACTTGTAAGTATTGTTTTTTTTTTCATATTGGCACAGAGGCCACAGTCAAGTAACAGCCCAAAGTGCATGTTGTATCCGAATTTCCCTTCTATTTTAATTTCCCTTCAGTGCCTAGTTTTGTGATAAAATCTCCAAGCAAAGTTCAGGCTTTTGTTCCCTGTTTTTTTGTGCATATGCATTTTCTTTTTTTAATTATGAATGTGAAAATAACTAACTTTAATTTCAGTGTAACTTGAATTTCATCCACCGAGAAACAAGCCTAGAGCCTAGAGAATGCATATATTGTCATATTATATATAATTGGTACGTATATACGTAGTTTATCATTAATTAATTATTAAATATCTTACAAAATATACACAATGCACAAATTTTTATTCTCAAATAGTTATACATCCCTAATAATTTTTTTTAAATATTCAAGTAAAGTTAATTTCACTTTCCTCTCAAGACTAACATAAAATCTATCTACAATTTAAATTTACAAAATTCTAAGTTTCTAATGCACATATTTTTATTTTTATTTTGTTTAACATAAATTAAATTATCATATTTATTTATGTACGTACTTCCTTAACAACTAATCAAAGTTTAAAAATATATTATAAATTTTGGAAGACTTAATTGTTTATGTAAAATATCCACAAATTACTTAATTGGATTGCCTTATAAAATTTGTCAACAGACACAAAATCCCGGTTGAAATCACATTTCATATAACTTGTGATTTTCTTTAGGATTCTCCGTCTTCTTGCATTATCTTGTAATTATTAAATTCGTATTTGTAAAAACTTGAAAGATTTTAAATTTTAACTTGATTTTATTAAATAAATTAATGTATTACATGTGTTCAATGAAATGTTCAAACCAAAATAATATATTTTTAATTATGATATTTGAAAAAAAAATTAAGGAAAAAATGTAAAATAGAATGAAAAATGAAACAAACAAAAATATGAAAAATAAATATAATTGTTAAATAAAATTCACATAATACACATAAATTATTATTTTTAAATAAAATTCAACCCTAATAAATTATTTATAAATTATTTTATAAGTCCCAATTAGTTTAGGACATATATAAATCAGATTTGGCAAGTCCAAGAGTGGCGCAATGAGCAGAGAAGAATTGAATTCGATCAGGTTCCAGCTCATTACTCGTGTTATTATTTTTTTTTTCACAAATTGAATTTCGATGCCACGTTCATCATGACAACACCTAATGCTACATTAATAATTTTGTTTTACGCTCCAAATGACAAGTCGAAAATACTGATCTTGTTCAATACCACAAGTAAGACATATTGTTAAAAAATTAGAGTTTCTTTATTATAACATCAACATAACAGAAAAAAATCCAAGGTTAGTCATAGTTAAATATGTATATTGATATTTTTACCCTTTGATCCGGTATCAAGTAAACTCCATATTTTATAATTTTTAATTCACGTACAAATACTCCATGTGATATAGAAGAAGATAAAAGATTCAAGAACATTTTTAAAAACTTGAAATTTAAATTAACACACAAAAATTATGGTGATGATATGTCAAATTAAATAGTAAATCAGGAACGCACCTAAAACAACCGATACAAAATACTACTAATCAGGAACGCACCTAAAACAACCGATACAAAATACTACTAATCAGTAACGCACCTAAAACAACCGATACAAAATACTACTAATCAGGAACGCACCTAAAACAACCGATACAAAATACTACTAATCAGGAACGCACCTAAAACAACCGATACAAATACTACTAATCAGGAACGCACCTAAAACGACCGATACAAAATACTACCTATCAGGAACGCCTGTTATAAAACCGATCCTATTAAGAAACAATCAGGAACGCCTCTTTATAAAGGACCGTTCCTGATTTGGCCATTACTATCAAAAACGCATTTTTAAATACAACCGTTCCTGATAAGTGAAATCAAGGTCGGCTTCGTAATGTGCCCGTTGCTGATCTATATCCGTATCGGGTAGGACTTAAATCCGACACTGATGGGGCGACACTAATTGTACTTTTTCCACTAGTGGTAGAAGGATATAGGTTTGCTAGATAGTTGATTATCCGGTCATGGAGTCTAAGAAATGTGTCATTGCGTGTTAAATATATTTTATAAATTAGTGTGTCATTGTTTCAAAGTAATTTATATTTAATTTTCTGTTATGAAGTCAATTAATTTAATGTGTATCTAATTAATATATGAAATTAATTAACATTCATTCATTGTAGATCCATAGATAGGCACTTAGATTATTAACTTATTTAGAGTAGACTTCGCACTTAGCACCTTATATGATCAAAACATATATTTAATTTGCTTACCATCTTGCATTTTTAGTCTCATCAGAAATATATATTTTGCTCACAAAATTGAGGTTGTATTTTTTTAAATTAGTGTGTCATTGTTTCAAAGTATAATTTATATTTAATTTTCTGTTATGGAGTCAATTAATTTAATGTGTATCAAATTAATATATGAAATTAATTAACAAATTAAGTACATTCATTCATTGTAGATCCATAGATAGGCACTTAGATTATTAACTTATTTAGATTAGACTTCGCACTGAGCACCTTATATGATCAAAACATATATTTTGCTTACCATCTTGCATTTTTAGTCTCATCAGAAATATATATTTTACTCACACAATTGAGGTTGGCGACAACCAAGTAACACTTCTTATTTCCGTGCATATAGCATTACTTATCAAGTGTATCTAATTTTTTAGAGGTATTTTTGAAAGTTAATACAATTATAAATTGACAAAAATGCATTATAACACCTGTTATCTTCCACTAACCCTAAAAAAAAAACACCTGTTATCATATTCTAGTTTCTGACTTCAATTTGTGCTGGATTGTTGATACTAGGTACTGGGGCAGAGGCGAAATTAGGATATTGGTCAGAGGTAGGCACAACATATTGATAAGAGTAAAATTATTTTTCTCCTGATGAATTGGAGTGGAGTAGCGGATAGGGATCTAAAAAAATCATGGCACGACACGTGTGTCGGTTATGTGTCGTGACTCACATATCCTGTGTCTTGTGACCATTCACGTGACATGACCATCTTTAAAAAATTTGACACGACACGGCACGCCACGCGAAAGATTTTGTCACGATACGGCATATGGTCACGTGAGTCACATGTAATTAGGACTGTTGGATCTTGACCGAATGATGAATCTTAAAAAACTAACCTAAATTATGAAAAATATAGTTAACGTGATCAAACGTAACAAACGTGATCGGTCACTTTTGGACACGTAACGTGTGGTCACGGCGTGATTAACGTGTTGTGACTATTCAATGACCATCCTTTCAAATTTGGTCACCGCACGACACGTGATCCAAATCACCGCGTGACTAGTCCCGGCATGATACATATTTAGATCCCTAGTAGCAAATCTCTTTTTATAACGATTATTCTGAGTGGAGTAGCGAACCAGACCGCGTCTATTTTTTCTTTCCTTTTTTTATGCGAATCAGTCTGGACTGACTTTCTTTTCTGCACAATTTTCTTCTACTGGGTCGTGAAATAAATTTAGAAGTTGGCCTTAATTATTTCCCCTCCAAAAGTAGACACAAATATAAAATATCACTGGATCTAACAAAAATTTCAAATTCTAAAATAAACACTTACCTACCCCCTGATCCTCTTTTAGTCCGCCACTGGGTACTAGTACTATATTTGCTAATTTGTAGCTTTAAACTCAGTTTTTTTTCGGGTGCTTTGATGAGTTTTGAGCGTGGTACGGTCTATCTTAAAATATATGTGTCAAGTATATCGTAGCAAATAATATTTTGGACTTTTGGATTATAAATTATTATTTAAAAAAAATTAAGCGGTTCAACCAGTTGATCTATTGATCGAAAATTACCCCCGTCCGGTTTTAATTGATAACATTGCTATAAACAATGGAAGTACAAACAAAATCCGAAAAGTATTTATATTTTATTATTAAAAAATTTATACCTGATACATGAAAAGACTGAAGTTGGTAATATCTAGATCCTGGCATTTTGCTATGATTGTACAAGTTAAAAAATAAGTACTGATTTTCATCCCTTGGATGTTGTCAATAACTTATCATTTGATAAGCGCCTGAATTAATTCTAACCGTCCGATTTGATAATATGGTTTAACTAAAGCCAATATGATTTTTTTCCTTGTAAAGGATCTATTTTTTTTTGCGTTATTTGCTTCATATTAAAAACAAAAGAAAAAAATGTTGCAAATTAAAAAACCAGGCTAATTAAAAATAAACAAAGCACCAAATAAATTTGCCTCCAATGCATCCTTGTACTATTAAATATATCTTCTTCTTTTTTTAAATTTGGCAGTGGCTACCAAGATGTATTAAATAAAGTTGATTACAACATTCATTCCTATGAGATCATGACTAATCGATATAACAGCACATAAATCTTATCAGCTGATGGCCTGACCCCCCCTACATATTGTTGGTTCTCCTTGCAACGTTTAAGCCATATCTCTGCATCTTGCAATGCCCTTTTTATGGTTGCCGACTACCGACAACGGATACATTGATAAAAAAAAATTATATTTACAAAGTTTTAAGTATACAAATGGCCGCCCCCACTACTTGTACATTAGGGCATGCATTTGTCTCATTCGCAACCTTTCGTTGGAATCAAACTAGCTAGGCTATCAAATTAAAACACTGTAAATGTACCCTAGACGCTCACCCTCCATTTCTTGATCTCAAGTCCGCGGGCAGCATCTTTTGCAAACAAGATAATTAATATAAAACAATTTTAGAAGTCAACCCTGCTGCAGCACTAAATGTCTTTAATATGTAGGTGCACTTCTGACATAAGAAAATGATATGATAACGATAAGCAATAATTCGCATTTGTTTGTAGAATCATTTTTAGCCGTAAACGTGAAAGAGAGTGTGAAAAAACTTGATTTGATATTATCTTAACATGTAGTGTGTTTTATGACTTTATCTATAAGGCAGTGCACATTTTGATCACCATCTTCCTTTTTCTTCTTTCATTTTCCTTTCAACTGAGCTTAGTTTATTTATTGTTCTACCATTCAAAATTCCCAATATCGATCCCATCAAAATACAAAATACATAATTCTCCCATTCAAACATAAAGTCTTACTTACCTCCCATTTATTATTAATCCGAAAGTTTTGAAGTATAATTCATCATTTATCTTTTATTAAAAGTTTAAGTATCTAATTTACCCTTCTTTGAAATGAACATGTCCATTATATTCTTGCCCCCCTAAAAAACATAAAAGATATAATAAAATAGAGAAACATAGCCCAATACAACTTATCTTTTGAGTTTTGACTTTTGATAGTCCACTACTGATTAACTGAGTAGTAGGAATATGAAGTTGGCATCATGACAGTCGACTACTGATTCGTGCTGGCAGCTTCCCTAAGGTGCCAACCCAGATCTATCAATATTCACCAATTTGATTGAAAAGTCTGTTAGTTCAAATTGGAGGGGCCCATAGAAGGATCAGCGACACTTATTTGCAAATTATGATATAATATAGTCCAAATTTTCTGGTAAAGGCGCAAGAGGCATTGATTCAGATGACACTTCTCTATTGGTTTTGTTTGAACGCCTCCACAGAGATGATGATCAGGATTTCAGGATTGTGATTTTTGACCATACAGCTCATGTGCAGCTCATACGTACCAATCAACGACATTGTTATTAAGCAAGACGCCAAGACCTTATAATTACATCTTAAAAAACTAAGCAGCACATGGAAGTTTGCAAAGTGAAAATGAAAAACTAAGATGCTTTCATTAAGGAATTCTGATCCAGTGCATACCTGACTTAGTATAATGAGACCTGAGTCGTCATTCTTAATCCGGTACGAATCTCAAAACAGACCTTCTGTATCTAAATAGGTACTGTATTACTTTTGACCCAGCTGGAAGTATTGTACTCAGTTCGGTATCTGAGAGGATTCAGACTCTTCATTGGAACTAGTAGCCTCTGGAATCAAGATATGTTTTCATCAATTTTAAAATGAAATAAAGAGTCAGAGGAAGTAGAAGTGTCATACTCAATGAATATGGTATGAATCGGATGGATGCATTTTTCGTATTCGTACTCATTCAAATTAATCTTGTTTTTATTTGTATTTTGTTCTTATCCGTTAAATATTAACTTTATTCTTACCATACTCTTACTCATTAAGATAATTAGCGGTAATGAAGGATTGATGAATAATTATCGAATCAGGTTGTGGGGCCGTGTATTTGGATCCTCAAAGACTCGTTTTTTTTGCGTCAAATGCTCAAGTTTAAAAACATATTTCTTGGAGTGCTGCCTGGGAAATAGGGAATGGAAGGTCGATATCGTTTTGGTACGATAATTGACACGGTAGGTCGATCAGATTTTTTAAAAATGGGTTGCCTAGACCTTTAAATCAGTGTGCATCTTTAATAAGAAGTTTGGAGCAACTTATTGATTCCTATTGGGACAGTTCTGAACAGGTCTTGTTTTACTGATGACAATGATTTTTTTGCGATGGAGGACAGGTAATGGGATTACACGCGCGACAGGGTCGGTGTATAAAGCCATGGTCGGGCGGTGGATCAGATGGGGACATATGTTCATTTGGAGATGTCATGCTCCAATCAACGTTAAGATTTTCGTTTATTTGACGCTTATAAAGAAAGAATCTTAACTCATGATTGGAGAGGAGAGAGATGAATTGTGACAACATGCGGTGTGTGGTTTGCTATACTTGTTTGATCGAAACTCCTTTACACCTTTTATTTCTATGTCCTTAATTATGCCAAATAGGTTTGGAACGCGTGTCAGGTGTAAACAAAATCTGTTTCAGGTGGGGGATACGGTTGAGGAAACATGGAGAAAGTCTAGAAGATTATGCGCCTCGCATGACAAGAAGGGAAGAGGGGAGTGGGCTACGCGGTTCATTTGCACAACGTGGTGGCTTTGGAGACAACGGAATCAAAGAGCAAAGCGATCTCTGGCTGAAGTGCTGCACGGGTGAAATGCTGCACAAGACCGGTGTAGAGTAAAATATTCGGAAATGAGCTCACTACAAGGAGCAGTATCCGCTGTACTGACAGAAATATATTTTTTCTATTAGCGACGGAAGTATCCACGAAGGTATACCGACAGTATTCCTCGCGGATAGTGTCCCATTCTTGGCTGCTGCTGCAGCTATTTTTGGGTTTTGGTAATTGCTGTTTAGGAGTAAACGTAGACGTGTATGTCCATTGCATGGTAGCCACTACCATGTAATCTCAAAAAATGAAAAAAATAATTATTGAATAAATTGATAACTTATATAATTTAATTTAAAAATATATCAAATAAATATATTAAACACATTATAAATATTAAATACTATTCAATCCATTATTTTCAAAAATATAAATTATTAATAAATAAAATGATAAAAAATGTTATATAAATCAATCTTGTCATCAATTACTAATTAAAAAATAATATAAAATGTAGAATAATTTTTTTCATAAATTACTAAATAAAAATTGTATAAATCAACATCATCATAATAATAATAATAATAATAATAATAATAATAATAATAATAAATGTTATACAGTATGTACAAATAAAAAATTATTAAAATAGAAATAGGGTGTTCTTAAGCTCACCAAGTTCCTTTGTGAGTTTAATTCAAAAACTTATTGAATTGACTTCAAACGATACATTCAAACCATTGAAACCGATCTACTTCACGAGTAATGAGTTTACATGTCAAATTTATAATTTCTAAACTAATTTAGTATAAGTCAAGCGGTAAAAAAAAAGATGATTTATAAGTTAATTTTAATGTGTTCATTTTTCATTATTTTTTGACTGCTTGACTTTATATTAAATTAGTTTGAAAATTTATAAATTTGATATGTAAACTCATCACTCGTGAAGTAAATCGGTTTCAACGGTTTGAATGCGTTGCTTAAAATCAATTCAATAGATTTTTGAATTAAGCTTACAAAGAAACTTGGTGATAAAAACACCCTTGCAAATTAGCACATTAGCTTCCAAGGTTTTATTAATACAGAAACCAAAATTTCAGTTATTTTTCCCAAATTAGACCAACCCTATATACCTGATACCTCCTTTTATTTATACTACTACTGACATTATTAAAATTTGACAATGAGGACTAATGACCATACTTGCAAATTAAATTTAATTGGAGGGAACTAACTACAACAATTGTATGCATTCCTCAGAATAAGTAACGCCTTTATAATTGCTATCTTCATATTATGGAGAGAGATACAATCAAAATTTTAAGGACAACTTTTATTCTATTTTTGAGTTAGTTGGTCAAGTATTACAATAAATGTAACTTTTTTTTTTCTCCTGCTCTATACTCATTGAGCATTTTCATACTTTTTTCACTTTTTTATTATATCTTAATTTAAATTCATCAATAAAATATAAAATTAGAGGCCCGACTTACAAATCATGAAAAGGTAAAGGTTTAAACAATGGAAATGTGTAGCCCTCATAAGTCCAGCCATACAATCTCCCCTGCTTTGCCAAGGAGTGCCACCTCATTTTGTGTCCTTGGAATGCTTAGTAGGCAGTACTTGTTGACATTAATTTTCAGAATAACCTAAATTGACATCTACCGATCAATCAAATATTTAAGACAACACAAAAGATATCTAAATTGAACACTTAACTAAGACTCAATCGTACATTATCAATTTAAAACAAATTAAGCATGAATTACACTAACCAGGCTTCGAAAATATTAGATTTCAGTATATACTTTGCTTTTGAACTTTTAATCTTGTTTTATAATTTATATAGTTAAAACAGAAGGGAGGGGAGAGGGAAAATTTTGAGTTTTAAATAAACATTTGTTAATAAATATGTAGGAAACATATATTGTTTGATGTTTATTTTAAGGTTAGTGGTTTTAAATGTCTATGATCACGCGAAATGCGTGATGGGGCTAATAAAATTTATAATCCGGTTTGCTATCGAGTCAGATTACAAGTGCATAATCTTATCGAGTAGTATAAACGAGTGTCGATCTGCAGAAAATAAGATTTAAGGTCTTGAGCGGCTAAATCACAATCTTTCGAAAAGCTAGACAAAATTTGAAAATCAAAGAGTTATTTTTTTATCAATGTATTTGACGAAAATTAAAAGTAAGTAAAATAAAGATAAGATGTGAATTCCTAAGGTTTTGATACAACGTTGTTTACAAAGAGATAAGAGAAAGATACAACCATACACGAAGTAACCTCCTACTTAGTCTCTACACACTTCTCTCTTCTCACTTAAGAAAATTTTAAAACCAAAGATACAAACATATGTTTCAGTTCAGCCCAGAGGACTTATTATTGCATAGTTTCGCTAGAGGTCTATTCATAATAAATAGTTATTCTAAAACACTCTCAAACTTAGAAGACTTTGGAAAAATAAATTACTTCATAATAATTTTCTTAAGGTAACAATTTTTTATCAACATTCATAGTTAGCAATTAATTATTCACTTTGAGGTCACTAGTTATTTTAAAAATTCAGAATTTTTGGTACCATACTCAATTGTTTAAACCCTAGTCTAAATCAATTCAAGCAATTCCTATTTGATTACCTACATGCACGCTACTCCTAAATTAATTTATATGCTCCTACAAATGCAAAATGCAATTCTACATGCATGCTAGATAAAAACCTTAGCCTTCATTCTATCCCTCAAATTTATGCCTTAAGGAATAATCGTGACTAAGTAAAATTGCTAGCAAAGAAAAAAAAATAAAGGTCCTACATGCCATGATCCTAGATACAATGCAATCCTAAAACTAGGTTTCCTTACCCCTACCTCCATGCTTAAAATTTAGCATTGTCCTTAATGCTTCAAATTAATAAAAAAGAAGTAAAGATAAGAAAGATCTCACAGATTATTCATCGGGATGGTGGGGTGGTGGCGCGAATGGAATGTGTGTGATGTATGGAATTCCCTTCGAGAGACAATATTTGTAGAAGTTTTCATGCGCATTTTTCATTCTTTCCATGTAATTCTCCAAGTATTGCATGCATTTCTTTAGATTTTTGATCATGTTGGTGGCATAGCGCGAGCTTGGGCTGGGTTGTCTTGGTTGATCAATTTCTTGAGTTGTCTCTTGATCCCAGCCGGTGGGCATGATGGTGTGCATTGATTGTGTGCTTGCTTCATTGATGTTGCTACTTGGAGGGATTAGGTGCCCACAAAGGCGGTTGTTTCATGGATTGGTTCACTGTTTGTCTCCTCCATTGGTTCCTCTTCAATTGAAACGCGGTCGCTCCTTGCTGGATTTTCATTTTTGGATTCGTATCCAAATTGGAATGAGTCTTTGTCGATGCCCAAGTGCATGGTCATGCCTTCGCCAATTTTTAGCGTGTAGGTGATATCTCTTGTCAATGTCTTGAATGTGGCAAGAATGTGGTTGTTGTTGACTAGGAAATTGATGTTGAGGTGAGGCAATCCGAACACTTTTTTCTCTCCTCCTAGGCCCAATTGGTGGTAATGCACGATGAGGGTGACGAAAATCTGAACTGTGACCACATGGTTGTTTTTCTCATCATCGGCCACCGCTTTTAGATGGTGAATGATGTGATAACCAAGATGTGGTTGGTGTTTGTGACTCTTCATGTATCTCATGAGATAGATATCCATCTCCTTGACTTCCGTGTTGTCCTCACCTGTTGGGAAAAATTGAATTTAAGAGTATGATATGGATGTACCTTAATTCAATGCTCGTGATGAGGCGCGAGTATTTTCGATAGACATTCCTTTAGTCCATTGCAATGTTCTCTCAATAATTCATGCGCGGTATGAAGTAGTCTCGTAGAAGTTTGGGTCTCGCTGCATCTTGAACTACGTTGTCGCTAATGTTTTCTTCATATCCTTCGTCATTGTTGTTGGTCGTGGATCATTCTGAATTGGTTCGTTTGGTGGGTTATCCATGTTGATCGAATCTGAATCTCCTTCGCTTTGAGCGTCACGAAAAGAAAGACTTGGAGGGGTCCTTGTTGGTGAAGTGGAAGCGAATTGTCCTCTCCTACGTGCAATCCTTACAGATCTTCGTACGGATGATTCGGCCAGCGTGAAAAATCCTAAAAAGTAAAAAGTTGAAAATTTAAGAAAATCTAAAAATAAAATAAAAGCAAAAAAATAAAATAGAAAAAAAATAAAAATGCAGAAATTAAAAGTCTAGGCGTCCCTATTAATAGGATTTAATGGTCAAAACAATGGTGTCTTTCGAGGCCTTGCACAATAAACCGTTGTTAACCTTGATCACGCAAAATGCGTGATGGGGCTAATAAAATTTATAACCTGGTTTGCTATCGAGTCAGATTACAAATGCATAATCCTATCAAGTAGTATAAATGAGTGTCGATCCGCAGGGAACAAGATTTAAGGTCTTAAGCGATTAAATCACAATCTTTTGAAAGGCTAGACAAAATCTGATAATTAAAGAGCTGTTGTTTTTTATCAATGTATTTGGCGAAAAATTAAAAGTAAGTAAAATAAAGATAGAGATGTGAATTCCTAGGGTTTTGGTACACCGTTGTTACTTTAATCCGCTTTGATTCTTACCTTATTTGATGTTGGTTTTCAGTTATTGTATGAGGGTTTCTAATCCAATTTAGTGATTACTGCTTTCTCCTAGCAACTACCATCTTAATCAAGAGATCCCGTTAAGGCTTATCTTGACTAGTGCAAGAAGATCTGTGACTAACTTAAAAGAATTCAGACTTCACTGTTAGGTACGTCGCCCTATTATCTTGGTCATGGTGGGTGTCCCCATGGTAAGGCATGACAATGCGACATTCGCAGACATTCGTCTGCGAATGTCAAGACTCCCATGTATACTTTTGTTTGATCCAACTAATGGTATTTCTGGTTAAGATTTCCACCACTAATCTAGTATTTTTATTCTCACTTATCCCAATTCGATTAGTCCAAAGATGACTAACTTTCCATGTGTGACCATCACATGACAGTCTAGACTAACAAGCAAAATCAAGTAAGATAGAACATAAAGCGCAAAAACAATCGAACAACAAAATACTAAACAATAATCAAGTAAAAATATATATCAAAGCATCAAGAGTAACAAGGTTTACTTCCAATCCTAAGAATCTAAACTTAGCCGCTGAACGACATGTTTACAAATAGATAAGAGAAAAATACAACCATACACGAAGTACCCTCCTACTTAGTCTCTACACACTCCTCCCCATTTAAGAAAATTCTAAAACCAAAGATACAAAGATATGTTTCAGCTCTGTATAGAGGACTTATATAGGAGTGGAGGGGCGCCTGGAGATGAGTCGAGTCCAAGTTATCTGATCAGGAAACAGCTGGCGCAGTTATTCACCAAAAGTTATCTCAGGTACGGTCCATATTGGCTAATATATACCGTACTCCCACTGTGTAGCTGAGAGAGTTAATGCATATTCGACCATCTTTGGTCCGTACTGAGGCTCTGGTCCGTATTGGTTAATACGGTTCGTACCAGAGCCTTAGTCAATGAGCTGTGCTTTTCTAATCGACCCGATTCTTGCTCCATATGATGTAAAATAACCCCAAAACATGATTCCTGCACTAAAACAGAAAGTAGGGCAACAATAACATTTTTCATGGATTAATTAAACATCAATGTGAGAAAATAAAGAAAAATCTAAGCCAAAACCCTACGTAATTCACTATCAAAATGTGCTTGATCAGTCTACTAACAATTTCATTGATAAAAATATATTTACAACGGATCAAATAACCATAATTTCTATATCTACTCTTTTATTCTCGTGAAATCATCTGAACTACAATAATCTTCTAATCCTACTTAGATTCACTCATAATCATCCTAATATCTTAATCCTCATCTCGCTCCACGATCTGATCTGCTTCTTCAACCGCTGTTGCGCTCCATGACTGAATCTGCTTCTTCAACCGCCACTGCTCTCCACGACTGGATCTACTTCTTCGAATTGCCCAAAATTGCTTTCTGTGAAAGAGCGAAAAAACGTTATATTGATAAGTCTCTTTTGCCTTTTTGAATTGAGCTTTCTTGTTTGATGTTTATAAAAAAAAGGACATTCCAGAAAATTTCTCTTCATTTATTTTTTTTTGTCATTTGCAAAGATTTTTACTTTTATTAATAAATTTGAAGAAAGAAACAAAATATGCCGTGATTTATTCTTTGTTGTCATTTGTAAGTTGTAACGACTTTTTCTTTTTCATAGAAACAAAATTAGTTAACAAATATTGATTTTTTTTCTTAAATAAATCATCCTTAGCAACACAAACGGATAAATTATGATACGTCCTATCTCGGGGAGATGAGGCCGTATGGGAGATGGATTGGGCTGAATTCGTTCTGCCAAGGAATGGCAGGCCGAAGTGTGGCTTGAGTTGAAAAGTCGGAGAGGTTTGGAGATATTCGGACTCTAACCTGTATGATATCTCTCTTCGCAAAAATTCGATCCCTGTCTAATGGGAAATCCTGCCTTATGTAGTCTGATCATAACCGCCATCCCGGGCGGTTATGAGGGACGTGGGCAGTTATGCCAAACGATTCGGCGGTTATTCCGCACGTCGGTGGCACAAGCCTATTTTCAGGCTAAGTCATTTGAGGCCGTTTATTGGGCCCGGTTTAGTAGAATTTGGGCTTTTCGTATGACTTTGGGTTGGTCTCTAAGTGAGATCCTAAACCGGGCCCAAATGGGACGAGTTAAAGGGCCTGTGGAACATGGCCCTATCATTAGTCTCCGAAGTCGAAATGCATCAACGGGATGCTTTCGACTTGAAGGTGTTCTAACTCGGAAGGCATATCGTATTGTTGTCACTAAAGTGTTACCAACGTAACAATCTGGCTCCTCATAGCGGGAGTATCTCGGGCATGTATGTCGGTATGATGTATGTCCTTAGACAAGCTACGCTTAGTCGCGTTTTTTTTTTTTGCGGAGGGAGGTGTCTCCCGAGGTAGTCGATAGTAAGTAAAGTATGAAAAGAAGTTATGAAAGAAAAAAGTCTCGGAGAAATAAAATGACCATTGATATATCGAAATCATACAAAGCCTATTATAACCGAACATGAGATGCTATTATAGGTAATGCCTGGAAGTATGTTTCCACTTGTCTGTCATGTCGCGCCTTCCAAGCACTACGGTGCCCCTACTTTAGCAAAAAGACGGGTGTGATGTCGTCTCGCGAAGAGTGATTAATCGAGGACCTCGTTATCAGAGTCCTCGTAATAATCATCATCCTCGAGTTCTTGCTGGGTAGCGGTATGCAACGTCAGTCCCCCGGGGTTGCATTTTAAGCACTTGGGACATTTTCAGAACCAGCGGCGAGGTGAACGTGGGGTATGACGCGAGTTTGAAATCATTGAAATCCCGTACTCGGAGAGACTCATTATTGAGCATCCATCCCGGTCGTCCTCGGAGAAGTTTTGTAGTAAGGCCCACCTCTCCCCAGAGGATAGTATCCTCTGGGGGTTATTTGGATGACCGGGGTCAGGATGGGGTCGTTCTTGAATGGATTGACCCAAGTTGAGGGGCTTTTTTGTTTTCAAAACGACGAGTTTCATAGGCATATCGGAGGAAGAGAACGAGAGAGCAGTAAAGAGTGATTTTGATTTTTACGTATGAAAGGCCAACTATTTATAGTCGTAGAATTTAACCGTTGTCTTAAAGAAGGTGGGTCCCGGGCAGTCATAAATATGCATCTGCCAACTAATCACTTTTAATAGCATGGGGTTTCGTGTATTGGGAAAAGACGTCAGTCTTTTGGCGTTCCCAAAGCGGTCAAATTGACCATCGGAAGACAATAAAATACAAGAATAAGAAATATATATGAAAAAAGTGCATATATAAAATTATATTTACCAAAACAACACGAGGTAGTGACCTCGGTTCGAATCCATAACTTGGACTTACACTTGAAATTTAAAAGCACAAAAACAAAATATATCTAGTGGACACTCCCACGGGATACTGTCCTAGGTTCGAGGCTCTTATTCATGACAGGAGCGCTTGACCAGGCGTGCTTGATGAACGCAGCCTTGGCAAGTGAAGGATTTGAAGCGAGGATCACCTTGGCTTCGAGGTGACCTTCTAACAACACAGCCATGATGGAAGGCCTCCTTATAGCTGTCACAATGGAACATATGCTCGTGATTCCCTCGGGTCCCACAGACAGCACATCGGTCCCATGCCAATGGATCGGCATCTTCGATGTTGGGAGTTGCGAGGTCGAGGAACGGGATCACTCTCCGTCCTGTGAGCTTTGTTCGCTTTAGAGAGTCGCGAGGTCGGGGAACGGGATCACTCTCCGTCCTGTGAGCTTTGTTCGCTTGCTGATTCTCAGCCATCTCATTTTAATCTGAGTTGCAAGATGTAGATATATGAAAGAAGTATTTTTATGACGTGCCATCAAAGTGAGACGGTGGGGGTATATATAGTAGGTCGGCATTAACTGCCCGACGCCTCGTCTTCCGTTAAACAGCCATCAGCCATCAAATTAGTCGTCATGACGAGGTTTCGAGGCAATCTCCGTATGACACCTGGCACCTGTCAACTCAGTTGGGGCGCGAGTCCCCAGGTGGTATGCGAGAAACGAAGCGTCGCCATAATGAGAAGAGAGGAGGGAGCACCGCGTGGCACCTTTTCGGAGCTCGCGCCTTCATTGCATAGGAAAATGGGGTCTCCTATAAATACTTCGACCCTTGATTCATTTCTCTACTGTCGGTTATTTGAGTGGTTATTATCTCGGAATTGAGAGAAACAACCTCGGGGACTTTGGAAAGAGTAGGATGTCGGATATCGGACAGAGCCCGAGTTGTCGAAGAATCTCGCATTAAGGTAACTTCACATCACCTCGGTATTCTTTTATATAGTATAAAGTTTTGATTAGGTATTGCCAGAGTTAATATTAATGTAGTTGGTTACCTCAATACCATAATGTCATTAATAGCCTAGCTTGAATTACTTGACCTCGGCAATCAAATATCAATTGTAAGCCGATAATTTTAAATACCTCGGTAGATGGAAAAGTGGTTCCCTAAGCCAATCATGTTTCTTTGTAAATTTAGAAATAGCCGGAAAACAAGACGGATCATGGGGTTAGTCACTTAGCGCTTCTGGGGGACCTGCCCCTTTGTCAAACCTGCCTCCCCGTGTAGGCCTAGGTATGGGCAAAAGTTTGTTTGGCATGCATCCCCCTGGGTTGAAGGCCGTCTCCGGTGAAGTCGATCAGAGTGAGATGTGGTGTTGGAGTGCACGGGTATCGAGGCCCATTTGCGTGAAGGCTGATAGGTACAATATATCCGCCGAGCTCCCGGTGTCTACTAGCACTCTCTTTACCCTGTGAGTGTTAATTTTGAGATTCAACACCACGGGATCGTCATGTGGGCTGGTGATCTCGCCTTGATCTTTCTCCGAGAAAGATATCGCCTCCTAGGGCCGGGGCCGCTTCTTATCGGCCACTGTTTCCACATTCAGGATGGTGGGATATGGCTTGAGGTTATCGCGAGGTTAGATCCTCCGGATGGTGCCGCAGTGGCCCCCGCTGATCACATTGATGTCCGGGCTGTTATGCCGCTCCTGACGTCTTGACTCTGTGCCATTGATGTCTCGTTATTTGACCTACAAATCCGACCAATTTCTATACCAAAATCTGTGTTTTAAACCACCAAATCGTGTCTATTACATTGAATATCCATAGAATGTGGTACTGCTGCGTTTTCATTCTTGCTTTGCAGAAAACGAGCGAAATCAGGGAAGATTGTGAGTTCTGAAACCCTACACGCGGGCCGCGTCACATACGAAGCGGGCCACATCAAACCCTGAAACGACTATAGACGCGATCACTCTTTACACACGCGAGAGACACAGACACGCGGGTTGCGTCAGCCTATTCTGGAAACAGAATAGAAAAGGAAACAGAGGCTCAATGAAGGAAAGGTCGGCCAGAATGGCTATATCACGGGATTCCTTGCTACAGGGGGATTCATTCTGCATTTTGGAGAGCAAGAGACAGATTCTAGGGTTTTGGACTTGACGGCTAGCTTGGAGACGAAGTTGAGAAGCGAAAGACGAAAGTTCTTCACGGATCTTCTTTGTATTTCGGGTTTTGTCATGAATACTTCTTCTATCATTTGTTTTGCTTGCTTTTTGACTATGTGTGAGTAATTTACTTAGTTTCTAGAGTTACGATGTAGTTTGATACTTTGTTTTGTATGCATGTTGTTTGAATCTGTGTTAAATGTTAGTGTTTAATTGTTTGAGTACTATTTAATTGCTTTGTTGAAGTTGATTGAATGATTCTTGTTGTCTACTGTTAGATGTCTATAGCATCTTTTCTAGTACTTTGGCCTTGATGTTTCTCTCAACCAAACTTAGTATTTAAGGTAGGTTTACGAGCCGTGAGGCGAGACCAAATAGTAACCGAGAGGTGAACTTTTCCATTTATCGAGAGGTAGTGCAGACCTTTAGTAAACCGGACAATTAACTTAGATTAAAAACCTAAGAAGGTGAAATTGTAATTCCGATACCAAGTTTATTAAGCCAACAAACGAGAGTTGAGGTTTAAAAACATTAGGTTCGGTCAATGAACCCTTACACCAAAGAACAACGCATAAACAGACAGCTGCTGCATTCACTCGAGGTCCACGCGGGCCGCGTATGAGAGTACGCGGGTCGCGTCTTCCACTCGGGCCACGTATGAAAGTACGCGGGTTGTGTCTGGCACCGAGAGGCAGAGTTGAAGATGAAATCGAAAACCCTGAAAATGCTTTTCTCTATCTGATAAAAACCAAATTTTACTTTTTGTCATTTTAATTCTTGCTATTGAATTTAGGAAATTTAAACAAACCAAATCAACATTTTCCAACTTCTAGTACCTAATTAATTTAAGTAGAGTCCAGATTAGATTTTGAACCGTCCTGTGGATCGATACCTGACTAAACTATACGATAGGATTGTGCACTTGCAGTCTAGTCGGAAGTTAGTTCATGGTTTAAAAGGTACAGCTTGCTGTACTGAAACTTTGTGATACACTTTTGTGCGAATAAGTTTTTGGCACCGTTGCCGGGGACGGCATCATTTCTTTTCTGGATTTTTGCTTATTTTAGTTAATCTAGATTTTAATCTGTATCTTTTCTTTTATTTTTCTCTCTTTTAGGAACACGCTGGCTTTCAAACCACCTCCGAAGGGCGATTACCATCTGAGGAGCTCAAGACACCATGGATCTGATGTACAACATGGCGACAAACCAACAGTGGTTTGGCCGCGACAGTTCTCGAGCTGGAGGAGGCGGCCGATCCAAAGTTGATCAGATCACAGCTCTATCTGCTAGAGCTGCCGAGCTGGAGGAGGCCATACAGAAGGCTTTAATCAAAATGAGCGTGAAGGCAGTCAGTAACCATCAACCACAGCCATGTGTCATGTGTGGGGACAGGAGGCACTCTTACGAGTATTGCCCACTGGCGGAATGGAAGAAGAACCCGAGCAGGTCAGCTATCTCAGCAACAACAATCGCAATTTCTACAACATTGCACCATTCAATAACTTGAACAATCGCGCATTTCAATCCGATCCACCCGAGCCATACATTGATCCCGCTGTGAGCGACTTCATGCACGAGCAAGGGAAGACAAATCAGATGATGTTCGAGCAGATGCAAGCGATCAGTGCACAAATGGCCAGTTTAGCTGCTCTCAGCAAGATATTGGAGGAACAATTGAGTCACCGGGCCACCTCTAGCCAACCACCACATGGAAAGCTGCCCAGCCAGCCAGAGCTTAATCCGAGAGAGGAGGTCAAAGCGGTCACATTGAGAAGCGGGACTCAATATCAAGAACCACCCAAGCAAACAGACCAGATCGCAAAGCAAGCAGGTCGCGTCACTAACACGCGCCCCGCGTCACCACCTGAAGAAGAGAACCCTAGCCGCGTCGAACCGACTCGACCGGCAGTCATTGCTGAAGAACATGTGAACGCGGGCCGCGTCGAAGGAGGCTGACAACCTGGGGGAACTGACACACGGACCGCATGCATCTTGCATGGACCGTGCACCATAGCCAGAGGAGCTAGAGATGGCACGCGGGGTGCACAGAGCTCACACGGGAACCTCACACGGACCGGACATATCTCACACGGACCGTGCAACAGCCCAGACAGAGCAGCCGACTCCTTAGCTCAAGCCTCTGCCAGCTAACCTCAGGTATGAGTTCCTGGACCCAGATAAATCTTGTCCTGTGATCATAAGTGCAGATCTTAAACCTGATCGGACTGCTACGCTCTTGGAGAAATTGAAAGCTCACAAAGGCGCGATCGGTGCTCGATCAAGGACTCGAAAGAAATCTTATGGATTCTTCTGATGCAAGAGTTTGATCACGTGGTCCATGTACCTCAGAAGTGGGTGCTCCCCCCAGTGCCACCCGATCCACCTCCCACCAACCAGTGAGGCGCCCCCGCCATATCCCTCGCTCACCATCTAGTAAGTTTCCATATTTTCATCTATTTACTTTTTCCTTGTGTAAATTCAAGCATTGAGGACAATGCTTCATTCAAGCATTGAGGACAATGCTTCATTCAAGCATTGAGGACAATGCTTCATTCAAGCATTGAGGACAATGCTTCATTCAAGCTTGGGGGGGGGGGGGGGAATAGAAGAAAACTGTATCTGCATTTAGACATGTTTATTTTTCAAAAAAATTTGTATTTTTAGGTGATAAATTTGTGTGATTGCTAGGATTAGGGACTTGTTTGAAAACTTTTGGTTGTGATTTGGATTACCTTGAGAATTGGAAATAACCCCATAATTGATCAAAGAACTGCTTAAGATGTGATGTTTTGATAAATTAAAAAGATGAAAGCTTGAATTGTATTGAAAAAGCCTTTTGAAACTGAATTGTGCCTTTTAAATTAGAGAATTGGGATTTTAAATAAATAGAATGATTGGGATATCCATTGGTATGAAAGAATACCATTGGATGTGTGTATTTATGGTATATGCAAATAAGAAAAAATGAAACAAATGAAAAGATGGAGAAAATAAGAGTACTGGCAATAAGTCCTACGGGGCACCTTTGAGCTCGTCTCCCAAATTTAGAAAAAAAAAATAGTACTGGCACAATCCGGCGGGATTCCTTTGAGCTCGAAAACTTTCAAAAACTCTTGCATATATCAACACATGAAGTCCGCGACTTTCTAACCTAAGCTTGTCCCAAGCTTGGGAGGGTTAAAAAGGGAAAAATCACCACAAATGAGGGCATAGATTCAGTGAAAGAATGAAATATTGATCAATTCGGGTAATTAACTTTGCAAGTATTAAAAACACTTCAGAATTTGAAGTTTGATTAGTCAATTCATGTGGTGAATCAAAATTGATCAAGGAAAGTCTGAATTATACTAAAAGGATTCTCGAGTTTTTGATTAAAGCAACTCATGTAAATTTTCACATTTAGGAACTCAATTTGCATTTAGGTAAGATTAGAGTCCAACCCGGTACCTAAGTATGGATCTTTGCTTGAGGACAAACAAGATTTAAGCTTGGGAGAATTTGATGTCTTGTCATTTGACCTACAAATCCGACCAATTTCTATACCAAAATCTGTATTTTCAACAACCAAAACGTGTCTATTACATTGAATATCCATATAATGTGGTACTGCTGCATTTTCATTCTTACTTTGCAGAAATTGAGCGAAATCAGAGAAGATTGTGAGTTCTGAAACCCTACACGCGGGCCGCGTCACATACGAAGCGGGCCGCATCAAACCCTAACGCGACCACAGACGCGATCACTCTTTACACATGCGAGAGACACAGACACGCGGACCGCGTCACACCACACGCGGGTCGCGTCAGCCTATTTCGGAAAAACAGAACATAAAAGGAAACAGAGGCTCAATGAAGGAAATGTCGGCCAGAATGGCTATATAACGGGATTCCTTGCTACAGGGGAATTCATTCTGCATTTTGGAGAGCAAGAGACAGATTCTAGGGTTTTGGACTTGATGGCTAGCTTGGAGACGAAGTTGAGAAGCGAAAGACGAAAGTTCTTCACGGATCTTCTTTGTATTTCGGGTTTTGTCATGAATACTTCTTCTATCATTTGTTTTGCTTGCTCTTTGACTATGTGTGAGTAATTTACTTAGTTTCTAGGGTTACGATGTAGTTTGATACTTTGTTTTGTATGCATGTTGTTTGAATCTGTGTTGAATGTTAGTGTTTAATTGTTTGAGTACTATTTAATTGCTTTGTTGAAATTGATTGAATGATTCTTGTTGTCTACTGTTAGATGTTTATAGCATCTTTTCTAGTACTTTGGCCTTGATGTTTCTCTCAACCAAACTTAGTATTTGAGGTAGGTTTACGAGCCGTGAGGCGAGACCAAATAGTAACCGAGAGGTGAACTTTTCCATTTATCGAGAGGTAGTGGAGACCTTTAGTAAACCGGACAATTAACTTAAATTAAAAACCTAAGAAGGTGAAATTGCAATTCCGATACCAAGTTTATTAAGCCAACAAACGAGAGTTGAGGTTTAGGACCATTAGGTTCGGTCAATGAACCCTTACACCAAAGAACAACGCAGAAACAGACAACTGCTGCATTCACTCAAGGTCCACGCGGGCCACGTATGAGAGTACGCGGGTCGCGTCTTCCACTCGGGCCGCGTATGAAAGTACGCGGGTCGTGTTTGGCACCGAGAGGCAGAGTTGAAGATGAAATCGAAAACCCTGAAAACGCTTTTCTCTATCTGATAAAAACCAAATTTTACTTTCTGTCATTTTAATTATTGCTATTGAATTTTGGAAATTAAACAAACCAAATTAACTTTTTCCAACTTCTAGTACCTAATTAATTTAAGTAGAGTTCAGATTAGATTTTGAACGGTCCTGTGGATCGATACCTGACTAAACTATACGATAGGATTGTGCACTTGCAGTCTAGTCGGAAGTTAATTCAAGGTTTAAAAGGTACAGCTTGCTGTACTGAAACTTTGTGATACACTTTTGTGCGAACAGCCATTCCTAGGTTGAGGGCCGCAGTCGTCGACTCGAGGTCCAGTATATAGTCTTGCCTGTACGGGATCTTCTTCTTGTAATCCTTCCCTTTCCCGTTGTATTTCGTTGTGAATTTCTTGTAGAATTTGGGTTTGATGTATTCAACCAACTTGCCTTCGCGGGCCAACCTTTCCAGGAAGTCTTTGAGCTGGAGACATTCCGCAGTAGAATGCCCATTGAATTGGTGATACAGACATTCTTTGGTGTTGTCTTGTATCGCGAAGATCTTTTCAGGCAATAGTGGAGGGAGATCAAACATGCCTTCGACGATGTGGTACATCTCATGTCGCTTCTTGGTGAGAGGCGCATATCGCACGAAGTGTGGTCGGTATCCTTCATCGCTGGGTTTACGACCCTCCTGCTTGGGTGGAATATTCTTCCGGGGTTCCTTTCGATTTCTGGACCGATCTGCTGCGGGCTGCCAGTTTGCCGGTTAACAGGGAGATCGAGATCGAGGTCTCGTGGGGCTCCTATTGTCTTCTTCTGCCCGGATGTAGCCCTCAGCGAAAGCTACGAATTCTCTCAGCGTGGTCATCTTCTTCATATGGGTCTCATAGCGCAACGTGCCCGGACCTCCTTTGCGGAGTCCCTTCTTGATGGCGGCTAGGGCAAACTCTTCGTTGAGGTTTTGAATTCGCCGGGATACCTGTATGAACCGGTTAACAAATGCACCTGTTCTTTCTCGCGGTCCCTGGATGATGTCCAACAACATCTCGGCAGAGGTTGTTCTGGCAGAGTGACGCGAGGTCGCATCGCCGAGTTGCTTGGCACTGTTTCAGAGGGCAGACTATTGGAGGGAGTCTTTTCCCTGGGCATCTCGAGATTCCCTGTTGGCGGGGTTACCACGGGAGGTTGCGTATTGTTGTTTACACCTGGCGGGGGTGGAATTACTTCGTTTTGCTGAGCCATCTAGTTCGTCTAGTTTGAGCTAGGCATGGCCCCACGGTGGTTGATACGTCCTATCTCGGGGAGATGAGGCCATATGGGAGATGGATTGGGCTGAATTCGTCCTGCCAAGGAATGGCAGGCCGAAGTGTGGCTTGAGTTGAAAACTCAGAGAGGTTTGGAGATATTCGGACTCTAACCTGTATGATATCTCTCTTCGCAAAAATGCGGTCCATGTCTAATGGGAAATCCTGCCTTATATAGTCTGATCATAGCCGCCATCCCGGGCAGTTATGAGGGACGTGGGCAGTTATGCCAAACGATTCGGCGGTTATTCCGCACGTCGGTGGCTCAAGCCTATTTTTGGGCTAAGTCATTTGAGGCCGTTTATTGGGCCCGGTTTAGTAGAATTTGGGCTTTTCGTATGACTTCGAGTTGGTCTCTTAGTGAGGTCCGAATCCCGAGTTTTTCATGGCCCAAATGGGACGAGTTAAAGGGCCTGTGGAACATGGCCCTATCAAATTATTAGTATCAACTAAAAATAAAAGAGGAGGGTTCAAATGAATCTATTTTTTATATTTCTAATAACAAGATTTAAAAACTTATATGTCAAATAAAACCGTTGGATGTGATTTATATTATTTTCTCTACATGTACATAAAACAATTATCACTTTTTTTGTTTTTGTATGAATCAATAAGTTGAAAAATTAACGTCTAGAATTTATCCAGATTAATTTATTTTTGCAAGCTCTTGATACTAATCAAAACAAAGTTGAAATATCTAATCTTTTATATGTGTATAG
This sequence comes from Carex parvula, assembly GCA_025461045.1. Lineage (NCBI taxonomy): Eukaryota > Viridiplantae > Streptophyta > Magnoliopsida > Poales > Cyperaceae > Carex > Carex parvula. Next base: position 167,658 of record JAJGRW010000950.1, on the reverse strand, counting down.
AGAAAAAAATATAGATCAAATCTAATGATTTTATTTTAACATTCGAGTTTTAAATTGTGAGTTATTAACATTTAAAAAAAAGAAAATATAATGAAGGCCCAAAAAATAAAGATATTTGAACCCTCCTCAAAATAAAATTACTTAACAATATTGACTTTTTCTAGAAATAAACTATCATAGTAATTAACACACAAGCAGATTGCTAGTATTAATTTTTTAAATGTATAACATGACAAAAGTTATAGGATATTGATTATGTCTTATTCAAATTTAACAATTCTGAATATTTGTGAAAAATAAAATTTCAAAAACCTGTTTCTAACGAATCAATAATCTAGAGGTCTCATATCAGAAATTCATATCACCTAAGATAACAGAATATTTTTGTTTCAATTCGGACAGTTTGATCAGAATTCGCAATAATATTAAAAGAACTTCGTACATTACATTTAGAACTGAATTTATCTGAATTTATCTGAATTTTAATCGGGCAGTCCGAATCTAAACAAAAATATTCTATATTTCTGTTACCTCAGATGATATGGACTCTCATATGAGTACCCATTTAAGCTTTTCATGTGAACGCAAGTATAGAAAAAGAACAATTGCAAACAAAGTGGGAACATATTAGCGTCTGGGCATAGTAACAAAAAGCGATCACGCGTTCATGTGTTGTAACTGTCGAGTAAATCCGATCTAATATTACGACTCACGAGAACACCTTTGATCGCCGGCCGAGAAACAAATACCAATCCCACCCGCAACAGTGAATCATCTCCGGCCCGCCACGTATTCCACTACTGACCCTCCTTTCAAAAGAACTCGCATCCTTTTCCTTTCTTTATCGCTATTTTTTAGGCTTGTATCTTTGTTGATAGGGCCACCTGGATACAGTGAGTCACCGACCCGAATAAACGAGGCCGCAAATGAAAGCAGAATTGGTCCCAAGTTTTTTGAACCGTAAGAGCATTTCCTTTCTTTATCGCTATTTTTGAGGCTTGTATCTTTGTTGATAGTGCCACCTGGATACAGTGAGTCACCGACCCGAATAAACGAGGCCGCAAATGAAAGCAGAATGGGTCCCAAGTTTTTTGAACCGTAAAAGAAGTGAATGGAGGCATAAGACATTTATAAAACTCACTTAATGAAAAATGAGAGAAACTAAAAGGTTTCATCGTGTGGTTTGTAACTATTTAAGTAAATAGAAGAGCTAATTAATGGAGATTTTTCCGGATCAAGTGATTTTCTACCCATCTAAAAAAGTAATAAAATATTCTAAAATAATGTAAAATTTAGTTTACAAATATATTTCATATGAACGGTTCGGATCGATTGTTAAAATTTTGAAAATAAAAATATATACCATAACCCCACTTTTTATATTTTTACTTATTTATTTTTAAAATAAAATTGTCACGATTAACATATGTATTTTGTAATTAAAAAAAGGAAAATTTGAGAGGTAATGTAAGCCTGTTTAGTGTGCAGCTCAGTAATTAAACAATAAATAAATAGTTGCCTTATTTAATTTAAACGGAGGTGAAAAGACAAATTTCTATTATCATATGTTCACTCAATCGGACCATTAACAAGGGCTTTGGACGAGATATGGTCCAAAGGGCATTGGACCAACTCCTCACCCCGCCGATATATATATGCGCAAAAGAGCTCGTACTTCCAAAACCCTACAGCACCAACTTCCTTTCTCTTCCTCATTTCTCTCTTTTAAAACTTTTCATCTCCTTCTCCACATTTTCTCTGTCGTTGTACTGCAACTATATTGTACTAAAATTTCTTTCTCGCCATGGATACACTGCGCACATCGGTGAAACCGAAACCGTACGAGTGCAAGCAGGAGAAGCTTCCGATCCTCCCTCAGCACGTTCAACACGAGGTGGTGGTGAAGATAGATGGCAACAGCCAGAACCTCGTCGAGACCACCTCAGCAGCCACCGCCTCTTCTCCGAACTCCCGAGTGTGGAGAGAAAGCAGTTATGATTTCTCGCAAGAAGGTGGAGTTGGCAATGGCGGGTTCACCTTTGACAGTAGCCCCACTGAGGACCCACCGTCTCGGCTAATTAGTTCGTTCTTACGCAAGAGAGACGCCACCGGCGTTACAATGTCGCCAGCAGTGGACCTCGAGATGGACTTCTTGAACAAGAGTTCTTCTCTAGGCTCCGAATCCGAATCAAAGGAGCATCGTATTTCGTTCCAAGATGCCTTGGAACAGTCGCTTCCCCGCAAATCCAATGATAGCTCTTCCTCTTCATCTGATGAGAAGAAAATGAATCGTGGTGGTGCTGGGGGCGGTGACGGTGAAGTTATCCGTTGCACATCAAATTCATCAATTGGTCGATCATCTTCTCTGCTTCGGGCCAAGACCCGTTCTCGTTTATTGGATCCACAACCACCGCACCCTCCATCCCCCGTTAAAAAGCCCGACCCGGACAGGAGATCGGGCCGGCCACCAGTGCCCAGCTCGGGGCAACTCAAATCAGAGGCGAGGAGGGGTAAATCAGGCCCCGCTGACGAGGACGATGATGACCCCCTCATGGATTCTGACATACCCGATGAACTGAAGAAAACAAAGTTTGACACGTGGAACATCTTACAATGGCTTAGTCTGATACTGATAATTGCAGCATTGGTGTGCTGCCTAGTGATTCCACGGCTGAAGAGGCAAAACGTTTGGAGCCTCCATCTATGGAAATGGGATGTACTAATCTTGACTCTTATATGCGGCCGGCTAGTCTCCGGCTGGTTTGTTCGTGTGGCTGTGTTCCTCATCAAACGAAATTTCGTAATGAGGAAGAAAATGCTGTACTTTGTTTACGGCGTCAAGAGTTCTATACAGAATTGTCTTTGGCTTGGCCTTGTTCTCATTTCATGGCATTATTTGTTTGATAAGAAAACCTCGCACAGCCACGTATTGCCTTATGTTGGCAAGATCCTTCTCTGCCTCCTTGTTGCGACTATTGTACGCCTTATCAAGACACTGCTTCTCAAAGTACAAATTCTCATTAATTTTAATTCATTAGTGAGGGAGGCTACGGTATTATGCATAGCGCGGATGGGTCCGTACTACGAATCAATATTTTTATTTTCAAAATTCTAATGGTCAATTCAAACCATTTAGCATGGTCTCCACATGAATATGTACTTATAAACTAAATTTTACATTTTTTAGAATTGTTCTACTATTTTTCTTGATGGGTAGAAAATCACTCTTTTTTATTAGTCCAGAATTTTCAGATCAAGTGATTTTCTATCCATTTAAAAAATAGTAAAGAAATTAAGAAATTCTAAAAAATGTAAAATTTAGTATACAAGTACATATTTATATGGAGGCCATCTTAAACGGTTCGGATCGACTATTAGAATTTTCAAATCAAAGATTTGAGTTCATAGCGCGGGCCAATATGCGCTATGCATAGTACTATAGCCTCACTCTTTTTGAGTTGTTATTTTGATCAAATCCTTGATTGAGATCAAGTAATTTACTTAAATATCCTTTTTAGAAACTACCCGGAGAATTTTATCTAATCGCAAAGAATGTAGTTTGGTTGTACATATGAACCACCTATTAATCATTATTTTGTCTAGTCTGAGGTAAATACAACACTAATTGATAGTTAGAAAGCAATTCATATATTTTATTCTACTGCTAACAATTGATTTGTGGTTATTAAATTAGGTACTGGGCATTCAAATCTTTTTTTCTACTGCTAACAATTGATTTTGTGGTTATTAAATTAGGTGATGGCCGCCTCCTTTCATGTCAGCACATACTTCGATCGGATTCAAGAAGCCCTTTTCAACCAATACGTGGTAGAGACGCTTTCTGGGCCGCCGGTTCATGAAGATAACCAGACAATGCTTGAAGTTCAGAGGCTTCAAAAGGCCGGTGCAACAATGCCGAGAGATCTCCAGGCGACGGCGCTACCTGCTATGGACAGTGGACAAATAGGTAAAGGCATCCACCTCTCAGGGGCATTATCGGGAAACAAAAAAGAACAAGCCATCACCATTGACCAACTACATAAGCTGAACCAGAGAAACATATCTGCGTGGAGCATGAAAAGATTGGTTCGGACTGTGAGGCACGAGGCGTTGACGACACTGGACAAGCGGATCCCGCTAATAGCTGCAGATTCGGCGGAGGATTCCTCAACACATATACTCAGTGAGCTAGAGGCCAAAATTGCTGCCAGGAAGATTTTTACTAATGTGGCCAAACCTGGTGCCAAGTGAGTTTTAAAATTCTTCTAATTACCAAATTTCTCATACTTGAAATGGTGGTGATACATAGCAGATACGTCTAGTTTGGTTCAGATCATTAAGGGTTTGGGTGTCTAGTAATTTAGATTGGATCAATATTTGAGTTTTTTTATATTGGGACTTGTGGCTTCAAATTAGATCATCTTTGAATTTGGGGGCAAGTTTTATTCTCAGGTTTTCAAGTTTTGGGTTGGTCGGGTTTCCAATTGGGTCAATTGGTCAATTTCTTCTAAAACTGGATTTGGTTAGTTGTAGGGTCAGATACTCCATATGTCACTTGACTAGACCCGCATTTCAGTTTTATACTCAGTTATTGTTTTGTTCCCTCTCAGTTATTGTTTTGTTCCCTCACTGAGTCGCTAACTACACAGCTATCATTTTGCTCAAATTAAGGGCTCTGGTGCATTTAAACTCGAAATAATTTTTTTTTTTTAAAAGAGGCAAAGTCCATTCCATTAATAGGAAAGTATAATTGAAGGAACTACCAAAGAGAGTATCTTTGGGACTGCACACCTGATATTGGTGTTCAAAATAACCATGCAAGCCAAAAAGTAAACATAATATCAAGTTGCTTAACCAAGTCTTAAACTCGAAATAAATAGAAAACAGAAACTTTTGTATGGTGATGAATATGTCATTCAATTTCTTATTTTACTATATTCCACCTTTTGCATTCCTTAAATCTATTATTAGAGTGGCCTAATTTTGGAAAAGTTGAAAGTTGTGCTAGATGATAGGAATTAATCAGCTATTTCCCCATCATAACTTTGTGATTTAGATATTTCCCCGTCAAAATATAAACATTAGTTATTTTCCCATCTAAACTCACTTATTTTGTTAATATCCCCATTTCTTCATTAATCAATTAAAAACACTGTTTAATATTAGCAAAAAAAATGACCAATTTACCCTTATCTTCAGACTCATGTGTCGCTAATTCCTGCCCAGCCCTTCCCGCGATTACCAAAATCAATTTAAGTTCCCAGCAATTTTGGGTGGTTTCCAGATGTTGAAGTGTGTTTTCAAATGCAATCTCAAAAGTATCTTTGTGAACCCATATAAATATATACTTTTCTTTCACAACTTATCGTCCCAAATCCTGATTCGCTGAGACAGTAGAAATATATACATTGTCTATACAATATTAGCAGTTTGAATATAACAAAGATAGAAACAGAAAGAGAGGTGACAAACATTGGTTTTTGTTAGAGAAACTACTGCTTGGAATAAAGGAGAAGGAACTCAGTATACAAGATGAAGATCAATTATTATACACTTAAAAGGTGGTAACGCCTCATCAACCATCAATTATGTGCATTCCAAGCAGCACAAGCATATTGATTACTGTTCTTTTGTGCAGACAAACATTAAATAATTAAAATATCTCCTGAAACTATCTAAATTTTGTATGGACATACGGCCAGCCCAAAATTATCACTTGTTTAACTAAACACACTCTTGTCTCAAACATCTTTGTTACCAGCAAATCAGTAAAAACTCTAGCTGTCTTTTCTCTTACTTGGTGTTCTTTCTTGCGTTTAAAATGGAGATGGTGGCTTAATTGGAAATTTATGGATAGTTGAAGATCTGTAATTTTACTTCATTTTGAGTTTAAAATGGAGATAGTGGCTTAATTTCAATAAAATTTAAATTTGAGTCAATGGTTGACCAAATTATGTATTGTTTCTTAACTAATAGATAGCATGTGGCATTGCTAGGTACATTTACATCCAAGATATTTTGCGTTTTTTGAGGCAAGAAGAAGCAACTAAAACAATGAATCTTTTCGAAGGAGCACATGAACACAGACGAATTAGCAAAAGGGCACTGAAAAACTGGGCGGTAATGGTTTCTACTAAAAAGAATTATCATATCAAACTATATCCCTTACGGTTACATTTATTTAAGACCAATTTGCTTGTACGCACTGCAGGTGAATGCATTTAGAGAGCGCAAGGCTCTTGCCTTGACACTTAACGACACAAAAACAGCTGTGAATAAACTTCACCAGATAGCAAATGTGGTTGTGGGCCTAATCGTCTTTGCACTCTGGCTTCTGATTTTGGGAATTGCTACAACACATTTCTTTGTTTTTCTTAGCTCGCAACTTCTCCTGGCAGTGTTCATTTTTGGGAACACTTTGAAGACATTATTTGAAGCACTTATTTTTTTGTTTGTGATGCATCCCTTTGATGTCGGTGACCGATGTGAGATTGAAGACGTTCAGGTAAAAGGATTATTATTTTTGGCAACTTCTCTCAGCTTCTTGTTATTATTTAGTTATTTATCTTTATATGATTTTATTGTTGTTATTATTATTATTACTATTATTATTTTTAGCATCTCTTGGCTGTTTTCTATCTAGAAAGAATTAGAGAATGAACATGTTATGTTAAAACTAGCACATTTTATTATATTTTGGAGTACATTTTGTGTGAATAACCTTCAAATATGTTAATGAATTTTTGTGGTTATTCCAATGTCAGGTTGTTGTTGAGGAGATGAATATCATGTCGACAGTATTTCTGAGATATGATAACTTAAAGATCTACTATCCTAACAGCATTCTTGCCACCAAACCAATAAGCAACTACTACCGCAGCCCTGACATGGGAGATTCCATCGATTTCGCCATTCAGGTCGCCACACCATTAGAGAAGATTGCAAAGATGAAGGAGAGAATAATCAAGTAGAGCATTTTTTTTATTTTACCTTTCATTTTATCACTTCTTTTCATTTTAGTTTGTGATGCTTGAGTGGGGTAAATCATTTTTTTAACCTGAAATTTAAATAGGTTCATGGAGAAAAAAAAGGAGCATTGGTATCCGGGTCCGATGGTTGTATTGAGAGATGTCGAAGACAGTAACAAGTTGACTGTATCAATTTGGATGCGGCAACGAATCAACTACCAAGACATGGGAATGAGGTTTGAGAGGAGAGAACTAGTGGTACAAGAGATGATTCGGGTTCTCAGAGAGCTTGATATCGAGTACCGCATGATACCTGTTGATGTAAATGTTCGCAATTTGCCCCCTGTAAACTCAGCACGGTTACCTTCCACTTGGTCATCCAGTAACTAATTATATCATTAACTAAAGAGGAGGTTCAGGTATTAAAGAGAGAGTTATGGAATAAATGTGATGATTATTACCTGTAATAAGTGATAAGCATATGAATATAAAAATTTATCAAATTTAACAATTTGATAAATCATTGTACTGTCCCTTTAAAACATCACTCCAATACATGACAAGATGACTTAACTGGTACAATACCTGATGTTTGGGAGTGGTACATAATTGTTAGCATTCTGACAATTAATTAGCAATAGAAACTTGAACTGTACAATACTGGTAGGAATTGTTACTTAATTTTTTTTTTTTTTTGAGAAACTTGGTTGATGCTACCAAGGGTTTGTATTGAATATAAAGCGTTCTTACAAATACATCAATCTGCATCATGCAAATTAGACTCGGTACCACACTGGTACTGAACCTAGCTAAATGAAATACAATTGAAAAGCACCCTATCACATTTTCCTAACAGAACTTCAACCAGAGATCAACTTCAAGCGCAATCTTGCTTGCCAACCGGTTTGGTGGTAACTTGTCATCTCTGAAAATCACCGCATTTCTTTGTTTCCAGATTGCCCAAACTGTGCATACAAACCAGCATGTCCAGGTCTCTCCTTTCATTCTGTTGCCCCTTCGTACTTCCTTTTTGGATTCCTCCCATAACTCTTGTATCTCAGTGGTCGGTACCATGTTTCTCAGACCAAGTTTAAGGGATAAGAGGTACCATACCTGTCTTGCATATGGGCAAAGAAATGAGAGGTGTATAGCAGTTTCAAGTGAGCAATTTCTGCACATGACACAATCCGGTTGGCAATTGATGTGTCTCTTGATCAGAACATCGTCGTGAGAATCTTTTCTTGCAACATCAATACAACAAATATTTTCACTGTATGCGGGCATTTAGCAGTCAAGAGGTCCATGAACTTCCATTTGATTCTACCACCTGCCATGAATATGTCATATGTTTCCTTCGCAGTGTAAATACCGCTGGACCCCCATCTCCAAACCAATTTGTCTCGCTGACCCTGTACCAGTGGTCCTGTAGGGACCGGTACTGTTGGTAGCAAGTCCTGGAAAATTGTCAGAGCATCCTTCAAAGCTATGCTTGGGATAACCGGCCTTGGGTTGCCATCTGCATAGCCTTTTAAGGGAGCCCATCCCACGAATCAAACCAAAAGGCAATGGCAGATGCATCTCCAATTAGCCAATCCGTGCATCTATGAAATAGGTATTTTAGCCTCAACAGTTGGAGCCAAAAGAAGGAACCTGTACCTATCCAGAGCCATGGTCCATCTTGCTTCTGACGCGGATTTGTTCTTAACTTGTTGATCCAAATGGTCCACAGCACAGTAGGTTCCACATAGGCACGCCACCACCATCGTAGCAGTAATGCCAAGTTTTGCATCTCCAAATTGGGTACCCCTAAACCTCCCCAAATTTTTTGGGTGCAAACCATTGGCCAATTTAGTAGCAATATGCCTCTGCCATTTCTATTCCTATCATTCTTTCCCCACAGGAATAATCTTCTAACTTTGTCAATCCTTTGAAAAACCCATTTAGGTATATGAAAGCAGTTCATATAGTATATCGGGATTGAAGAGAGTACTGATGTAACTAATTGAAGTCTGCCCCCTCACGAGATTAATTTCCCCTTCCAACCTTGAAATTTCTTCTCGAGCTTCTCAACTAACGGTATGAACTGTTGCTTATCCGGTTTCCTTGTGGTCAAAGGCATATCTAGATACGTGACGGGTAGTTGTGTTTGTGGACAGTCAAGCACAGTTTTTACTCGTTGCATCTCTTCTAGGCTAAGGTTGAACTGAACAAAGGTGCTCTTCTAGTGGTTGATTTCTAATCCCGAGATCTTCATAAATAGCCTTAGCATTATCTTCAAGGTGGCCACTGTTTCAGGTTCGGCATGGCAATAAGCGCTGTGTCATCGGCGTATTGCAGTGCAAGAAGAGATTCCTCACTGAGAACTGGAAGATCAGCAAAATCAATTAATTAACTTCTGCAACAAATTCAGCAAATTTCATTAATTCTTGCATACTGGTAAACTTGCATCAAAGTTAGCATCAAATCAAAACATACTCCAATTAGGAAAGGCATTGTAAATCTTGAACTGTATCAGTCTAGATCAGTATCAGGTAGTAACCTGAACTACCAGACTGTCTTGGTTTTGTAGGGATCTTCAGACCTTTTTGGAGAGAACAAATCTAAATGAAAGCTCAACCAGTTTCAAAATATGATTCGCATGAGTCATCTCTTTAGCACGCGACTACTTTAAATCCCAAAAGGAAATCACCAACATATTAAATGAATAAATTAAATAAGTAGAGAACTCTTACAGTTTTTGTCATCTCCAAGTGGGGCACACCAGTTGTTGCTCATGCAGCTAAACATGCAAATGCTACTGTACAACTATGAATAATCTTATATTAGCCTGGATCATGCGCCTACTACAGCTGGATCATCCAATAAGTCATATTTTGCACAGTACATTTGAGGATTAAACAGTAGTACAAGTAGGAGATATAATATTAATTAGGTTACTTACATTATCTGCAATTTTTAGCACACTGTTGTTGTCCTGCATAGACAGTAAAACAAAGTAATATACAGTTTAAGCACAACCAAAAGAACAAAAAAAAGAGCGTGTGTGCACACATGTGTCTGATAGAGAGAAAAAGAGTGAATACTGATGTCCATCCATTGAAGTTAGCATTCCCTAAGATCAGCACTGGCCTGAGTAAAAAACATATTTTATAAGTCAATGCATAAAGCCCTTAATAGCACATCAGTTACTGTTATGTTTGTATCTACTCTTCCAAAAAATTGACGAAAGTATTCTCCAGCGACTCAAGTATTTCCATTTAACACAGATAACTACCTAAATAGGCTGTTTGGTTAAACAGAATGAGAAAAGGCAATAGTTGCCGAACACCCTTGGATAGAATGGTATACAGTGTAATGATGGCAGGTGTTATAAACTGGCAATTGTCAATCAGAAATTTTGCACATAGGCACGTCCCTGTTCAATGCTCTGTACTAAAAGAATTATGTAGTTCTATAAAATAGTGGAAGTATACCCATCAAAAATCATGTTGCACATAGGCGCGTCCCTAGTCATGTCCCTAGTTCTACAAAATAATTTGCATATTCATCCAATGGATCGCATGAATACGGATCTATGTATCTAGAAAATTAGCGGCCATCATCAGATCGAGCGTGATCTCTGGCTCTATATTAACCTAAAGTTGGACTCTTATCTGTGTATTGTTCCCCTTGAAATGCCAAAAAAGTGGAAGACAATTTAGTAGCAATGATGTAACTCAAAAATTAACATTTTTTTATTTTTATCAGACAAGTTTTATCAGAGTCCTCATTCACAGACAAGTTATGTCAGGCAATAAATTTGCTGCTAATGAATCCACTAATTAAACTGTTACTTGCTTGGTGAAATAGTTAAAAATTAAATTTCCTTAAGTCATCGATTATTCAAGTTAGCAGCTTTATCCACACACATCTTTCAAATAATTAATTAATCAATATAGTTTTCAAAGTGTAGATCTGGATGCCAGAAACTCCTAAATAAAAGACAAAGTAAACCTAGAAAGAATCTCATTTGAACCCAATAACATACTGAAATTGTAAATTCATGAATCCCGAATAAGGGAAGAACCCGACCTGGAGTACTGATAAATTTTCACCAAAACAACACTTTTGATCTCAGAGAACCTCACCTCCCCATGTTGCGTCTCCGGAAAGCTCCCTTTTGCAAAAATCAGATATAATTCAAATTCAACATGAGGGTTTCAAATTTCGTCAGAGAAAGAAAGATAAGTATGAGTTACCGCTTAGGGAGAGACATCAGGAAGGCCTATGGGCGTGCCAGATCAGCAACGATCATGGGGGAGGAGCACTACAAAGAGAGGGTCAATGTTGGCTGAGCGGTGGTTTCACGAGCTCAGCCAATGGAGGGAGCAAACGAAGAAGGAAAAGAAAATAAGGGGTGAAAAAGAAAAAGAGGTGACGGACGGGGGCAAGTCGGGTAGCAGCAAGGTCAGGAGTTTAAGTGAATCGCAGCCACTGGAAAGTGGGTCCAGAATTCAAATTCATCCCAGAGCCGTTGAAGCGTGTAACTCTATGGCGTCTGGGACCATCCCGTTCGACCACATAAAAAAAAAAAAAAAAGGACAGTATAGACCTCCCGTCCTAGAACCAAATAAAAGTTTTCCAAGTTCTTAAATTTTCTAGTCGGGTAGCTTTTTATCTATGTCGGAGAGTTAGACAAAAACTCTATTATTTTTTTTTTTTTTTTTTTTTGCGGTTGGATAGGAACGAATATATCGTTCTGGTTTTTCAGACAGGAACGAATATATTGTTCTGGTTTTTTTCTTGTTAAATTAATTTGATTAGCGGTGATTAGACCAAACAGAGATGAATTAATAAGACAGATTAAAATGACCCGTCCCATGGGACAGGATAAACTAACCCAATTTATCTAGATATTGAATTTCCACCAAATCAAACTCCTTTCACGATATTTTATTTATTTATTTTCGATTAATAAACATTTCGGCAAACAGCAGCTAGTTTAGCTGGTGCTGAGGTGTCCAACCGAGATACAATAGGAAGATCCGTAGTTTGTTTTTTAGCAATTTCTGTTGTAACAGCATCTCATTTATATAGGCAACAAACCAACAATTGTATCCGTTCCGATTATGAAATAATAACCCAATTTAAGAGTTTCAACTCTCGTTCTTAGGCGGCAACGCCATTGTTACTGTTATTTGCAATTTTCCTCAAATCACCTCAAATTAGTTCGTACTAGGGGTGTAAACGGAGCGGATTCGGAGCGGATAATGCTAATATCAAATCCGTATCCGCCTTTCAATGAACGGATACGGATACGGATACGGATACGGATAGTAAACGGATATCAAAATTTAAAACCATATCTGTCTTAAACGGATACGGATATGGAGCGGATAATTTACGGATACGGATTCGAATACGAATATAGAACGGATAATTGTCAGATATTGAGTTATATGAACTTTAAGATATAATTAATCATTAATAAATTTTAAATATAAAAATAAATGAATAATTGTAAGTTGATGGAGATATTAATGTTAGAAAGATGAGAGAATATAAGATATTCATTCTATTGATAGTGTGGTGTAGTGGTTTGTACCTTGGTTGCTTAGACTTTCACCTCACATGACATGGGTTCAAATCCCCTTGAAGGCAAAATAATTTAAAACCTCACATGATACGGATACGGATACGGATAGTAAACGGATATCAAAATTTAAAACCATATCCGTATCCGTATCCGCGATATCTGTATCTGTTTAAATCCGGATACGGATTATATGCGGATTCGGAGCGGATATCCGTCCGGATATCCGCATCCATTTACACCCCTAGTTCGAACTTCTTGCAATTGAGACTCAGAGCGTCTCAGGTGGTGAGGAGGAGAGACACTGGGAGGGTGAGAGTGTAGGCGGGTTTGAGAGACCACGAGAGTGAGATAGAACAGGAGGGAGAAAGAGAATAGGCGGAGAAAATAGGAAGGAAGCAAAACAAAAAAAAGTTAGGGTTTTGGTGTAAAGAAATTTTCTAGCGGGAACAGGGAAAAATAAGGCATTTTTTAGCGGGAATATGAAAAATTAGGAGACAGTGGAGAAAATAAGAGGGAAATAAAAAAATTGAAGTTTTTAACAAAATATTCATCTGGAATTTATGTATTATTGTACAATTAAATATAATTTGCCCTACAATTATTATTGTATGTTTCGTATTTAATATGTAGTGCAAGTCAATTATTTTGAAATATTTTAAGAAAATGATCAGAATTATAAAATTGATAAAACACTAAAAAATTGACACAATTACAAATGGAAATGTTGAACTGAAATGAAATAAAAAAAAAACAAATATAATCAAATATTATAATTGATACTCGGTAAAACACTTTAAGGGCTGGAAATTGTCAATAATTTATTTTTGTGATTATGGAAGAATATTTATGTTTTTCTGTTAAGACTAGTTAAAACCATATCAGTTTTATTCAAATAAAAACAAAATATTATGAATCATAAGCTCATCAAGCTATCTGGTGTAACTCTAAAACCTATATGATTGACTTCAAACAATGAATACGAACCTTGTTGTGGCTTGATCCATGGTAGCTGTTGGTTTAGGACAGTTGTTGATTTAATCAATTGTAGCTTTGTGTGATTGTCGATGGTATATAGGCTGGATATTATGGGAGTTACCTGACTCAATTTTTTTTTAAATATGTGTTTCATGTGGTCGTTTGGATTTTTTATGAAAAGTTTTGTAGAGTTATGAAGATTTGATCATCAAATTATATAATGAATTTCACTTCTAACTAACCGATTTCGAAAATGGTAAATTAAAGTAATAGCATTACAAATTTGAAAATTCACGTTACTAATCCTCAAATATTTAAATGTTTTGTTATAAAACGACTTAATTTGTATCGAAATCATAAAAATGAATGATTGTCATTATCTTTGGACGACTAATACCAAGTATCATGAGCTTATTAATGAAAAAATGGAACTATTTTTATTTCCTTGGAAGATACAGAACTGCTAATTTTTTCCTTGTAGAAATGGGTTAATGAATTTGACATATAACTTGGAATTGGGTGGTTGAGTAATTTAATTTAATTGTACCTCAAATAGAAATGCACAAGGAGCATAGCAAACGCATATAGGAGATGAGAAATATGGCAACTGGGCCCGGATTGGCCAATACCGCGGTGGTTATATATAGGACCGTAAAGGACCATGCTCGCGCAATAAGACACAGATGTGCAGGACAAACTTTCATCGCTCTATTTTTGAGTGAAACCATATTAATTTGCTTAAATCTAAACCGTATACTACACAATTGAAGGATCAGATGAGGAGAACATATCATCAACCAAAGAGATATGTTGTAGGGTATGTAAACCCTGGAATGATTAAATCACAATTTTCATTGCTTCAATTTTACAAGATATGAGCTGCTATGACCACAGTGACAAATCAAAAGTTCGGGTTCGGTTCGGCGAGGTCAAAAATTTATGATTCGGGTATAATTCGGGAATGATTCGGTACAAGAAAGAAAAAAAAAACCCCAAAAAAAAACGTAAAAAAAAAAAAAAAAATTTTGTGAAAAAATTCAAAAAAAAAATTTTAGCGTTTTTTTCGCGAATAATTCGTAATTCGCGTTTTATACGTGTTTTATTCGCGAATAAAACGTATTATACGTTTTCCGCATATCAAACGGAGTTCGGTGCGGCTATGTATAAAAAACAAATTATACGCGTATAATTCGCGTATTTGTTACTATGGCTATGACAATTAGCTGCAATTTGTGCAAGGTGCTATTAACCGGCCCCCCAAGGGTTACCCCTACTTTTCTAAAATACATATATAGAAAGTGGTCCACAATCTTGCCTAAAATAACTATTTCAAAATAACTATAGACCCTCTAAAATGTCATGGAGAAATGGACTAAAATCAACACCAAACAAATAAGGAAACAACTAAAAATAGCTCCAACGCATCCATTCCCGCATCAGTAGGCTGCGCTGCACCTTGTCGGTATTTTGACCATAGTATTTTCATCCGATCTCGGATTTAGGTGATTCAACATGGGTCGGAAAGCTAAGAACAAGCTCTACAACATTAATACATAATATCAGTGGTTTCTATGGCCCTTTGATAGTGTTTTTAGGTTCAACATCTCCATTCCCAACAGGTATACATGAGACAGACTGCAAGCAACAAGCAGCAGGCTAGTTCTGTCTTATTTTGTAATTTTTCAAACTGATAATATGTATTAGCTGACAATTTCTAACTAGTATCTGAAATTTTTTGACAAACAACACAGTATAAAAAAAATAATATATTATAAAAATGTTAATTGTTCATAAATATAAATGTACTATTGGTATCAAAAGCTTAATTGGTACAAATTGCATGACATGTGTACCAGTGGTACCAGATACAGATACCAATGGTACCACTAATATCCTTATCTGATATACTCACAATAGCCATAATGCATTTAACTAACAACTCTCTTGACTTGCTGGATGGACTTCTCTGAAAAAACAACTCTCTTGACTTACAAATTTAGCAACATTTAGTGTTTGTACCCAAATTGCACATATCAGAATAAGTTGACCTATTCATCACTTGCAATTGTTCCCTGCTTCCCCATACACAAATTTTCCAAATAAATCAACACTTGAGGAAGCATACTACCACAAACACTTTAGCATGAGAAGCAGCATCGGTGGCTCCTCCAATATCGAATAATTACATGATCTTGAAATGCTAGATATGCAGCAAGGAGGACAGATGGAAGGGATGGGCGACAATGATCATTAAGTTGTAATTGAACAAAATCTGGAAGGCATGGGGGTATAACTTTTGTTCTTTAACAAACTGTACAGATCACTCGTATCTATTTTTGGTATGTGTGACAACAAAATCAGCAACAAGTTTGATTCTTATAAATGTTTGATAATTTTTTAGCTGAATTAGAATTAAGTGTAGTAGTGTACTATGTCTCTTGTGAGTATATTCTTGTGTTCTTAATAATTTTGTGCGATGCAAAAATACTGGGGATTAATCATTCAGATTAAACACAAATTTATGTTACATTAATTGGTACCGGAAGTGGTACATGAAGTATTATGAAAGGAAATGAAAAATACATATTTAGATCACCATCATTTCTGTGAACTTATGCATGATAAATGTACAATACTAAATCCACCTCTATGATTACAATACATATTTAGATAGCTATCTCTGTGCAACTAACCACGGAATTGGCCCCTTTTTTTTCCAATAAAACATTTTCTTGTAGAAAAGGGGACATGTGTAGGGGTGAAAACAGTCTGGATAATGTTGGTATTTTGTATCTAGTTTAGAGACCTATCCGTAAAATAGGAATATAGAGAAAGTCGAGGGACTTGAATGTAAGATGTAAAGGCTATATAAGCCCAACTCTTTGATGAAATAAACTAAGTTTTCAAATCATTTAGTTCTTTTTGGTATCAGAGCTAGGGTTGGGCTGCCGCTACAGTACCCGCCGCCGCTACAGTACCCGCCGCTACAGTAACCGAACCCTTCTCTTTCTCTCTCTAGGCCGGTTCTCTCTCTTCTAGGGCCGGCACCACCTAGGGTTCGGATTTTGGTGTGATTAGGCCGGCGTGGGGGGCCTATACCCCACGATACCTGTTGGAGGGTTGATCGGGTTCGGATCTCGATCTTTGATGATTACATAGATCAATATCGGGTCAAGAAAAGGGAAGCAATGATTGAGATGAGGCAGATCTAGATCTTGAGGGTGCAAGATCAGGTCTAAAATAGGAAGAAGGTGGATCGGGACTCTGAGATCGCGATTATGATGCGAGCGTTTAGTGTGGCAGCAAGTGAGAGCGCACCGAGGCCATAGAGGGTGGAGCTTCCACCTATTGATCTGAAACTCAAGGGACTTCCAAGGATGAAGTCAACACTGGTGGTCTCGAACTCAAGTAAAGCAGGGGCACAGGGGGAGACTCGCAGGTGTTACAACTGTGACGAAGTGGGCCATCTGAGCAAGGCTTGTCCTAAGCCACCTAGGATGAGAGAGATAGGTGGACGTGGGCAGCCTGGAGGCCGTGGTCGTGGCCGTGGGGGCCAAAGAGGTGGAAGAGGAGGCTACCGGGCAAACCTGATGGTACCAAGTGAAGAGGAGAAGACATGTGTGGTCTTCACTGATGAGGACCATGAGTTCTTGGAGGCATTGAAGAGGAAGCAGAAAGCAGCAGGTGATGGGAAGAGTGTGGTCGATGATGCATCCACCTCCTTCTTGCTCAGGGGTAACACTGCTTCTTATGCTCATTCGACCAACGGTACTGGTGACACACACGCTCTTGCCTCTATATCTACCATAAGATGAATGGATAGTAGATTCTGGTGCATCCCGACATGTGACAGGTAATGCTAGTGAGTTATCTTCCTATACTCACCTAACGATGCCTGAGAGCATCCAGACCGCGGATGGTACAGCACAGCCTGTGGTTGGTAAGGGTACAGTGAAATGTACCGGTTCTGTAACTTTGTCCAATGTTTTGCATGCTCCTTCCTTTCAAGTAAATCTTTTATCCATTAGTGCCATCATACTCTAACTAAAATGTGTTGTCCTTTTTTATATTCCCAAGGTGATCTTTCAGGAGAAGGGGACTAGTCGGAGACTTAGGACTGGCACGTGACTGTGGTACCGGATCGTGAGGGGATAGACTCAGCGTTGATATCTATGGTAGAGAGGATAGGAGTAGGAGGCTCTGAGAGAAGTGCTGAGGATGTGTTGATGCTCCATCACCAGCGCATGGGACACTCTTCGTTTAGTGTGTTGAGTCGGTTGTATCCAGTTCTGTTTGAAAAAACGAATAAACAAAAACTTGTGTGTGATGCATGGAGTTTGGCAAGCTTACTAGAAGCTCTTATGTTAGTTCTGGTCATAGAAGCTCTCGTGCTTTTGACTCAATACACTCGGATGTATGGGGGCCTTGCTCAACAACTGCGATGAATGGTTATAGATTTTTTGTGACTTTCATTGACTGTTATACTCGTGTTACTTGGTTATATTTGATGAAAAACAAGAGTGATGTGCTTACTTGTTTCAAGGATTTTCATAAGGCAGTTCAGACTCAGTATGGTGCAGTGGTGAAGATACTGAGTCTGATAATGGGACCGAGTATGCAAACAAGGCATTTAAAGAGTATTTGTCAGCTCAAGGAATACAACATCAGACTACATGTCCATACACACCGGCTCAAAATGGGGTAGCCGAAAGGAAGAACAGACACCTTCTAGAGGTAGCTAGAAGCATGATGATCTCAATGAATGTTCCAAAGCAGTTATGGGGGCAAGCGGTTCTGACAGTCGCTCAATTGATCAATAGGATGCCCTCAAGAGTGTTGGAGTGGAAGTCTCCGTGTGAAATGCTGAAGGGAGATAATGGCGGGATTCTTCCTTTGAAGGTGTTTGGTTGTGTGTGTTTTGTGAAGGACAACAGACCATCCGTAGGAAAGCTTGATCCCAGAGCCGTGAAGTGTGTTTTTGTGGGATACTCTGCTACCCAGAAGGGGTATGTTTGTTGGAGCCCAGTAGAGAAGAGGCTGTTTGTGAGCATGGATGTGCATTTTCGAGAGTTTGAGCCATATTACACACTGGAGGTGACTTCACCCTTCGGTGACTCGCCCGATACTGGAGGTATGAGGCGAGAGGGGGAGAATGGTGAGGGGTTGGTGAATGTGAATGTGGGATCAATCCCTTTATCGATTCCTTGCCCTATTGAAAGGGGAGGATCGGTTGATGAGGAGCAGGAGAGTGACAAAGATGAGGAGGAGGAGCAGTCCATGGGTGATGGGACTCAACCTCAAGGGGAGCTGAGAGTATATACAAGGAGAAAGAGGCAGAATGAGGTACCAGTGCTAGCACCTGCAGTACCACTTGTGCCATCTAGTCCATTGTCTCGACCTACTCTAACTTCTGAGACACCTACACCACCCTCAGACTCAGACTACACAGGTGATATGATTCATCTCTCTTCTCCTCTCACTCCCATGACAGTAAGGAGGACCTCTCGCAGCAATGTGGGAGTTCCCCCTGATCGTTATGGTTTCCCATATGATATCTCTCAGTTTGTCTCATACTCTAACATATCACCTGCACATGGAGCATTCATTGCATCTTTGGACTCTGTTACTTTACCCAAGTGTTGGCAGGTTGCTAAGGAGGATCCAAAGTGGAAAGCAGCTATGCAAGAAGAACTTGGAGCTCTTGATAAGAACAGAACTTGGGAGATTGTGTCACTACCACCAGGCAAGAAGGCAGTTAGGTGCAAATGGACATTCAAAGTGAAGCAGACCCTAGAAGGGAAGGTTGATCGCTACAAGACACGATTGGTGGCAAAGGGGTATAGTCAGACGTATGGCATCGACTATGATGAGACATTTGCACCGGTGGCGAAGATGAGCACAGTCAGGACACTTGTCTCCCTTGCAGTGAATGGGGGTTGGAAACTACACCAGTTGGATGTGAAAAATGCATTTCTTCACGGAGATTTGCTAGAGGAGGTGTATATGGAGATTCCCCCGGGCTTTGGTACGAACCAGACAGCAGGCAAGGTATGTAGACTAAGGAAGTCACTATACGGGTTGAAACAGTCTCCTAGAGCTTGGTTTGACAAGTTCAGGAAAGCCATGGTAGGCTTGGGCTATCAGCAGATCAATGCCGACCACACAGTGTTCTTCCGACGACAGGGTGGTCATGTTACCATGCTAGTTGTGTATGTAGATGATATGATTGTCACTGGGGACGATGAGGGTGAGATTGCTCAACTGAAGGCGAAACTGGGCAAAGAATTTGAGGTAAAGGACTTGGGGCAGCTTAGATACTTCCTTGGAATTGAGGTGGCTCGTGGAGCAGAGGGGATTGTTCTATCTCAGAGGAAGTATGTGCTAGACTTGCTCACAGAGACAGGCATGATGGGGTGCAAGCCTGTAGTCACGCCCATTGATCAGAAGTCCAAGTTGAGTGCAGAGGAAGGAGAGCCAGTTGATCATGAGAGATATCAGAGGTTGGTAGGCCGTCTGATCTATCTGAGCCACACTCGTCCCGACATATCATTTGTAGTGAGTGTAGTGAGCCGCTATATGCATGACCCTAGGAAGGGTCACATGGATGCCGTGTACCATATTCTGAGGTACCTGAAGAGTGCACCAGGAAAATGATTGATCTTCAGGAAGAATGGGCATTTAGGCATTGAGGGCTATTGTGATTCTGACTGGGCGAGTTGTGCTGATGACAGAAAGTCCACTTTAGGATATTGCATGTTCGTAGGGGGCAATTTGGTCTCATGGAAGAGTAAGAAGCAACCAGTGGTTGCAAGGTCCACAGCAGAAGCAGAGTACAGAGCCATGGCATTAGGGGTTGCCGAAATATTGTGGTTGAGAGCTCTGTTGGTAGAGCTCAAGGTGGATCAAGGGGCTCAAATGAAGTTGTGGTGCGACAGCAAGTCCGCGATTAGCATTGCAAACAACCCCGTGCAGCATGATAGAACCAAGCATGTGGAGATTGATAGGTTCTTCATCAAGGAAAAACTGAATAGTGGACTATTGGAGCTAGGTCATGTAGCTACTAGGGAGCAAGTGGCTGATTGTCTCACCAAGGAACTTAGCTCATTAGATCTATCTAGATTGTGTGACAAGATGGGCTTAGTGGATATCTTTTGCCATCTTGAGGAGGAGTGTTGGTATTTTGTATCTAGTTTAGTGACCTATCCGTAAAATAGAAATTAGAGAAAGTCGAGGGACTTGAATGTAAGATGTAAAAGCTATATAAGCCCAACTCTTGGATGAAATAAACTAAGTTTTCAAATCATTTAGTTCTTTTGATAATATCTGATCCGTATTCAAAAATTAGATGTGAATATCCGATATCCGAATGTCCGTGTGGATTTATGTTTTAATTATCCGTATCCGAATAGTAGATATATATCATATATTTTAATATATATTATGAAAAAATATTGTTAGTCACCATTAAAATTAGATAAATATTATGAACTTTGATATTTTTTAATATTATTTTAAAAATATCCAATCCGTATCTATATCCGGAAAATTAAAAAATTAAAACAGATATGGATAAGATTTTACCACTATCCGCTCCGTATTCGCTCCGTTTTCACCCTTGGACATGTGCGTAACTACGTATGATGACACAGACATGTTCAAATTCCTCACCATCTATATACATCTGATAATCTAATCTAATTATGCACCAGACAAGAGTGCAAAAAAGATCATAGAGCTCTATAGAGATCAAGGTCACGCAATACAACTAAGCTAAAGTAATTTAAGCTCAAAACCCAAATTAATATTTACAACGAAAATTACTAAGCAGCAGCAGCAGCAAGCCTAGATTTAAAGCATGAACAAAATTATTCTTTAATACATGAACCTCCTCTTCAGTTAATGATATATTAGTTACTGGATGACCAAGTGGAAGGTAACCGTGCTGAGTTTACAGGGGGCAGATTGCGAACATTTACATCAACAGGTATCATGCGGTACTCAATATCAAGCTCTCTAAGAATCCGAATCATCTCTTGTACCACTAGTTCTCTCCTCTCAAACCTCATTCCCATGTCTTGGTAGTTGATTCGTTGCCGCATCCAAATTGATACAGTCAACTTATTACTGTCTTCGACATCTCTCAATACAACCATTGGGCCCGGATACCAATGCTCCTTTTTTTTCTCCATGAACCTATTTAAATTTCAGGTTAAAAAATGATTTACCCCACTAAAGCATCACAAACTAAATGAAAAGAAGTGATAAAATGAAAGGCAAAAAAAAAAATGCTCAACTGGATTATTCTCTCTTTCATCTTTGCAATCTTCTCTAATGGTGTGGCGACGTGAATGGCGAAATCGATGGAATCTCCCATGTCAGGGCTGCGGTAGTAGTTGCTTATTGGTATGGTGGCAAGAATGCTGTTAGGATAGTAGATCTTTAAGTTATCATATCTCAAAAATACTGTCGACATGATATTCATCTCCTCAACTATAACCTGACATCAGAATAACCACAAAATTCATTATCATATTCGAAGGTTATTCTCACAAAATGTACTCCAAAATATAAAAAAAAATGTGCTAGTTTTAAAATAACATGTTCATTCTCTAATGCTTTCTAGATAGAAAACAGCCAAGACATGCAAAAATAATAATAACAACAATAAAGTCATATAAAGATAAATAACTAAATAATAACAAGAAGCTGAGAGAAGTTGCCAAAACTAATAATCCTTTTACCTGAACTCCTTCAATCTCACATCGCTCCCCGACATCAAAGGGATGCATCACAAACAAAAAAATAAGTGCTTCAAATAATGTCTTCAAAGTGTTCCCAAAAATGAACACCGCCAGGAGAAGTTGTGAGCTAAGAAAAACAAAGAAATGTGTTGTAGCAATTCCCAAAATCAGAAGCCAGAGTGCAAAGACGATTATGCCCACAACCACATTTGCTATC
The DNA here is from genome assembly GCA_025461045.1 of Carex parvula. Lineage (NCBI taxonomy): Eukaryota > Viridiplantae > Streptophyta > Magnoliopsida > Poales > Cyperaceae > Carex > Carex parvula. Next base: position 145,182 of record JAJGRW010000950.1, on the reverse strand, counting down.
TGGTGAAGTCTATTCACAGCCGTTTTCGTGTCATTAAGTGTCAAGGCAAGAGCCTTGCGCTCTCTAAATGCATTCACCTGCAGTGCATACAAGCAAATCGGTCTTAAATAAATATAATCGCTAAGAGATATAGTTTGATATGATAATTCTTTTAGTAGAAACCATTACCGCCCAGTTTTTCAGTGCCCTTTTGCTAATCCGTCTGTGTTCATGTGCACCTTCGAAAAGATTCATTGTTTTTGTTGTTTCTTCTTGCCTCATAAAACGCAAAAGATCTTGGGCGTAAATGTACCTAGCAGTGCCACATGCTATTTATTAGTAAAGAAACAATACATAAGTTGGTCAACCAATGACTTCAAATTTGAATTTAACTGAATTAAGCCACTATCTCCATTTTAAACTCAAAATGAAGTAAAATTACAGATCTTCAACTAACCATAAATTTCCAATTAAGACACTATCTCCAATTTAAACGCAAGAAAGAACACCAAGTAAGTGGAAAAGAGTTTTTACTGATTTGATAGATGCTTGTGCTAATTTCATTCCCAATTTCTGCTACATATTCTAATTTTAATTTCCGATAGTAGCTTTAGGAAAATTTGGACCTTTGTAGCTTATCTATTGCTGGTAACAAAGATGTTTGAGATAAGAGTGTATTTAGTTAAACACTGAAAATTTTGGGCTGGCCGTATGTCCATACAAAATTTAGATAGTTTCAGGAGATACTTTTGAGATATGCATTTGAAAACACACTTCAACATCTGGAAACCACCCAAAATCGCTGGTAACCTTAAATTGATTTTGGTAATCGTGGAAGGGCTGGGCAGGAATTAGCTACACGTGAGTCTGAAGATAAGGATAAATTGGTCATTTGTTATGCTAATATTAAACTGTGTTTTTAATTGATTAATGAAGAAATGAGGATATTATCAAAATAAGTGAGTTTAGATGGGAAAATAACTAATGTTTATATTTTGAAGGGGAAATATCTAAATCACAAAGTTATGATGGGTATATAAATTTCTCTATATAAAAATTCAATAAATTCCTATCATCTAGCACACATTTCAACTTTTCCAAAATTAGGCCTCTCTAATATTAGATTGGAGGAATGCAAAAGGTGGAATATAGTAAAATAAGAAATTGAAAGACATATTCATCACCATACAAAAGTTTCTGTTTTCTATTTATTTCGAGTTTAAATGCACCAGAGCCCTTAATTTGAGCAAAATGATAGCTGTGTAGTCAGCGACTCAGAGAGGGAACAAAACAATAGCTGAGTATAAAACTGAAATGCGGATCTAGTGAAGTGACATATGGAGTATCTGACCCTACAACTTACCAAATCCAGTTTTAGAAGAAATTCACCAATTGACCCAATTGCAAACCCGACCAACCCAAAACTTGAAAACCTGAGGATAAAACTTGCCCCCAAATTCAAAGATGATCTAATTTTGAAGCCCCAAGATCCAATTATAAAAACTCAAATATTGATCAAATCTAAATGACTAGACACCCAAACCCTTAATGATCTGAACCAAATTAGACCTATCTGCTACGTACCACCACCAATTCAAGTATGAGAAATTTGGTAATTAAAAGAATTTTAAAACTCACTTGGCACCAGGCTTGGCCACATTAGTAAAAATCTTCCTGGCAGCAATTTTGGCCTCTAGCTCACTGAGTATATGTGTTGAGGAATCCTCCGCCATATCTGTAGCTATTAGCGGGATCCGCTTGTCCAGTGTCGTCCACGCCCCGTACCTCACAATCCGAACTAATCTTTTCATGTTCCACGCAGATATGTTTCTCTGGTTCAGCTTATGTAGTTGGTCAATGGTGATGCCTTCTTCAATTTTGTTTCCCGACAATGCCCGTGAGAGGCGGATGCCTTTACCGATTTGGCCACTGTTCTTGGCAGGTAGCGCTGCTGCTTGGAGATCGCTCGGCATTGTTGCACCGGCCTTTTGAAGCCTCTGAACTTCAACCATTGTCTGGTTATCTTCATAAACCGGCGGCCCAGAAAGCGTCTCTACCACGTATTGGTTGAAAAGGGCTTCTTGGATCCGATCGAAGTATGTGCTGACATGAAAGGAGGCGGCCAGTACCTAAAGTAATAACGACAAAATCAATTGTTAGCATTAGAATAAAATATATGAATTGCTTTCTAACTATAAATTAGAGTTGTACTTACCTCAGACTAGACAAAATAATGATTAATAGGTGGTTCATATGTACAACCAACCTACATTCTTTGTGATTAGTAAAATTCTCCGGGTACCTTAGTTTCTAAAAAGGATATTTAAGTAAATTACTTACTCTCACTCATGAAGTTGATCAAAATAACAACCAAAGAATTAAACTTAATGAGAATTTGTACTTTGATAAGCAGTGTTTTGATAAGGCGTAGGATAGTCGCAACAAGGAGGCAGAGAAGGATCTTGCTAACATAAGGCAACACGGGACTGTGCGAGGTTTTCCTATCGAACAAATAGTGCCATGCAATGAGAACAAGGCCAAGCCAAAGACAATTCTGTACAGCACTCTTGATGCCATAAACAAAGTACAGCACTTCTTCCTCAGTAGGAATTTCGTTCGATGAGGAACACAGCCACACGAACAAACCAGCCAGAGACTAGCCGACCGCATATAAGAGTCAAGATTAGTACATCCCATTTCCATATATGGAGGCTCCAAACGGTTTGCCTCGTCAGCCGTGGAATCACTAGGCTGCACACCAATAATGCAATTATCAGTATCAGACTAAGGCAATTGTAAGATGGTCCACATGTCAAACTTTGTTTTCTTCAGTTCATCGGGTATGTCAAAATCCATGAGGAGGTCATCATTATCCTCATCAGCGGGGCCTGATTTACCCCCTGTCGCCTCCGATTTGAGTTGCCCTGACCTGGGCACTGGTGGCCGGCCCGATCTCTTGTCCGGGTCGGGATTTTTAACAGGCGATGGAGGATGCTGTGGTGGTGGATCCAATAAACGAGACCGGGTCTTGGTCCGAAGCAGAGAAGATGATTGGCCGATTGATGAATTTGATGTGCAACGGATAACTTCACCGTCACCGCCCCTGGCACCACCACGGTTCATTTTCTTCTCATCAGATGAAGAGGAAGAGCTATCATTCGATTTGCGGGGAAGCGACTGTTCCAAGGCATCTTGGAACGAAATACGATGCTCCTTTGATTCGGAGCCTAGAGAAGAACCCTTGTTGAAGAAGTCCATCTCAAGATCCACTGCCGGCGACATTGTAACGCCGGTGGCGTCTCTCTTGCGTAAAAACGAACTAATTAGCCGAGACGGTGGGTCCTCAGTGGGGCTACTGTCAAAGGTGAACCCGCCATTGCCAACTCCGCCTTCTTGCGAGATGTCATAACTACTTTCTCTCCACACTCGGGAGTTCGGAGCAGAGGCGGTAGCTGCTGAGATGGTGTCAGCGAGGTTCTGGCTGTTGCCATCTATCTTCACGACCACCTCGTGTTGATCGTGCTCGGGGAGGATCAGAAACTTCTCCTGCTGGTGGTCGTGCGGTTTCGGTTTCACCGATGTGCGCAGTGTATCCATGGCGAGAAAGAAATTTTAGTACAATGTAGTAGCACACGAGATATAAAATGGAGATGGAGATGAAAGTCTGGTGCAGCCTACATATGGAAGTACGAGCTCTCTAGGCACACAAATTTGCGGCCTTATTATTCGGGTCGGTGACTCACTGTACCCAGGTGGCCATATCAACAATGATACAAGCGACGAAAATGGCGATAAAGAAAGAAAACGGCGGGTAGGTTTTTTGAAAGGAGTGTCAGTAGTGGGATACGTGGCGTGCCTAGATGATTCACTGTTGCGGGTGGGATTTGGTATTTGTCTTTCGGGCGGAGATTAGGTTTTTTAAATTGAATTGGAACGTGATCAGTGCCTTACTGGAAGTCTGGAAGAGAAGAATTGCGATTTGTGAAGGACGGTCCAATTGGGAGATCAAAGGTGGTCTCGGGAGTCGTAATATTAGATCGGATTTACTCGACAGTCAAAGACAGCGTTACAACGCATGAACGCATGATCGTTTTTTATAGTATGCCCGGATACGGACAAGTATCCTCTCCATTACTGTAAAAGATTCCTTTCACTTTACGGTTTGAGATTAACTCTCAGATTCTTTGAGATTCGGGCTGACGGAGGGGACAGTATTATTGGGCTTTAAAATTCGTGCCAAGTTAAAAGGAACAGTCCAGATCAAGTAATTGTAAAAGATTCCCTATTACGGTACCGGGGAAGATCTGAATTCCCGGGATACTATATGTTCTCACTTTGTTTGAAATTGTTCGTATATGGTAATAGAGGAGGGATCCACTTACAACAAATTTGAGTTACAACAAAGTTACAACATTCATTGTGTAATATAATATTGTACGTATATTTGATGTTTTTCTATGCTTGCGTTCACTGGAAGGCTTAAATGGTACTGATATGAGAGTCCATATTATCTGAGGCAACAGAATATTTCGATTTACATCCGGACTGTCCGATCAAAATTTGAATCAATTCAGTTCAAAATAAAATGTACTAGATTCTTTTAATATTCGTGCAGATTCTAATCAAACGGTTCGGATTGAAACAAAAAATATTCTGTTATCTTAGGTGATATGAATTTCTGGTATGAGACCTCTAGATTATTGATTTGTGAGAAATAGATTTTTGAACTTATATTTTTCACAAATATTCAGAATTGTTAAATTTGAATAAGACATAATAAATATCCTATAACTTTTGTAATGTTATCATTTAAAAAATTAATACTAACAAATATTCAGAATTGTTAAATGAATTTCTGTTTTTTTTTTAAAACATCAACAAGATATCTTTCCTTCATATTTATTAACAAATATGCCTATTTACTCAAAATTTTATCTCCCCTCCCTTATGTTTTACCTATATAAATTATAAAACAAGATTAAAAGTTCAAATGCAAATTATAAACTGAAATATATTCTTTCCGAAGTATGGTCCGTGTAATTCATGCTTAGTTTGGTTTAAAACTTTAAATTGATAACGATTGGGTCTTAGTTAAGTGTTCAATTTAGATAACTTTTGTGTTGTCTTAAATATTTGATTGATCGGTAGATGTAAATTTAAGTTATTATGAAAGATGTTTTTATTTTGAAAATCTTTGCAGAGGCTGCAAAGTTGAGTTACTATGAAAGTTAATATCAACAAGTACTGTCTACTTCAAAAAAGAAATGTCAAAACTAGAGTACAACATAGAAACGGATGGATACGACTCTGTTGTTATTCCAATAGAAAAGCAGGGTCCTGCTTTTCCGATCTCAACTATCAAATTCATTAAGATTCGTGCATGAAAAAAGTTTCTTTATCGAGATACGCGAATGGAAAATTTTGAATAGTTGGGATCGGAAAAGCAGGACCCTGCTTTTCTATTGAAATAACAGTAGAGTTCATTCCTAAAACGGATCTGAATCTACTGCGCAGCATCATAATGTCCACTTTTCTCTCTCTATCTCTCTTTTGAAAAGAGGAGGAGAGAGAGGAGAGAGAAAAAGTAGATAGCACGGTAAAGGTGAATAGATTCGGTCGTCAGAGCACGATAGCGGTCAAAGAAGCAAATTCGGTCGTGGAGCGAGATGAGGATTAAAGAGTGATTAAGAGTGTATATAAGTAGGATTAGAAGATTAAAATAGTTTAGAAGATTTTACGAGAATAAAAAAGTACATCTAGAAATTACGGTCATTTGACCCATTGTTAATTATTTTATATTAATATAATTTTTTTTTTTTAAATTTGACAGCAGCTGCCAAATGAATTTTATTAATGAGTTAAATTACATCAAACAAGAGCATCTATAGCATAGCAGTTACTCTTCTCTGATTTGCTACCTAATCAATTCTTAACAATACTTTACCCACTAAAATTGTTAGTAGGCATTTAAAGCCACTAACTTTAAAAAACATCAAACAATATATCTTTCCGTCATATTTATTAACAAATGCTTATTTAAAACTCAAAAATTTCTCAATCCCCTCCCGTCTGTTTTAACTATATAAATTATAAAACAAGATTAAAAGTTCAAAAGCAAAGTATAAACTGAAATCTAATATTTTCGGAGCATGGTTAGTGTAATTCATGCTTAATTTGGTTTAAATTGATAATGTACGATTGGCGGATTGGGTCCTAGTTAAGTGTTCAATTTAGATATTTTTGTGTTGTATTAAATATTTGATTGATCGGTAGATGTGAATTTATGTTATTCTGAAAGTTAATGTCAACAAGTACTGCCGTGAAAATTTTCCGTGTGCCCATTAAAACTTTTGAAATAGCTAATTTTCTCGTCAAAACACCACAATATCTAATATCCCCGTACAAATTTAATATTCTTTCTTCTATGCCCTTTTAACTATTTAATATTTTATTTAATCATTTTAAAAAGTAAATTTGACCAATATGTCCTCACAACACTTAATCTCTTTTCAGAATAGCAGTATTCTACCTCTATTGCAATTTACTATTTCGAATACCATTATTTTAGAGGACTTCCTATTTAGCAGACAAGCTATCACTTTTACCGCGTGATTGCTTGAATCTTTCAAGAAACATGGAGCAATTGCTTACCATAGTACGTGTTAATGCAATCATTATTTTGGATCTGAATCGAGGGATCAATGAGAATTGCTTGAGAGGATATTGCCCCGGATGAACCTAATCTTAAATTCAATTTTTATTCATTCTAATTTTACGGCCCCATCAATTCAGATCTGAATTCCATTTTGTATTGTCTCCACAAAAGTTTAACAACCAGATGCTAGTATCATTTTGTTTAATTTGAAGGTAAAAACAAAATGCTTCACAAAATTAACAGAAGACAAAAGTAATCAAGCAATCACCAAAATTCATTTCAAAGAAAATAATATACAATCTTCTGTGCACAAAGTATCATGGAGAAATCACGGCATAAACAGGTTACTGCCACACCTAGGGAGTCCCTCTAACTAGAATAACATCTACAAGTAATCTGAATTTTATTTGAATGAAAAATTTACAAGAAAACGAATTTGAATTCATCATTATTGGATGGAACAAATGCATAGTGAGTTTCCGTCATCATCGTTTTGGGATTCGAATCACTGTTTTGCACATCAAAAGAAAAAAGAAAATTGTCAAATGATATGATTGACTCGTAAACAATTCTCAGAGGTGATGGGAATTAGTAAAATTGGGAGAGGTGGTACTAACTGGAAATAAAAAGAGAGACAGTGGGGAGATGGTAAGGAGGAGATGGATTCTAGGGAGAAAGAAGAATAATGGACGTGTCCATTCAAAATCAGAGAGCTGTTGGGAAATTCAGCCGCAAAATTCTGTTTTTGAGAATTACTGCGAAATTCTACACGAGAAGTTTTACCCCGAAATTCTGTTTGAGAATTTATTGCCAAATTCTTGTTTAAGAATTTACCGCTAAATTCTGCTCGATAATTTACCGCTAAATTCTGTTTAGACTTATGGTGCGGAAAGAGCGTAAAATCAAAATTTTACGTCGTATCATAAGCCGAGGATTTACTCCCCAATTGATTTATAAAATAAAATTTATTTAATATTTAAATTAATTAAGTAACATTTGTACCTTTATCCAAATTTGAATTGGAAGTGCAGTCTAACTCTGTTACGGAGCACCAGACGTCTGATGCCTCTATCAGTTTGTCCACCAGGAACAACCAGAGAGTCGGTTTTTCTTTTGCCAGAAATATTATACCGGCGTATTCGCAAAAATACTATTTGCAACTCGCAAGAATATACGTAGATTACGTATTCCTTTCTTTTCTACGTAATCACTATTTGAGAGGAAATACAAGAGAGAGAAATGATGTTCGAATCGAATCGGATTATGTTTTTCTCTCACCCCACAAGCCTTTATATAGGCTTTAGGGTCGGTTTCAAAAAGACCAAAATACACCTCTCAAAGTCGGTTCTAGGGCAATGACCGAAATGCCCCTCGAGCCATAAGCCCAAAATTCAATTGATTCAATTTGGGCTTTTGATTAGGCTTTTGAATGAAATTCTAAATTTAATTTAGGCCCAAACTGAAATGAATTTTTGACCCAAAATATTAATTCATAATTAATATTTTTAATCCATTTATTATCAATATAATTATTCTGAATAATTATATTTCTTGCGACTGTTGTTGTAATAAATTTATACAACGTGTAGTACACGCTTATAAATTTAATTTGTTTAAGCTTGTCATCTCTATGACATTTATTTATTAATTATAACACTTTATAATTAATAATAATAATTCTCTGATTATTTTTCTATTGGTGTGACCCGATAGTATCATCTGTGCTATGTTGGCAATATAATTAAAACTCCTTTTAATTCTATAAATCATAAGCGGCATCTGGCAGAATGCATTATGACTACCCAACTGACACAGATGATCTTGTACAGTACAATATCATAATCCAGTAAACAATTTACTCGTGTTAATTCTTTTGTCTCATAGTATCATATCAGTTTCAATGTAGGTATGTGTCATCCTTGCAAATTTAATATTTTCTCGATCTTAAGTAGATTATCAAATATGATTAACTCTTTAATCATATCGCGCGCTGATAATCCTACTTCATCAAAAGGCCTAGTGATACCATCACTCGTATTATATACGAGGAACAATAGTAGTCTTGATGAACATCTCCCCTCCGCACAAGTCATGTATACTGAAATGTCATTTGTATAGCTACTTTTTACAGATAGCGTTGAACAACACTCATGAATACACACTGCTCATGTAGGAAAGACGAAACCTCATATTTTAGAACTTAACACTGAATGAAACATTAATGACACGAACACAATCCATTTAACATTTCATTTAGGGTTTGTCAAATACTATGTTCTCTAACATGTATCTATGTGATTAAAATGACAACTTTTTGTCTATGGTTTGTAAAACTTAACTGTCATTTAATCCACATACTAATCTTTGATTGGTCATTAGTGTTCCTGCTAATTACCACAATTAGAGACTATTAAGAGTTTTATCATCTATATTATGAAGTTCTACAATTTCAAGTCCTTAACCCGAAATGATTCATAAATGCTATAAATCTCAAGGAACAAACTGATATCTTTGTTAATCATCCATTACATGAACAAAATATATAGAATAAAATTATCCTATGATTGACTTCTAGATTATTACACTAACAAGAGCATATTGGTCAATTTAATTTATAAAATAATTAAATAAAATGTTAAATAGTTAAATGGGGATAGAAGAAAGAATGTTAAAATTGTATGGGCATATTGGATATTGTGGTGTTTTGATGGGTAAATTGGCTATTTCAAAAAATTTCGATGGGCACATTGGAAATTTTTCTAAAAAAAAAAATATCAAAATTATAGTACAACATAGAAAGAATAGCAACACCATATTCCGAAATTTTTATTGTTACCATAAGAAAAAAATCAAATTAAATCGTTACCACTCTAGTTCGGCCCGTATCAATTCTACCACCCTCTCTAACCCAGTTCGCGCACCAAACTGGCTGGTGCGCGGACTGGGTTGGCGCACAAACTTGGTGCGCCAACTGGGTTCGCGGAGGCCTTTTTTCACCGTATAAGGGTGCGGAGAGCTCATTTTGCTCCGCACTCCGCACTCCGCGCACGCAGCACAGTAAAAAAGTGAGTTTTTTTTTTTTACTTTTTTTTTTATTTATTTGTAGAGTTGATAGGTCCAAATAATTAGAATGGTGTCCAAAATAGGTTCAAATAGAGTAGAATTGTAATAAATAATTAGAATGGTGTTCAAATATAGTAGAATTGTAATAAATAATTAGAATAGTGTTCAAAATAAATTCAAACAGAGTAAAATTGTATTAAATAATTAGAATGGTGTCCAAATATAGTAGAATTGTATTAAATAATTAGAATGATGTCCAAATAGAGTAGAATTGTATTAAATATTTAGAATGGTGTCCAAACAGAGTAAAATTGTATTAAATATTTAGAATGGTGTCCAAACAGAGTAGAATTGTATTAAATAATTAGAATAGTGTTCAAACAGAGTAGAATTGTATTAAATATTTAGAATGGTGTCCAAATAGAGTAGAATTGTATTACATATTTAGAATTGTGTCTAGACAGAGTAGAATTGTATTAAATAATTAGAATGGTGTTCAAATAGAGTAGAATTGTTTTTAGCTATATTATGTTGTATTTTATGCCAAATTATTTTAGTAAATTATTAAAGTACCCTATTTGAGGTACTTAAGACCAAATTTGACTAGAAATGCACCAAATTATAGTATGGCGTCATCCAGCGGCACCAAGCACACCAGTGGGCCTCATGACGATGTGGAGTTGGATGTAGTGTTAGCCCGGACCGTCTTTCCGCATTTGACGACAGAGTATATCAGTCCCGTTTGCTGGTTCCCTTACAAGGAGCACAAGATTAGAAACTCATATGTAAGTTTACATCTCTATACCACTTGCAAATAATATACATTTTCATTTGAATAAAATAATAAATTGTATTTGTGTTTATTTTGAAATTAAATGCAGACTCATACTCTGACGTCGACGAGGAACAACCAGATGAATATCCTCTACGACCCTCGATTTGCACCCGCATTGCAGAGGCTGGGTCTGTGGCATGTGTCACAGCTCAGTGACTTAAATGCAGATGTCGCTCTTATATCTGCATTGGTCGAGAGGTGACGGCCGGAGACCCACACATTCCACTTGCCCGTCGGAGAGATTACGGTGTCTCTCCAGGACGTGAGTTGTCTCTGGGGTCTGCCCATTACCGGAGAGGCCGTGACGGGTGTGGAGTACGGAGACTTCACGCAGCTCGTCACCGACCTGCTGAGAGACGGGTTGATGAAGCGGGGGCGACCAAGAAGGGGTACGTCTACTCGAAGAATGACATCAGTTTATCACAGTTGCGGGAGCGGTTCAGGTAACATTTATTTTATAAAATTAATTATTTGATGTCTATTTTTTGCAATTTTCACTAAATTGGTTCGAATTTACAGTGGAGCCCTGGACGCAGATGCTGATGCTGAGACGGTAGATCGGTGGACCCGGGCTTACATCATGGAGATGTTTGCTTGCTGGATGTTCCCAGATTCATCGAGGGCCACTGTCCCTGGATGTTTGCTTGAGTGGCTGAGGGACTTGGCCCAGCCGAAACAGATGAACTGGGGTGCAGCGGTATTGGCATGTCTATATCGGGGTTTGTGCACCGCATGTCAGGTATAAATTATTTTGAAATTAAATCTGAATAATTAAATGGTTACACACAAAAAACCAGAATTTTAACTGTCACTTTTACCTAAATAGACAAACAAGCACAATTTCTACGGTCCAGCTGGTCTCCTGATGCATTGGTCGTGGACGAGGTTCCCGTTCGGCCGTCCACAGCCACGAGTGAGAGGTTGGGCTCCAGCTTGGGGGCAGCCCGACGGGATTACATGCCCGGCTTAAGTGCAGAAGTGGTGCTCGAGGAAGACGTACATCCAGACCCCGCACGGCAGACCTATGGGTGTTGATTTCTTCCGGAGTCAGTTCGAGCAGATGACTCCTGACAGACACGTCTGCTGGCGGCCGTACGACGAGCGTGTCGAGGTTGATGACGATGATGCTGTCCCTCACTCCTTCCTGCATGACCTGCCTCATATATGCCTCCAGCAGCGTCAGTTCTGGTTTGCTCAGGTAACCCTTGCATTATTATTGTATTCCCATTTTGCATCACTTTTATTTATTACGTACGTAGGATTATTTATTTTTATGTACTTGCAGGTACCACTTGTGTTCTACCAGATGGTCGAGCATTACTATCCTGGACGGGTGATGCGTCAGTTCGGTATGCGTCAGCCCTTTTCCGTCCCGGATCCTATCTCCAAGGACAAGTGGTACGAGCTTCACAAAGATCTGGCCACTACCAGCGGCAAGAATTGGCGGACCGTGCACGCCGATTATGTGACTCGGCTTGAGGCGATGGGCGACAGGATCCCTGACGAGCTCCAGTTGTATGCTTTCGATACATACGATCAGACCTATCGCACTTGGTATCAAGAGTATTGTGCCTTCACGGTGTACTTGCATGGTCAGATCACGGAGATGAACACGAAGCCGCTCCACGTACGACGCGACACGGTTAGTGACGAGTATGGCTTCATTCCCTGCGCTGGCCCGGCTGCACAGATTGTAAGTCTTTAATTTTTTTGGTTTAAGAAAATTATGAAAATTCATTTGCAATTCGAACTAATTTTATTTATTTTAATTCACAGGCACTCATGAACATCAAGCAGGTGCTTAGGAGCGCAAGATACGCCGTCACAAGAGGCTGGAAGGCATTCGGTAAGAAGTGGTTGTGTATGGCTGCACCGCCTGTCGTCGTCGCCGGGTACCAGGATCAGCTCGAGAGGGTTCTCAGGCTTTCAGATCTTCCCCGCTATGAAGATTTGAAAGACATGGACGATGACGATTCTGCGGAGCCTATGAGCACGCCAGAGCCGGATTTCTCAGACCTACACGAGGCAGCGACTGCTGAGGCCGCATTTGAGGCTGCTGGGCTTGCAGCGGTACGTATATTTTTGTAATTATTTTTATAATCATCTTCATTGTGAAACCTAATTATCTATTTGTTTCAGGGAGATATACACCGCGGAGATCAGTACGACGAGCCGGACCCATCCGCAGATTTTACGTTTCACTTGGGCTCTCACTACGGGGCTTACACGCAGGATGTAGACTCTCCTCCGTTTCCCACACAGGAGACGCCACTCCCACAGGAGACGTCACTCCCACAGTCCAGTGCAGCAGCTGTCCAGCAGAATGTCTCATATGGACCCGTGTACCCTGCAGATACACGTGAGTTTATTTTTGGACCTGGTGCAGATGAGGGACCACACGAGGAGACACTTTTTGGGGAGATACATGAGGAGACCCCACCACAGCCATCACGACAGTACACATCGCTGGAGGAGAGAGAGCGTCAGGAGGAGGGGCGGGGTAAGAGACTTAGGAGAGAGAAGAAGCCGTGGACACCCTCGAGCAGATAGGATAGAGTTACTTGTTGTAGTTTATGTTTTTGGATATTATTTCGGTATTAGTTCTTGTTATTTGGATGTTATTTCGATATTATTTTGATATTAGTTCTTATGTTGTTTTATTTTTCTGTTGTTTAGTTCTTCTGCCGTCAATTTAACACATTAGTTTTTACGTTATTTACCTGCCTGCTGCCTTGCGTCTGATGAATGAACATCGTTAAAAATAAAACAGGATTTTCAGACACCCGTTGCAAAAATAAAAATAAACCCTAAAATCCAGTCAGCTCTAAACCTAAACCTTAAACCCAAATCCATTCAGCCCCAAAAGAGAGCTCCGCTAACCCAGTTGGCGCACCAAGTTTGTGCGCCAACCTAGTCCGCGCACTAGCCAGTTTGGTGCGCGAACTGGGTTAGCGAGGGTGGTAGAATTGAAAAAAAATTTAGTTGAAACTTAAAAAGGATATTTCCCGGATATGAATCCGGATAATTTGTTAAGAGGTGAAAACTAACCAGATTTGAATACGAATATTAAATCTGGATTCGTAAATAGAGCAGATATCCCCGAAATTTTATTAATACTCTAAGAAAAAAAATAGCAAATTTGGCCCTCAGACTGAAATTTTTTAAAAATACCTTGACCGCTCCATGATTGGGTTGTTTGCTTTCATACCTACCGCCCCACATTTGGGCAGTCTGCTACCTGTACCAAACCGCTCCACACTGGGGCGGTCTACTATAAAAATCTCTATAAAAGTATGTTTTCTCTCTCCTGTCCACTCACAATTCTTTCTAACTTAGGTGAAAGAGAAAGAGAAGAAGAGGAGGAAGAAAAAGGCGATTTTTTGACGATTCAAGGTAATTTTTTTATTTATATTATTTTTAAAATTTTTAATTTAATAAATTTGTAAATTTTTAACTTAATAAATTTTTAATTTAATAAATTTGTAAATTTTTAACTTAATAAATTTGTAAATTTTTAACTTAATAAATTTGTAAATTTTTAATTTATTTTTCTAAATTAATATATAACTGATAAATGTTTATTGGCTAATGTAGTTCTCAAAAGAAAAAATGTTAATTGCACTGTATGTGGGCGGGAAGATTATCCGGAGTGAGGAGGGAGCAGAATACACGAAAGATGCAGCCTATGGCTTCGAAATTAATGAAAATACCACATTTCTAGAACTTAAGTAAATGGTATACGAAAAGACTGGTGTAAACCCCAACCGGTATGACATATACTTAGTTACTCATATTGACACATTCAGGGGGTAATAGACCTTACTTTGTCTAACATATGAGGGGTTATTGAGCCGAAATTTTTTTAGTTACCACAGTAAAAAATAGAAATTAAATGATTACCACCCGCCCCCAAGTTATTTTCAATCCTACCACCCACGCTGATCCAGTTCGCGCACCAAATTGGATTGGTGCGCGGACTGGGTTGGCACACCAATTGGTGCTCTAACTGAGTTAGCGCACCAAAATTGGTGCAAATATTAGTGCTCAAACGGGATGAAACGCAATGAGTACTGAGCAAAAGAAAAATAAAATAAAAGTTACATCTCTTATAATACTTGACTAACTAACTCAAAAATAGAAGAAAAGTTGTCTAAATAAAATTTAGTAAAACTAGCGTTTGATGTGCTCACAAGAGGCTTTGGAGTAAAGCTAGTTCTGAGCGCGTAGTAACCATTTTGAGGAAATCTGTAAAATGCAAATTTAGTTGGCTATCAATGTTGGTTATTAGTGAAAGTGGTTATTCAAGGAGAGGCGGTTCTGTAGACGCGTTTGGAAATTTGTGCGGCCGCACACGTGATGCTTGATGTGTTACCCTATATAAGAATTGGTCCCCAAGACACAAGACACTGAAAATCATAGATTCTAAATAGCGATTATTTTTAACAAATATGTTAACCTTTTGTTCTTCGATTATCAAAGAATAGAGAGGATCCATTAGAAAATTGAAAATGATTTCTCAAAGGCTAATCTTGTTGTCTTAGGCCTATTCCATGACCATACGACATACCAGCGAGAAGGGACTTCTAGCCATTAGAGTCTTATCTCGCGCACACGGAAACAGTTGTTACTCTTCCTAGAGATTGGATATTTCATGGCAAACGTTATGAAATCAGGTATTATGTTTCACAATTAAGATTTTGTTTTATGAGTCGGCTTTAGCATATGACGGTCCTTAGGATTAAGGTGGGGAACTAGTACTCCTTCCTCAGAATGTAATTGTTTGATTCTTAGATGAGATGTAAGTGTTTATCTTTAGATAAGAAGTAATTGTTTGACTTTTAAGATCCCAACAGAAGTCGGTAAAAGCAATAATCATTTAATATGTTGGCGATTTCCCTTTGTGATTTAAAGTAGTCGCGTGCTCAATAGCCGACTCATGTGAATCATATCTTGAAACTGGTTGAGCTTTCATATGGATTTGATCTCTCTAAAAAGGATCTGAAGATCCCTACAAAACGAAGACTGTCTGGTAGTTCAGATTACTTCCTGATACAGTTCAAGACTTACAATGTCGTTTCTAATTAGAGTATGTTTTGATTTGATGCAGACAACTTTGATGCAAGTTTACCAGTATCCAAGAATTAATGAAATTTGCTGAATTTGTTGCACCGGAGTTAATTAATTGATTTTGCTGATCTTCCAGTTCTTTGGCTTTGCAAGTAACAATTCCTTCTAGTATAGTACAGTTCAAGTTTCAATTGCTAATTAATTGTCAGAATGCTAATAATTATGTACCAGTACCAAACATCAGGTATTGTTACCAGTTAAGTCATCTTGTCATGTATTGGAGTGATGTTTTAAAGGTACAATGATTTATTAAATTTTTAAATTCATATGCCTAACAGGTAATAATCATCACATGTATTCCATAACTCAATATTTTTCCTTTTGTCCAACTATTTAATACTCTTGTTATTACAACAAAAATTTCCTCCATTCAGGTTTTGAACTCATGACTTCCCACATAGAGACTATACGTCTTTACCACTAGACCAAAGGCCAGTTCTTATTTTTCCTTTTGTTTTTACTTCGAAGCATATCCTTTTTCTTCCATTTGCATTGAATAAAAGTAATTACAATTGGTTTCCTTTTCGCAATTTGTTCTGGGTTCAATGTGTTTCTGCTATAATCATTCCCTATCCGTGCACCAGAATTTTTTATCTAACCAACTTTATTACCAGTTATACAATGAAAAGACAAAATGTCCTTAATAAAAGATAACCAAAATGCAGTATGGTAATAATTGTCTAAAGAAAAACTTACTGGCAAGTTCTCTGTTCGGTGTATATCTGTCTTAATCAGACCCGTCGATTTGTTCTATCTCGAAATGCTAGATATGCAGCAAGGAGGACAGATGGAAGGGATGGGCGACAATGATGGTTAAGTTGTAATTGAACAAAACAGGAAGGGATGGGGGGTACAACTTTTGTTCTTTAACAAACTGTAGAGAACACCCTTATCTATTTTTGGTATGTGTGACAGAACAAAATCAGGAGCAAGTTTTGATAATTTATTGAGCTGAATTAGTATTAAGTGTACTATGTCTCTTGTGAGTTTATTCTTATGTTCTTAATAATTTTGTGCGATGCAAAAATACTGGGGATTAATAATTCAGATTAAACACAAAATTATGGTACATTAATTAGTACCGGTAG
Source organism: Carex parvula (assembly GCA_025461045.1). Lineage (NCBI taxonomy): Eukaryota > Viridiplantae > Streptophyta > Magnoliopsida > Poales > Cyperaceae > Carex > Carex parvula. The sequence continues at coordinate 128,435 of JAJGRW010000950.1, read as the reverse complement.
TGGTGCATGAAGTATAATGAATTTGTACCGGAATTGGCCCTCATTTTTCCCAATAAAACATTTTCCTGTAGTGAAGGGAATGTGTACATAACTACGTATGATGACACGGACATGTTCAAATTCCTCACCATCTATATACATCTAATAATCTAATCTAATTATGTACCAGCCAAGAGTGCAAAAGAGATCATGGAGCTCTATAGAGATCAAGGGTCATGCAATACAACTAAGCTAAAGTAAGTACTTTAAGCTCAAATCCAAATTAATTTTACCTCAGTTAATATTTACAACGAAAATTACTAAGCAGCAGCAGAAGCAAGCCTAAATTTAGAGCATGAACAAAACTATTATTAAGTACCTGAACCTCCTCTTTAAGTTAATGATATAATTAGTTACTGGATGACCAAGTGGAAGGTAACCGTGCTGAGTTTACAGGGGGCAAATTACGAACATTTACATCAACAGGTATCATGCGGTACTCGATATCAAGCTCTCTAAGAACCCGAATCATCTCTTGTACCACTAGTTCTCTCCTCTGGAATCTCATTCCCATGTCTTGGTAGTTGATCCGTTGCCGCATCCAGATTGATACAGTCAACTTATTACTGTCTTCGACATCTCTTAATACAACCATCGGGCCTGGATACCAATGCTCCTTTTTGTTCTCCATGAACCTATTTCAATTTCAGGTTAAAAAAATGATTTACCCCACTCAAGCATCACAAACTACAATGAAAAGAAGTGAAAACTGAAAGGTAAAATAAAAAAAAATGCTCAACTGGATTATTCTCTCCTTCATCTTTGCAATCTTCTCTAATGGTGTGGCGACGTGAATGGCGAAATCAATGGAATCTCCCATGTCAGGGCTGCGGTAGTAGTTGCTTATTGGTATGGTGGCAAGAATGCTGTTAGGATAATAGATCTTTAAGTTATCATATCTCAGAAATACCGTCGACATGATATTCATCTCCTCAACAATAACCTGACATCAAAATCACCACGGAAATTCATTAACATATTCGAAGGTTATTCTCACCAAATGTACTACGAAATATGAAAAAAAATGTTCTAGTTTTAACAGAACATGTTCATTTTCTAATTCTTTCTAGATAGAAAACAGCCAAGACATGCAAAAATTGATAATAGTAATAATAATAATAACAACAATGAAGTCATATAAAGATAAATAACTAAATAATAACAAGAAGCTGAGAAAAGTTGCCAAAAATAATGATCCTTTTACCTGAACTCCTTCAATCTCACATCGGTCACCGACATCAAAGGGATGCATTACAAACAAAAAAATAAGAGCTTCAAATAATGTTTTCAAAGTGTTCCCAAAAATGAACCCTGCCAGAAGAAGTTGCGAGAAAAGAAAAATAAAGAAATGTGTTGTAGCAATTTCCAAAATCAGAAGCCAGAGTGCAAAGACGATTACGCCCACAACCACATTTGCTACCTGGTGAAGTTTGTTCACAGCTGTTTTTGTGTCGTTAAGTGTCAAGGCAAGAGCCCTGCGCTCTCTAAATGCATTCACCTGCAGTAAAATTAGTCTTAAATATATGTAACCACTAAGAGTGATAGTTTTTATATGATAAATATTTTAGTAGAAACCATTACCACCCAGTTTTTCAGTGACCTTTTGCTAATTCGTTGGTGTTCATGTGCTCCTTCGAAAAGATTCATTGTTTTTGTTGCTTCTTCTTGCCTCATAAAACGTAAGAGATCTTGGACGTAAATGTACCTAGCAGTGCCACATGCTATCATTAGTAAAGAAACAATACATAATTTGGTCAACCATTGACTTCAAATTTGAATTTTACTGAATAAAATGAAATAAAATTACAGGTCTTCAACTAACCATAAATTTCCAATTTGGTTATATATAAAACAGAAATTTATATATATGCCCATCATAACTTTGTGATTTAGATATTTCCACATCAAAATTTAAAAATTAGTTATTTCCCCCATCTAAATTCACTTATTTATTAATATTCCCATTTCTTCATTCAATCAATTAAAAACAACTTTAATAATAATAAAAAAATTAAATGACCAATTTACCCTGGCTTGCTAACCCTTCCCTTCCAGCGACCCTCCCCCTTTTCTAAGCCTTCCTCTTCAACAAAAAGTGAAGTATTACGATGCAAATAAGATTAAACTAGGGGAGACTCAGAAAAATACTCATACTCAATAAAAATCACCAGTGAAAGAATCCGCAAGAAAGAACACCAAGTAAAAGGAAAGACAGCGAGAGTTTTTACTGATTTGATAGACGTTTGTGCTATTTCATTCCCAATTTCTACTACATATTCTAATTTTAATTTCTGATAGTAGCTTTAGTAAAATTTGGACCTTTGTAGCTTATCTATTGCTGGTAACAAAGATGTTTGAGATAAGAGTGTGTTTAGTTAAACAAGTGATAATTTTGGGCTGGCCGTATGTCCATACCAAGGTTGTAAAATGCGATTTCTATGCGGTATGCGGAAGGCCACCGCATACCGCATATACGGTATGCGACCGCATATGCGGATTTTCATGCGGACTTATATATGCGGGTTTTAAAATGATAATTAACATATATATAAACAAGTATGCAGTGATATGCGGTGATATGCGGTGAATATGCGGTAATATGCGGTCAATATGCGGTAATATGCGGTATATGCGGTATGCGGTATATGCGGTATGTGGTATGCGGTATGCGATATGCGGTAATATGCGGTCGAATATGCGGCCGCATATGCGGAACCGCATATTGATTTTTCATGCGGTTGCCAACCGCATACGCATATGCGGCCGCATGAACCGCATTTTACAACACTGGTCCATACAGAATTTAGATACTTTCAGGAGATATTTAAATTATTTAATGTTTGTCTGCACAAAAGAACAGTAATCAATATGCTTGTGCTGCTTGGACTGCGCATAATCAATATTACCACCTTTAAGTGTATAATAATTGATCTCCACCTTGTATACTGAGTTCCTTCTCCTTTTTTTGAAGGTCGAGTTCCTTCTCCTTTATTCCAAGTAGTAGTTTCACTAACAAAAACCAATGTTTGTCACTTCTCTTTCTCTTTCTATCTTTGTTATATTCAAACTGCTGGTATTGAACAGACAATGTATATATTTCTACTGTCTCAGCGAATCAGGATTTCGGACGATAAGTTGTGAAAGGAAAGTATATCTTTATATGGGTTCACAAAGATACTTATGAGATATGCATTTGAAAACACACTTAAACATCTGGAACCCACCCAAAATCACTGGTAACTGAAATTGATTTTGGTAAACGCGGGAAGGACCGGGCAGGAATTAGCGACACATGAGTCTCAAGATAAGGGTAAATTGGTCATTTTTCTTTTTTGCTAATATCAAACAGTGTTTTTAATTGATTAATGAAGAAATGGGGATATTAACTAAGTGAGTTTAGATGGGGAAATAACTAATGTTTATATTTTGAAGGGGAACTATCTAAATCACAAAGTTATGATGGGTATATATATAAATTTCTCTATATAAAAATTCAATTAATTTCTGTCATCTAGCACCAATTTCAATTTTTCCAAAATTAGGCCACTCTAATATTAGATTGGAGGAATGCAAAAGGTGGAAAATAGTAAAATAAGAAATTGAAGACATGTTCATCACCATACAAAAGTTTCTGTTTTCTATTTATATCGAGTTTAAATGCACCAGAGCCCCTTAATTTGAGCAAAATGGTAGTTTTGTAGTCAGCTACTCAGTGAGGGAACAAGAAAATAGCTGAGTATGAAACTGAAATGCGGGTCTAGTCAAGTGAATATAGAGCATCTGACCCTACAAACTAACCAATGTCAGTTTTAGAAGAAATTGACCAATTGACCCGATTAAAAATCCGACCAGCCCAAAACTTGAAAACCTGAGAATAGCACTTGCCCGCAAATTCAAAGATGACCTAATTTTGAAGCCACAAGTCCCAATATAAAAAACTCAAATATTGATCCAATCTAAATGACTAGACACCCAAACCCTTAATGATCAGAACCAAACTAGACCTATCTGCTATGTACCACCACCATTTCAAGTATGAGAAATTTGGCAATTAAAAGAATTTTAAAACTCACTTGGCACCAGGCCTGGCCACATTAGTAAAAATCTTCCTGGCAGCAATTTTGGCCTCTTGCTCACTGAGTATATGTGTTGTGGAATCCTCCTCCGTATCTGCAGCTTTTAGCGGGATCTGCTCGTCCAGTGTCGTTAACGCCCCGTACCTCACAATCTGAATTAATCTTTTCATGTTCCACGCAGATATGTTTCTCTGGTTCAGCTTATGGAGTTGGTCAATGGTGATGCCTTCTTTTCCCAACAATGCCCCTGAGAGGCGGATGCCTTTACCTATTTGGCCACTGTTCTTAGCAGGTAGTGCTGTTGCCTGGAGATCTTTTGGCATTGTTGCACCGGCCTTTTGAAGCCTCTGAACTTCAACCATTGTCTGATTATCTTCATAAACCGGCGGCCCAGAAAGCGTCCTCTACCACGTATTGGTTGAAAAGGGCTTCTTGAATCCGATCGAAGTATGTGCTGACATGAAAGGAGGCGGCCAGTACCTAATTAATAACCACAAAATCAATTGTTAGCAGTAGAATAAAAGATATGAATTGCTTTCTAACTATCAATTAGAGTTGTATTTACCTCAGACTAGAAAAAATAATGATTAAAAGGTGGTTCATATGTTCAACCAAACTACATTCTTTGTTATTAGATAAAATTCTCCGGGTACTTTAGTTCCTAAAAAGGATATTTAAGTATATTACTTAATCTCACTCATGAAGTTGATCAAAATAACAACTAAAGAACTAAAATTAATGAGAATTTGTACTTTGAGAAGTAGTGTTTTGATAAGACGTAGGATAGTCGCAACAAGGAGGCAGAGAAGGATCTTGCTAACATAGGGCAACACGGGGCTGTGCGAGGTTTTGCTATCGAACAAATAGTGCCATGAAATGAGAACAAGGCCAAGCCAAAGACAATTCTGTACAGCACTCTTGACGCCGTAAACAAAGTACAGCACTTTCTTCCTCAGTAGGAAATTTCGTTCGATGAGGAACACAGCCACACGAACAAACCAACCGGAGACTAGCCGGCCGCATATAAGAGTCAAGATTAGTACATCCCATTTCCATAGATGGAGGCTCCAAACGGTTTGCCTCGTCAGCCGTGGAATCACTAGGCTGCACACCAATAATGCAATTATCAGTATCAGGCTAAGCAATTGTAAGATGGTCCACGTGTCAAACTTTGTTTTCTTCAGTTCATCAGGTATGTCAGAATCCACGAGGGGGTCATCATCATCCTCATCAGCGGGGCCTGATTTACCCCCCGTCGCCTCCGATTTGAGTTGCCCCGACCTGGGCACTGGCGGCCGGCCTGATCTCCTGTCCGGGTCGGGATTTTTAATGGGCGATGGAGGGTGCTGTGGTGGTGGATCTAATAAACGAGACCGGGTCTTGGCCCGAAGCAGAGAAGATGATCGGCCGATTGCTGAATTTGATGTGCAACGGATAACTTCACCGTCACCGCCCCCGGCTCCACGACTGTTCATTTTCTTCTTCTCATCAGATGAAGAGGAAGAGCTATCATTTGATTCGCGGGGAAGTGACTGTTCCAAGGCATCTTGGAACGAAATACGATGCTCCTTTGATTCGGATTCGGAGCCTAGAGAAGAACCCTTGTTGAAGAAGTTCATCTCGAGGTCCACTGCCGGCGACATTGTAACGCCGGTGGCGTCTCTCTTGCGTAAAAACGAACTAATTAGCCGAGACGGTGGGTCCTCAGTGGGGCTACTGTCAAAGGTGAACCCGCCATTGCCAACTCCGCCTTCTTGCGAGAAATCATAACTGCTTTCTTTCCACACTCGGGAGTTCGGAGAAGAGGCGGTGGCTGCTGAGGTGGTCTCGACGAGGTTCTGGTTGTTGCCATCTATCTTCACGACCACCTCGTGTCGATCGTGCTCGGGGAGGATCGGAAGCTTCTCCTGCTGGCGGTCGTACGGTTTCGGTTTCACCGATGTGCGCAGTTTATCCATGGCGAGAAAGAAAATTTAGTACAATGTAACACCGAGAGAGAAAATGTGGAGAAGGAGATGAAAAGTTTTTAAAGAGAAAAAAGAGGAAGAGAAAGGAACCTGTAGGGTTTTGGAAGTACGAACTCTTTTGGCACGTAAATTTGCGGCCTTGTTTACTCGGGTCGGTGACTCACTGTTGCGGTGAAAGGAGTGTCAGTAATGGGATTAGGATACGTGGCAAGCCAAGATGATTCACTGTTGCGGATGGGATTGGTATTTGTTAACGTGATCAGTGCCTCTAAGAGCATCTACATCACGCTAACTCAAATAAGTTTTTGATAATTAAATTAAGATCTTTAATACATTTTAGCAATTTAAATGAGTTTCTAAATAACTGTTAATTATATTTTAGAAATTAAAATCTCAAAAATTTCTAAACTCTATATCTCTGAAATTAATTTTAGAGTTTCTATTAAGCCACGTCAGCAATAAATTAAAAGGGAGAAATAATTTGAGCCAATTATTTGACCAACATAGAATTTATAAACAATTTCATAAACTTTCATACATAGTTTCTAAATAAAAAACGCTCCCACATCCCTGAAACTGAATTAGAAACTGTCACATCAAATTAGAAACTCTAATAATACTAGAGATGTAAATGCTCTAAAATTTCTAATTCTCACATCTTTGAAATTAATTTTAGAGTTTCTATTAAGCCACGTCAGCAACAAATTAAAAAAGAGAAATAATTTGAGCCAATCATTTAGTTAGCATGGAGTTTATAAACAGTTTCTTAATAAGAAACTTTGCTGCATAGTTTCTAAATAAGAAACTCTCCCACATTCCTAAAACTAGATTCGAAACTGCCACATCATATTAGAAACTCTAATAATACCAGGGATGTAGATACTCTTACTGGAAGAGAAGAATCTCGATTTGTGAAGTCGTAATATTAGATCGGATTTACTCGACAGTCAAAAACAGCGTTACAACCGAGTGCGTATCCCCTAAGATATCTCATAGTTTGCGTGACTGACGTGCCCCTATTCGGGGATAGCGCAGGGGGCAGTGTTATTTGAACTTTGAGATTCGTGCAGAACGTATATGAACGGTTGAGATTTTTCAAAAAGTGGTTTTTTCGGATTTAAAAGTTATAACGCTATCAGCCGCTTTTAATTAGTATTTGTATCTTAAAGTTCATATGACTCAATTGTCCGACAATTAATTCATATATGTATTCAAATCCGTATTCGTAAATTATCCACTCCGTATCCGTATCCGTTTAAGGTGGATTTAGTTTTAAATTTTGACATTCGTATTCGTATCCGCTCATTAAAAGATAAATATAAATTTAATATTAGCATTATCCGCTCCGAATTTGCTCCGTTTACACCCCTATTTTCTTTGCTTGCGTTCACATAAAAAGCTTAAAATGGATACTGATATGAAAGTCATATCATCTGAGGTAACAACAGAATATTTTTGTTTAGATCCGGACTATCTGATCAAAATTCGGATCAGTTCAATTCAAATTGAAATATACGAGATTCTATTCGTGCGGATTTTGATCGAGCGATCCGGATTGAAACAAAAAATATTCTGTTATCTTAGGGATACGAATTTCTGATATAAGACCTCTAGATTATTGATCTGTGAGAAATAGGTTTTTGAACTTCTATTTTTCACAAATATGTAAAATTGTTAAATTCGAATAAGATAACAGTGAGTCTATGTTACTGTGCATATCACAAGTTGGTTCGTAATACGGATCAATATTTTTGTTTTCAAAATTCTAACTGTCGATCCGAACCGTTCAACATGATCCCCATATGAATATGTACTTGCAGACTGAATTTTATATTTTTTAGAATTTTTTTACTATTTTTTAAGATAGGTAGAAAATCACTTGATCTGAAAATTCTGGACCATCCAAAAACAGTGATTTTCTACCTATCTTTAAAAATAGTAAAAAAATTCTAAAAAATATAAAATCAGGTCTGCAAGTACATATTCATATGAAAATTATGTCAAACGGTTCGGATTGACTATTAGAATTTTGAAAACGAAAATATTAATCCGTATCATGGATCAAATTGTGCTATGCATAGTATCATAGACTCACTCAAGACATAATCAACAACCTATAACTTTTGTAATATTATCATTGAAAAAATTAATACTAGCAATTTGCTTGTGTTACTGTTGATAGTTTATTTTAGAAAAGATCAATATTTTTAAGTAATTTTATTTTGAGAGTTCAAATGTCTTTATTTTTTGTATTTTTATTTTTTAAATATTAATAACTTAAAATTTAAAATTTAAATGTCAAAATAAAACTGTTAGATTGGATTATGTCATGTCATTTTCTCGATACAACCAAATATGCTCATAAGTTATATCCAGTGAGGAAGTGAAGAGAGCAAAGAGAAGTAGGGGAAGTCAGGTTCGCTGGAGCTCGGTTCTTGATGCAAGCTGTCAAGCATGTTCTTGGCTGCTCAGACCTTAGATGATCGAACCGGTTTAATCATCTCTATCATGTTTTCGTTGATCTCTCATGTGGTTTTGAACTCTTTCTCGTAGATGTACCAATTAACAGATTTTGAGCTGTCATGTGCATAGCTTTGTAACACTCAAAGAATTGTTAATAGATGTCATGAGAAGAACAAGGACCTTGTTAACAGCAAGTGAAAGCATGCTCTCATTTTAGATATTTATGGGGTTATATTACTTGTTTCCAATCTCTCTTCTCTGTCTTAATCGGAATTTACTGGTTTGTGTTACGACTTGTACTGCTGCTGTCAACTCCTTTGTCTGCACGCAATGCGATGTGTTCGACGATTTGCTTAAGTGAGATCTTTTTTCTGGTATTGAAATTTAACAGGTTCTCACCTACTTGATGCATTAAGTTTGCAGTTTTCACTTTGTTCACTTGATATAGCATATTGTAGGATAGGAGATTATATTATCTCCCTTTCTGTTCAAATTTTATCAGTGTCAAATTAAACAGCAGTAAAATTTCTTCTTCTTTTAAGAAAAGTTAGTCTATTTTGCTCCCCATTTAGAATAGCAAATGGAGGTACACTATAGCGCAATTCTTTTAAGCTAACAATAATACTAGTGTACTACCATCATCTAGCTTTAAAAAAATGAAGATACAGATTAATACATTGAACATTTAATCCTCAAAATTATAACCAAACCTCAATTAGAAATTCCCAAAATGCCCCTGAGGAAAAGATGCAGAAGCTTGATCTAAATCCCTTGTACTGGTATTAGTGTGCTGCTAACAATAGAGGTTTCCTACAGCCAGCTCTCCAAAGTAAGTTTCTTTTTTTTTTTTCTAATAATTTGTGTTAAGAAATATTATTAAAGGGTACGTTTGGATCGTGCAAGGATTAGTGCAAGAATAGTGATTTTTGGGTTAGTGGTTGAGAATAGTGCTAACCTAAGTGGCTTGAGAATAGTGCTAACTCAAGTGAGTTGAGAATAGTAAAAATGTTGTTTGGATTGTGTATTTAGAATAGTGATGGAGAGAATGAATAAAAAAAGGCATGAAAGTATATTTTTTATTTGTTTCGCTAACCCCAGCGTCCTCAAATTTGCTAAACCATCTTTTGGTTGGAATAGCGGAACAGCGCTGTTCCCATGCTGTTCTCATTTCCTATTTTACGTTTGGATCACAGTTCTTAGAGAATAGCGGAGCTATTCCTGGGTCAGAGCTATTCCAGCCCAATCCAAACGCACCCAAAGAGAAGTGAAGAAAGTGAAACAGAATAAAAGAAAGAAAAACATGCAATTGGATTCGAGGAAACTTTGTGCATTTTTAATAAGCAACTATGTTAGGTATGAACCCATGAGATACCATCTACTTCAACATCTCCCAATCTCCCCTCTTCTCAATTTCTGATGCAACTAAGATATAAATGCACAAAAACCCCATGATTTTATGTCCTCTGACAAATCATAAGGTTTGCTTACTTCCCAGTAAACAAAAGTAAATTGTCATGTTATAGAGATCCATTAAATTACTGAATTAAATACAAGAGAGCAATGAATCGGAGCTCGGAGCTCAGCATTGCTTCAACATCAAAAAATGTCAATACAGTAAGTCTGGTTTCTAATGTGGTATCCTCCCATTTAAAGGACCTCACCATTGGTGCCTCGGTCGGCGGCCGAGAAACTTTAATTACTTCATGTTCTTTCCTCTCTAGCGGAGCAGCTGTTACAAGTTCTTTGAATTACAGTGTTATCTTTCCTTAATCTCAGCCTCTTTAAATTTTTCTTATTTCGCCATTAGCGCTTTACATTTAATTACAAGAGAAAGTTCTATTCTAAAACAGTTTGAGCTCTGAACGCATAGTAAGTCTTTGGATTTTTTAGGATGTGCAGCTGGAATACCTATAAGAATAATTATCATGAGGAAGGTAGCACAATTCAAGTTAAATAGCAAATACACCACATGAAAATAAAAATATATTTAGTTTTAAGAACTCACTTTAAGTATGTGGATTTGTAGAATGTTTGAAGCAGCCGTTGGTAGCAGAGGATGATAAGACACACACTGTTACTTCCTAAAGAGCAAAAGCAAAATATAAGTCCTACTAATAAAATGTATTTCATTTTTTTCCTCGTGTTTGCTTTTGGCCATTAATAATGAATTAACAAGAAGATTAAATTTTCAAATTGCACATAAAAAAAATGACAAGAAAAGTTGGTCATAGACAAAGCAATTTAGTTGATAACAAATATTAGAACAAGTAACAACAATTACAAATCTACCCAACTCAATTTTAAAACATGCTTGTTCAGATACACGAATAAACAGCAAATATTGCCAATAAAAAAAAATAATTGAAACAATAGCAAAAGATATACTTTTAGTAAACTGATAAGGAACTATTATTTGTACAATTCATCCTTCCAGGAAAATGGTATAAGCTAGAAGACTCTCTTTCATTTCGTTGAAGACAACAGTGGATTTTTGTAGGTGATATGATTAAGAATATACTTTATACCAAATAAAAAAAAAAACAAGGGCAGAAGAGAAAAACACTAACATCAAAGCATGCAGCTGCCGATCAAATTTGATGAGAGTTTTCATCTTCAACTGATTCAATGAGCATGGTTTGAATATGAGATATCTTAGACCAATAAATACCATTTTCACTTCCACACATCTCCTTCAACTCAGCCTGACAGCCTCTGATAATCAGATATTTCAACGAAGTAGGGAGGTTTGGGAGAGAACTTAGCAATCTAGCCCCTTCGATAGTCAGATCCCGTAAACAGTGCATGCTTTCCAAGCTTGAGGGCAAGGATTGTAGAGAGGAAACTCCACACAGTGTGAGATTTTGGAGAGAGAAGCAATTCTGCAGCAACCACTGCTCGGGCAAAGATGTGATTTGGCAACTATCCCAAATTCGCAAAGATCTAACGGTTCTGAGATTTCTCAATGGATCCAGCATCAATAGTGAACTGTGATCTATTAACAGTTCTTGAAGTTTTTGAAGCATTAAATGATGTCTTGAAAGACCAGTTTCGTTATTCTCAGAAATTAGTAGCGGCTGTAGCAATGAAATTTCAATAAGTTTCACACATTTCTGAATTGTTAAGCTTCTAAGAGCTGTTAGCTCTTCTATTCCACCCAGTGATGTCAGATCATTGCACTCATCTATACTTAATTCACTAAGGTTTTTTAGATTTGTGAAAACCACTCTTGGGGGAAGGGATTGTATGCTTCAGCAACCAGTAATTCTCAATTCCACGAGGGAGGTAAGATCTTGCAATGATTTAAAAATCAGAGGCTCAAGGTCACCGCAAGATCCAAAAGAGAGGCACTTTAGCCTTTTGGGTAATTGTATTGATCCATGTGCTACCAGATTCGGGCAATCAAAAATTGTTAGCCTAGAAAGAAAGTTAAGTTCTGCCAGCAATTTGACAGGCATATGCAATAGGCTTTCACAATTTCTTATGGATAAATTCTCAAGAACATGATTGTTTTCGAATTGATATAGCAATGGAAAACCAACTAGAGTTGTGATATTTGGACACTCCACGACATATAGAGAAGATAAAGACGGTGCGAATGGTGTCGAAGACGCTCCTTCTCTGCCATTACCGGCAAGTTGATAAAGACCGGGAAGAGTACCCAATCCCGCATGAGAAATGCTGAGTCTCTTTAAACTAGGAGTTAGAGTGGGTATATCTTTCAATTTCGGGCAATCATTGATATACAACATTTCAAGCCGAGGGAAAAGCGTCTTGTCATCAACTCCAGTCCACTCGATCCATTCTGGCATGTTGTAAATTTCGAGCTCTGTCAGCAAAGGAAAGATAGTACAGGTACCATTCCTGCCATATAATGCATCCCCAAATTGCTTTAGTGTTGTTAAACCATTCAAATTAAGATGCCTGAGTGAACTTATCTGGCCAAGAGGTGGAAGAATTTTTAGTTTACAACAGTTGCTTAGTGTAACAGATACCAAGTTACACAAAGATTGATCAATCATCCAATTGGGGGGTCTAATACCAGAATAACCAGAGATTTCCAATTCATTCAAATTGACTGGCGGTCTGAGGTTGTTAGCTACCAATTCGTCTCTATCTCGGTTGCCTTTCGACCAATTTAAGTTGAGTGCTTTGAGATGATATTTCTGATTTATGTTAGCTTCTGATGCTTCACTAGGATCGTTTATGTTGTGAAGATCGTGTATACATAGTTTTCGCAATTCTGTGAGGTGTTTTAGTTCGGCTATACTGTAACCCGTGTCTTTCCTGACACAAAAATCATTCAATTCCTGGAGAGAATGTAGATTTCCCACCCAAGGAATAGATGTATCTTGATGACAAAATACCTCTAAATATCGCAAATTTATTAGGTTACACATACCTTCTAAGCCACGTTCTTCGATATCAATTTGATCCCTCAGACTGAATAGCATTAAGTGATAAAGCCGAAAGAATGACTCAGGAACCCGACAAATATTTTGTTTCGAGGTCCTTTGACCTAAAAATGATATGCTTCTAAGGTGTATTAGATCTCCGATGCAGCTCGGAAGCTTGTTTATCGCTCTTGTGTATACACTTAATGAGCGTAGGCTTTTCATCCCCATTAAGATCTCATTTAATCCAAGGTTATCATCCAAATCATGCTCTTTACAGGCAATCTCAAGAGTGTGTAGCTTTTTGAGATGGCCAATTTCTTTAAGGTTATCAATGTTTTTAACCTTAATTGACAAATGACGTATTGTTGGAGGAATGTGTATTGCACGTTCGGTAATTCTCAAGCATTCACCTAAGGAAAGGGATCGTGCCAGATCATGTAAAAGGTCATGGATCCTGTATACGTTATCATTCGGTGCATCATGACGCACTTTTTCCTTGATAAGAAATGATTTTGCAGTTAGCTGACCTAAGTACTCGTGTGCTATATCCTCGGGCCTCTTCCCGTGTTCATGCTTTGGGATTAATCCTGAACCCATCCACTTCTCAACCAAATATTTCTCTCCGAGTATCACATCTCGAGGAAATATGCTACAATACCTAAAACATGACTGGAGATTTGAAGGGAGATGGTAATAGCTCAATTTTAAAATGCCCATTATGCCATCCTTGGTTGTTTGTACATCTGGTAAATCTTCCCTGAGAACTTTGTTCCAATATTCAAAATTTAAGGTATTATTCAAGACACCGCCGATGACTTTTGCAGCTAGCGGGCATGCCCAAAGTTTCTTTGCCATTTGATTGCCGATTTCGTGGAGTTGTTGGTATTCATCGGGTTTGGTACCAGCAAATGCATGCCAGAATAATAGAGTAATAAAATCTCTGTCACCTAAGCCTTCTAATCTCAGAATTTTCTTTTCTCCATTCATCAACCCAGCAATCATATGCGCCACCGACTCCATTCGGGTGGTCAATAAAATTTTGCTTCCCCTCTGACCAGATTTCAATGGTGCCAGAATTTTCTCCCATTCTGAGCGTGTGTCGTCTCTCCAAACATCATCTAATACCAGTAGGAATTTCTTCGTGGATACGATCTCCTGTAGACTTGTTTGTAGCGTACTTAAATTACCGAGATCACATTTCTTCTTTATAAAATCTTCTATGATCATTTTTATTACCGTTGCTGCATCAACTATGTTGTCGTTATCTGACACACATACCCATACGATTTGCTCGAAATTCTCTTTCACATTTTGATCATTGCAAACTAATTGAGCAAGAGTGGTTTTTCCCATTCCACCAGCTCCGAATATCACAAATGCCGAGAGCTGTTCTTGCATGTTACTGTCGACCTCAGCCGTCAACCATTTAAAAATTATGATTTTCTCCTTCTCTCGCCCAATTACCGTGTCAGCCAACAACGGGCCAGTTTGACGGAAATTGTACACGGCTACTTCTTGATTGAGACCTCTCACTAATTCAACAAAGGGTCTCACACCAGCAACAACAGTTTCTAACCCTTTCACAGCATCCCTCAATTTTTTTAAAACCCTGTCATTAACAATTGCTCTCTTAAAAACACTTACCAGTTTTCTTTTGCAGCCAGAGAAAGGACCGGTGACTGTGTTATCTCGGGCCCCGACTTTCTCTTCCAGCTTGCAGTACTCGATCTCGTCGAGTGCATCTTCGGCCTCCTCCACGGCATCTCTAAATTGCCACATCCACACCTCTAAATTGGGGTGTCTTTGGTTGATTTTACCTCCATGTGTTGCATGCAAAACTGCCTTGACCTGAGGAAGTGTCATGTGTAGCTTCTCGGCCTCTGCTTTCGCGGCATTTGCACTCGGCCACCAGGAACCGTCGGCATAGCTAAACACAGTGTCCACCAATTGACCAATGATGGCAGTTGCAACAGTTTCAGTTACTAATGCCATGTATGAATCTATGATAAATGAGCTGTAGGTACTTAACTTTGCTATGAGAAAAAATGGAAATGTTTTTGCGTGCTTCTTTTGGAAAGATAAGATAAGATCGATTTCTAACGTCCGGGAGAGAGAAGTAGCACGCGGAGTTGACCGGAAATTTCTTAATTTTTTGCATTGATAGGTGAACTGATCCTTAATTAATTGATTCGTTATAATAAACAAAAGGAAGTAATAACTTACCTGGGATATATATATATCTATCAGAATCTTCCCCTACGCGAGGAGAAGGGCGGTCGAGTCAGCGGCAACTGCCTCCAGAATTTTCACAGGGATCTCTGTACCGCCGGATCAACTTTGTTCTCTCTTATATTTTATTTGTTTCTTTCTGAAAATTTAATTTGTAATATAAGTTAAATTTATCGTTAAAATTAGAATATTTTTTTGAATTAGAATTGACAATTAGAATTAGAGGCTAGAATATTGAAAATTAGAAGCCAGTGTTGGATTATAATCTAACATTGAACATATATGTAATATAATTATGAATTGTATATTGTTATATATGATTGTCATAATTAAATGATCTAATATGAAATTAAAATATTAGACAATATGTGTATTTAATAGGGTGTGGTCTATAAATATGTATACAATTTTAGATAAAGATCAAATCATTGATGGAATGATTCCGAGATTTGCAAGTAAAAAAAATGCATTTCTAGATAGACGGTTTTGCACCCCTATATAAGGATGGGTCCCCAAGGCAAAAGATATAACACAACGCACAACTCAGTTTTCTGAACAACAGTTATTTTTAAACAGAATCTAAGTGTCTTCTCTTCTTCTTCCACCATCAAAGATTAGAGATGAGAAATCTATTAGAAAACTTAGAAGGAATTTCTCAAAGGCGTCTCTTGCTGTCTTGGAAGACTTAATCCACGACCATACGGCGTACCAACGAGGACTTCTTGCCATTGAAGACTTGTCTCGTGCACATGGAGACGGCTCTTCGCACTTGAGGATTCCATATCAAACGTTATGAAATTAGGTATTGTATTCCGCACTTATGATTATATTTTATGGGTCGGCTTTGGCATAAGACGGTCCATAGGTTAAGGTAGGGAACTGTTTCTCTTTCCCCGGAATGTAAGTGTTTAATCTCTAGATGAGATGTAATTGTTTAATCTCTAGGTAGGACGTTATTGTTTGACATTTATGATTCCTTAACAGGCAGAACATTAGAAACTATAAGTTAGAGCATTGATTTTTATCTTATACCGATTAGCTACTTACACCTCATTTGCTATTTTTTTGTCCCTAGTGAAAATCTTAAATCTGTTCCTGGTGAGAATAAAAGCCGACATTTTTATTAATATCCAAAGTTTAATACAAATTATTAATTATACCCAGAATCGGACCAATTATCGATATATACCCAAGCCGGCCATTTTCTGGCCGGCTATGTACCCTCCCTAAGCCGGCCATTTTATGGCCGGCTATGTACCTTTTTTTTTTTTTTTTAAACGCCAAAAACTCTATAAAATAGCACCCCCTCCCCTTCAGATCTTCACACAGCCCGAGGCAGCTCGCTACTGTTGAGGTAATATTTTTTTTTTATTATTTTTTTATTATGTTTTATTTTATATATTAATTAATTAGTTAATTGTTTACTATTTAGTTAATTGTTTACTATTTAGTTAATTGTTTACTATTTAGTTAATTGTTTACCATTTACTTAATTGTTTACCATTTACTTAATTGTTTACCATTTAGTTAATTGTTTACCATTTACTTAATTGTTTACCATTTAGTTAATTGTTTACCATTTACTTAATTGTTTACCATTTACTTAATTGTTTACCATTTACTTAATTGTTTACCATTTACTTAATTGTTTACCATTTACTTAATTGTTTATCAGTCAATTGTTTACTATTTAGTTACCTGACAAATGTTTACCGTTTAGTAACCTGACAATTGTTTACCATTTTCTAAAATGTAGTTTGTTTACCATGGCCTTTATTTCATTACACTATGGTGGGAAGATGCTTAATAGTGCACAAGGGGCGTATTACAACAAAGATGCAGCTCATTCATTAATGATTCCAGATGACATCTCACTTTTAGACCTGAAATCCATAGTTTACACACACACCGGTTACAACCCAGAAAGGTGCGATCTAGAATTGGCAACCCGATATTGCCATCCCTCCAGCGGAAAATTTATGGTTGCGAAACTGGTAGATGAGAGTACGTGGAGAGGCATGTATGGTTATTTGAGGTCAGAAGGGAATTTTCTAATAGAAATATTTGCTAGAAGAGTTCCGGTAGAGCCCGGGGTTGGAAGTTCGGGCTCTGGGTCAGCGGCACCACATTATACCCCACAACCAGAAACCTACAGACGTGACTCCACCTTACTCCTCAACGAACCTGACCCAGAACCCTACAACTACGTCACTCCACCAGCACCTCAACGAAGACACTCAGTTGCATCCCCACCTAGACACAATCGAGGCAGACCAAGACACTCAGTTTCAACCCCACCTAGATCCGTAAATGCCACTCCTTTACCGTTACCTCCAGTATCACCTTACCCCAGACCTGCACCAGTAGACGATGCAAGCTGCCCGGACTTTGAAGATATTAATGAAATACCGGAGGACGATCTGAGGAGCGGGGATGAATTTGAGGAGAGAAATGTGGGGGGATTCAGATCACGTGGAAGGTTGCGATGAAGACGGGCCAGTTGAAACAGCTGAAAGGCATACTTATGAGGGGGGCCGCTTAGTGGCCGGACTGATACGCACCCGTTCCCAGACCTCAATGATGTTTCAGAGTTTAGAGAAGCAGATATTGGTTATTATGGGCAACGGATTGAGTACAAAGGTGAGCTGAAAGCAAACCAATATTTTAAAAGCAAAGAAGACCTAATGAAGAAGATCAGAGAGCACCATATAACTAAGAATCAGGAGTTCAGATCTTGGAAAAGTGACAGGGATC
Source organism: Carex parvula (assembly GCA_025461045.1). Taxonomy (NCBI): domain Eukaryota; kingdom Viridiplantae; phylum Streptophyta; class Magnoliopsida; order Poales; family Cyperaceae; genus Carex; species Carex parvula. The sequence goes on along the minus strand of JAJGRW010000950.1, from coordinate 110,513 downwards.
GGGTTACTCTGTTGTGCAAGGACAAGAATTGCCGTTACGAGCTTAGGGCAAAGCCGACGGGATGTGGAGACGCATGAGTTATAACTAAGCAAGACAGGCCTCACACATGTAGGACTGAGAGTACGAGGAACGACCACGAATGTCTGACGGCATCACTCATTGCCGATGTCATTGAGAACGCCATTAAAAAGGACCCGTGTATGAGCATCCGGACGGTGGCAGACATTGTTTTGTCTGTGTATGACTAATGTGACACCTAAATACAATCCTACTGTGGAGGGGCCGTGAGCTAGCAATAGCCCGACAATTTGGGAGTTGGGAGGTTTCATACAGCTTGCTGAGACCACTGTTGCTTGCAATTTGCTACAATAATCCCGGCTCGACGCACCAATTTCTGACCAGCCCGGTACGGAATAAGGAAACAGGACTAATCATGCCAGGTGTTGCCCAGTTCAGAGTCGTAGCCTGGGCGTTTGGTCCATGCATTGCAGCGTTCCAGTACCTGAGACCAGTGATCACCATCGATGCCTGCTTCTTGTCTGGGAGATATGAGGGGAGGCTTTTGATAGCTTGCGGCTACGATGCCGAGAACCAATTGTTGCCTATTGCATTTGCAATTGTGCGGCAGGAGGATACTGAGAATTGGAGTTTTTTCTTGCAGTGGTTGAGGAATGAAGTGCTCGGCCCGTGTAAATTTGTATGTGTCATATCGGACCAGCACAAGGGGATCAAAGCTGCACTGACAGCTGAATACGGATGGCCTCCCGAGCTTTTTGTGCACAGGTATTGTATGCAGCATGTTGCTGACAACCTGTTCAAGAACTGTGGAGGAGACAGATGGTACGGATGGAGGTTCAGGGAAGGAGCAAAGAGGAAGAAGCCGAGAAGATTGAAAGAGATGTTCGAAGAGTTTGCTCATGTATGTCTAACTTATAACATTTCGTTTAATTATCTTATAAGAATTTTATGAAAATGAAATAACACCTTTGTTTTTGTGCAACTAAATCCGAAGTGCAATGCGTATTTAAAGAGAGTGGGCAAAGTACGTCCTAATGATGTGATGGAGCCGTCCAATTATGAGAAAATTTTTCAAACCTGTGATGGAGGATACCGGTTTGGTATCATGACAACAAACGGCTCCGAGTCACTCAACAATGTCTTCCGAACGAGTCGTAGCTTGCCTGTTTGTGCCGTAGTTGAGGATACGTTCTACACGTGCAACAGATGATTTGTTGAGCGGCGTCAGCGAGCAATGGAATTACAAGACAAGGGACAGGTTCTTTCTGACCAGGTTTTGCAAAAGATCAAAAAACGTTGGGGGAAAGCTTCAAAAATGAAATTGGTGCGTTACACGCAGGGCCAAGGTCAGTACCAAGTTTCATCCCCAAATGAGTACGTTCCTTGCACCCGTAGCGACATGGGCAACATGGAACCCACTCACAGGGAGTTCATGTATATTGTGACGCGCGGTCCCGACAGACAAATGGAATGCACTTGCAGAGGTATTCAGTTAACTTCTATTCCGTGCGCTCATGTCTTAGCTGTTTGCCGTGACCGAAACTGGCAAGAGGACGACTTTGTTGCAGACTGGTATAAAACACCCTATCTTTTGAGTACTTGGAACCATGTGTTCAATCCAATTGGCAATATGGGAGACTGGCCTCCTAACCCTGGAGACAGAATCGATTAGGAAGGGGAGGCGAAAACACATCCGTCATGTAATGACGATGGATGAAATGGAAGGTAGACGAAGGGGGCATCAGCCTCGCCGTTCCACTTCCGATAGGCAACGAAGAGGTATGTAACATTCATCCAAAATTATTTTTCTTTTCAATTTATACCAACTTACTAAGTAACACATGCAAATGCAGAGGCAAGAAACGCAGCAAATGCGGCAGAAAATGAGCGAGTAATGGCGTCGGGAAGTGGGTCCGGAGGGTCACGGCGTAGCACAGCTACAAGCCGTTTAGATGCAGCTGCTATGTATGCCGAAGCAATGGGAGAGGCGGTTGACATAGGAGGAGAGGCGGTTGGGGTGCAAGGGGAGCCATCTGTCCAACCGAGGAGGTCCACTACTAGACGCACAACAAGAGCATCTACAAGCCAAGCAGGGCCATCTGCAGCCCAGGCCGGCCCATCTACAAGCCAAGCAGCGGCATCTGGAGCTCAGGCCGGGCCATCTAGTGAGCAACCAGAGCCACCTGCTAGGCCATCTCGTAGGTCATCTTTCGCAAGTGGTTTACTTCGGGGATTTAGACGTGGTAGTAATAGGTGATTTATATGCATGTTGTAAAAATTGTGTGGACTCTATTTGCATTTTGTGTGTACTTTATTATTTTGTACGAAACTCAGAAATGAAATATTTGACTCTAATAGAAATCACCTAAAACAAAAATAATGCGGTTTAAAAAAAAAAAAAAAAGGTACATAGCCTGCCATAAAATGGCCGGCTTAGGGAGGGAACATAGCCGGCCAGAAAATGGCCGACTTGGGTATATTTCGATAATTGGTCCGATTCTGGGTATAATTAATAATTTGTATTAAACTTTGGATATTAATAAAAATGTCGGGAATAAAAGTATTTAATAATATCGGTATCATTGCGATAGAGTCTTATTGGTAATAACAATATTTTCAGAAATAATAATTTATGTCGACTTACCTTTGACAGTAGTTATTTTTTTCTCTCGCATATAGCAATATATTCTTACAAGAGAGGACAAACAAAAGAAGAATAAATAAAAGATGGAAGAGAGTAGATGGTTAAATTGGAAATATTAACTTAGTTGGGAAGAGACTCAGAGAGTTTGGATCCGAACCGTCCGATTATAATATGGGTTAATTTAATCTGTGGTGAAAATGTGAAATACACTCTGTTCTTTTAATATTTTGTGTCGAAACAGATCGGACGGTTCAGATCAAACTCAAAATTTGAGTTACGTTAGGTGATATGAATTCCACTATTCCAGTATATATGCCCTGTACTTGTGTCTGTTTAAATTTGTGCTTTTGTTTTTGGATCTCTTTAGTTAGTAATTCTACTAATATATTAAAGCGGGGACTTTGACTGGTGATTTAGATAATATTTTTTGTCTTGAGACCTGAATGATTTGTCCTCGGCGAGCGAAATCATCATCCATATTTGGATAATACTTCCAAAGGATAATAAGAGAATAATAGAAAATAAAATATAAACAGAGATATGCAAACATTTTTAAGGTATTATCTTCTTGATTTTTTTTTTTTTTCAATCTATAGTTGCCCACTGAACCGAAATTTTTATTTATAGCACAGCTTCAAAAAAAATAAACCAAAAGACCACTATTTTTGAAAATTCGAAATGTACCATGGCCGCACTGGTGTTGTACGGACCTATTTAATAGAGACCGCACAACGCCGGTGTGGACCCTGAAATGGGTCCGCACAATGCCGGAGTGGACCCAGTGCATAATGCCGAAGCGGACCCTCTTCTTTTATAATCCGTCCAGGAGAGTGAAATTCATTTCACACTCTCACCCATTCTCTCCTGGACAACAGACTCTGATCTATAAGTGCTTTTTCTCTTCTTTTCATTTTTTTTTAAATTTTCAGTAGGTTAATAATTAATTTAGTTAATTTTTAATTTTAAGTTTCTTGTGTATTGGATTGAAAATGACTCTTATGGTATTTATTTATACTGGTGGAGATGTTTTAATAGGTCCTAATGGGGTTTATTATAGTATCGGACCTGTTACTATGATTCCGGTATTGCCAGGTACTGATTATGTGGGGCTTAAATCGAGTATATGTCAGAGTTTGAGATTGGATCAGGGTCAGTATGACCTTAAAATTGAGGCCAAAATTAGCATGCCGACTAGTTCAGCACAAACCTGGTTCCAACTCTTTCCAATTCAGAATGAGGGAGTCTGGCAGGTATTGTACAACCAAACCATGAGTTTTTCTAGGGGTGTATACAAGATAATTGACCTATATATGGAGGTTACCAGAGCTCGGCATACCATGAAGAAGAACGGTTGCAGTGAAGAAGAACGTGAAGAAGAACGGTTGCAGTGATGCGGCAATCAAGTTTTTTAGGATATGTGTGGCTAAGAGGAAGATGAGGAGATACGAGCAAGAAATGCAAGCAATGGGGGATGTATGTGACCGTGCTCTCAAATGGCTGAACAGTGTGGGTAAGTATTTTGATCAAGATGAGAACGAGTGTCCGAAACCATGACAGATATTTCAAGCGCTGGACGGTGGTTACCGTTGGAGAATTATGACTACAAACGGTTCTGAGTCGCTAAATAATGTTTTCAGGTCATCTCGTAAGTTACCGGTGGCAGTAATAATTGAAGACACAATTTACAAATGTCTCACTTGGTTTGCGCAAAGGAGGATCAAAGCGGAATTTGAAGTCAGTCAAGCTCAACAGTTCTCTTGTCGTGTGCATCAGGTATTTTTATTTGTAATTTTTCTTCATAATTTTTTAGTAACTTCGTTAAAATAAATCTGAAGACGCTTGGGAGGTTTGGTAGCTTATTAACAAACGGTTCAAGAGGTCCGATACTATGAAGACGCTTGGGGGGGTTTGACAACTACAACGAGTTCGAGGTAACATCCACACAAGAGAGAGTTCACGCTTTCATACTGTTCGCTCTCAAATGAGAGGTACAGAGCTTCACTACAGCCTAAGCTGTAGAGTTTAAACCCTATTCAACTCTTGACGAAGATCGCAAGTGTATGATCCTGTCGTGTAGTTAGATCGGGTGTCGATCCACAGGGACGGTTTATTTTCTGAACTTAAACTATTCCTAGTTAGGTACTAGAAGTTTGAATGTTTGGGGTTTGTTTGTCTAATCCTAAGGTGTATGAACAAATCAAATGAAATGAAAGAATGAATGAACAATCGTATGAGCAATGTATGAACAAGTAATGAATCAACTAAATGTTTGTATTTTGTACTATGCTATAAAAGGGTGTTTCAAGGGTTTCAGATTTCATCTTCAACTTTGCCGCTCAGGACCTGCCACGTGACCCACATGCTCTCACATGCGACCCTTGTGACGCGACCCGCATGCTTTCGCATGCGACCCGCTTGGCCTTAAGCGCCCTGGACCTGGCATGCGACCCGCAAGCTGTGGCTTGCGACCCTCGTGATGCGACCCGCGTGCTAAGTCACGCGACCCGCATGGTCCTTGAGCTGACTCTGCATATGTCAGAAACTTGTTGTTTAAGTCGTGTAAGGCTAGATTGACCGTACCTAGTGTCAGTGAACCTCAACTTTCGTGTGTTGGCTTAGCAGACCTGGTTTGGAATTGCAATTTCACCTTCTCAGGTTTAATCAAGCTGTTTGATCTAAACCTAAATTCTCAATTCTATTTACTAAAGGTATCTACAAGCCGAAGTAGGAACTTTCACCTTTCGGCTACTCATTGATCTACAAGCTGAAATAGAAACTTTCACCTTTCGGCTACTCATTGACCTCACCTTTCGGTTCTCAGACCTACCTAAGGTACTTAACCTAATTTGCAAGAAACATCAAGCCTTTGATACAAGAAGAAATGCCAAAGGCATTCAACAGTAAGCAATCAAGAATCAAACAATTCAAATCAAGCAATCACAAATAATACGAGAATCGAGAAACACAAAACAACATCAAGAATCAATCCAAATGCATAATCAAGTAAAGTATCAGACTACAAATCCAAACCCTCGAAACTACAAGTCTACTCAGACATGAATAAAATCAAAGTAAAAGAAAGAGAGAGGATGCAAATCATAGTGAGAGAAGGAGGAGGGAAGAGGATCGAGGCTTCTGGAATCTTCTTCTCCAAGTCGTGGCTCCAGATCAGCTCCAGATCGCCTCTCCCCTTCCCTGGCGCCAATCTCTCGCTTCAAAACCGATCAGATCCCCTTTTTCGTGAAAGTGTCGGGGGTCCCCTTTTCTCAATTCGCGCAGGCCTTATATAGGCATCTTAACGGGCTTTAATCGGGTCCTGGCGCAATTAACTCGACGCGGGTCGCGTTGAGCTTTCCGAAAAGTGGTCATACGCTCAAAACGGAGTTACGAGTCAAAAGTTATGACTGTTTTAAGTTCGGTGCTGAAATTTCAGGATCTGATGCGACCCGTATGAAATCTGACGCTACCCGCGTGGAATCTCATGCTACCCGCGTGGGATCTCATGCTACCCGCGTGGGGGGTTCCATAACTCGCAATGTTTCCTGATTTGGCTCATTTTCTGCAAAGTAAGAATGAAAATGCAGCAGTACCACATTCTATAGATATTCAATGTATATTCAATGTAAAAGACACGATTTGGTGGTTTGAAACACAGATTGTGGTACAGAAATTGGTCGGATTTATAGGTCTAATGATGAGATATCACATACCTAACGATTCTGGCCGGTTTACCAATGCTAATTTTAAATACACGGTGATCATTAATGATGATTACACGATGGAATGCACATGCCAAAAGCCTCAATTGGACAGAATACCGTGTTCTCATGTTATGTCCGTGTGCCGTCTTCAAGGCATTAACCCTAGCATCTTGTAAGTCACTACTACCACATCCAGACATTGATCAACATGTGGAGAGTTGAATGGCATGTGTATGAAAATCAATCGGAATTGCCTGAAAACGAGGGTCCTATCCTTGTTCCAGAGGATGAAAATGTTTTTTCTAGGTAGAAGACGACACAACAGGATTCTGATGTTGTTGGACTTACTAAATAAGAGGAGAAGAGTCCACCAAGCCAACCGAGATACACAAGAAAGACAGAACAGAGCCGCTCGAGATGCAAGAGGTAGTTAATTTTTTGACTAATAAATTTCAACTTTTAATAAATTATTGAAACAATCAGATTTAACAGTCACTATTTCAAAATTTACAGGCTGAGAGTCTATCAATGGATTGGATGTTTATCTAGTTTTAATTGTATTTGTAAGAACATTGTTTATTTGCAGTTTAGTAGACGTATTTTTAATGTACTCGTGAGAACATTAGCATTATATTGTTCTATTGTATGCTTCTTTATATGACTTCTTTATATTTATTATTAGTGCTTCTTTATATTTGATCATACAAACGTACGATATTTAAAACAAAAACAATTAAACAACTTTAAAAACAAAACCCTAACCAAACAAAAAAAAAATTCTGATAAAAAAAGAAAATATAAAAGAAGAGGGTCTGCTCCGACATTGTGTGGACCCATTTCAGGGTCCACACCGGCATTGTGCGGTCTCTATTAAATGAGTCCGCACAACACCAGTGCGGCCATGATACATTTCGAAATTTCCAAAAATAGTAGTTTTTTTATTTATTTTATTTGAAGTTGTGCTATAAATAAAAATTTCGGCCATAAGTCCAACCATGTTTTTTTCATCCATGTGTTGATCTGTATTCATTGTGAATTTAAAATAACCATAGGATATAATTTTATCATCAAACTTGAAAACGCGATTGATATTTTTACAACTCAATGATCAAATTGGATAGTTTGAAAACTCGGCCGGAACATATTCAGTTTTGCATCTTGGCTCCGACTGAATTTAAAATCCAATTATGACTTTCGAGGTCAACCAATAACGTATAATGGATGTGTGAATTATATATAAGAGTAGAGTTAAAATGTCCTATTGATTTTGTGCTCCATCATATTCCAACATCGTTATCTCTATTTTTAAAGTTTAAGTAGTTGATCCGAACCATTTAATATGATCTCCATATTAAAATGAGCTTGGTTACAAAAGTTTAGATTTTTTGGAACTTTTTTTGCTATTTTTAAGATAGATACAAAGTTACTGTTTTTAGAAAATTCTGAACCATTCAAAAATAGTGATTTTGTACCTCTTTATACAATTAGTAAAAGAATACTAAAAATTCTAAAATTTATTATCCAAGTACATTTTAGTACAAGGATCATGTTGAACGGTTCGGATCGATTATTTAAACTTTGAAAATAGAGATAATAATGTTGGGGCACGATGAGGCAAAAAACCAATGAGACATTTTAACCTTACTCATATATAAAACATTTAAAAATTATGAACCCTGTAAAAGAATAAATAAATAGAGAACATAATTTCTGATCTTTTAATATAATTCACGAATGTATGGTAAGAACTTACAAATATGACTGATTTTCAATTCATGGCTGAAATTCAAAACTACATTTTTTTTTTTCGAATTTTTCATTGGGGTGTTAATTTTTTTCGGAGCAGTATTTAACCTAGACTCCTGGGAACATAAATTTGAAAAAAGATGAGACAAAAAAAATACAAATTTAAGCGAAAGTAGTTTATTGAACTGTGCTAAAATTTTGTGACGTCGTGCAATCGTAGCCACGTGTATTTGTCAGTGCCCCGCCCAAGCAATCGAACGGTCTCGATTAACGTTACGGCCGCTGTTTGGGCTCGATTACCAGTTTAGCCCAGCACAGGTCGGGTTGTATCCAGCCTAGTGGTTTGACAGTGCCTCTAACGGGCTGCCCGAACCTGGTCCGCCCGTGCCCGGGGTACCCGTACCCGTGCCCAGGTATACCCAGGTAAACGGGTACACGGGTACGGGTCTCAAACGGGCAGGGCAGCTATTTTTGGAAACAAACCCGGGTGTACCCGTACCCGCCGTACCCGTGCCCGCTACCCGTGTACCCGCACCCGCCCCGGGTGTACCCGCACCCGGTAACCCGTGCCCGCTACCCGTACCCGTGCCCGTGCCCGCTACCCGCCGTACCTTTATTTCAAATTTTTTTCCCCCTACTGGCGACAGGGTTACGCTTTTAACAGAGCAGTTTTGGCTACAGGCAGCGCACGGAGTACAGAACTGCATATGATTATTGCGCTGCATGAAGCTAAACCTGCTCTGTTAATATATTGAGTCGTTCTACAGTTTTGGTTCAAATCAGTCAAACCGGGTGGGTCTCACCTGTCATTTCTGTCCCGTACGGGTGGGTCCCACCGTCAATTCTGTTTTTTTTTCGGATTTATTAAATTTCAAATATTATTCTCTCTCCAATCAAAACTCTATATATTCACCCCTCTTCCTCTCAATATTTTCATACCCTCTCATTCTCTCAATCTCTCAATCTCTCAAAATCTCATTCTCTCAATCTAAAATTTTACTATTTTCAGTTTTTAAATTTATTGTTTGAAAAAAATATAGTTGTAAATTTAATTCATTCTACAAATACACAAACGGAATTACGAAGGTGTCGGAATTACGAAGTTCGGCACCTCCCGCAAGATTTTTCCTCGAGATTTAAAGGTTACATTTATTTCATATTAGATTAATTTATTTTTGTAGAGTAAATTTAGTTTCATGTTAGATTAATTTAGATTTGTTAAATTTGTTAAGTAATTAGATTTGTTAGATTTATTTTACGTTAGATTTGTTAAATTTGTTAGATTTATTTTATGTTGGGTTTGTTAGATGTGAAGTAATTAGATTTGTTTTGAATATGTTTGATTTTATTTTTGAAATTCGGATTTATTTTTAATAGGTTAAAAAAATATGTTAGATTTCTTTTTTTTGAAGATGTGAAGTAATTAGATTTGCTTTGAATAGCTTTGATTTTATTTTTGAAATTTGGATTTATTTTTAATAGGTTAAAAAAATATGTTAGATTTGTTATTTTGAATATGTGAAGTAATTAGATTTGTTTTGAATAGGTTTGATTTTATTTTTAAAATTCGGATTTATTTTTAATAGGTTAAAAAAATATGTTAGATTTGTTATTTTGAATATGTGAAGTAATTAGATTTGTTTTGAATAGGTTTGATTTTATTTTTGAAATTCGGATTTATTTTTAATAGGTTAAAAAAATATGTTAGATTTGTTTATAAATAGGTTGGATTTTTTTAGTAGGTTAGATTTTCCAAATAGATTATATTTGATTTTTTAAATTCGGATCTAAATTTAATAGGTTAGATTTTATTTTTTGAAGATGTTATATTTTATTTTTAAATAGGTTAGATTTTATTTTTTGAATATGTTATATTTTATTTTTTAAATTTTGAATATGTTATTTGATCATTTGAATATGTTAGATTTATTTTAAAATAAGCTAGATTTTATTTTTTAATTTCGGATTAATTTTTAAATATGTTAGATTTATATTTTTTGAATATGTTACATTTATATGTGAATATGTTAGATTTATATTTTGCTAGATAAATAAGTTATATTTGTTAGATAAATAAGCTAGATTTATATTTTATTCTTGAATATGTTGGATTTGGTAGAGTTATTTTTTTGAATAAGTTAAATTTGTTAGAGTTATTTTTTTAAAATAGATTTTTAAAATAAGTTAGAACAAGTTGTATTTTTTTTGAATTAGACTTAGAATTTTAAAATTTGAATTAGATTATTATGAATTAGACTTAGAGTTATTTTTTTAATTTAGATTTAGATTTATATTCAATTTAGATTTAATTTAATTTGTATCTAAATTTAGATTTAAATTTATATTTATATTTAATTTAGATTTGAATTTAGATTTGAATTTAGATTTAGATTTTTTTTTTTTAAATTCGGTAGAGGGCAGAGGCTTGCCTTGGTGGCTTGGTTTATCTTAGATTTGGATTTATCTTTTCTTTAGATTTAGATTTTTGAAATTCGGCAGAGGGCAGAGCTTGCCTTGGTTTATCTTTATTTTTTTTTCTTTTTCTTTTTCTTTTCTTTAATTTAATTTAGATTTATCTTAGATTTGGCAGAGGCACTTTTTTTTAATTCGGTAGAGGCACTTTTTTTTTTTTTTGGAAATTCGGCAGAGGGCGGAGGCTGAAACCAGAGGCTTGCCTTATTTTTTATTCTTTTTCTTTTTCTTTTCTTTAATTTAATTTAGATTTATGTTAGATTTGGATTCAATTTAGATTTAATTTAGATTTACATTTATATTCAATTTAGATTTAGATTTATATTTTGAATATGTGAAGTAATTTACATTTATTTTTTTGAATAGGTTTAAAAGATGACATCTCCTACTCGCGATGAGAATATGGATTTTGGAGCGAGAATGTCACAAGAAATTTTTGACCCACCTATGCCACCACCTAATAATCCACGAAATTATCCACAAAATTATCAAAGAAGGGATCAAACGCTAGATTTAAATTATCAACAACCCCCCAAATGTATGCACTGTATTATACTTCAAACGATCCAAACATGTATATTCCACAAGAAACACATCAACCGACACCACCATATGCATATGGAGGCACTTCTTCTGTAGCATCGAGTCAAGTCACCCCCCCTATAGAAGGTACTCCGTCGAGAAGTGTCACTGAAATTGAAGAAGAACCAATCCTTCCTCCGATTGAGCAACCCCCCGAACAGCCGTTAGTAAAGAAGACTAGAAGAATTCCTGAATACAATCAGCCGTGGGTCAAATGGTACAAGGTGACGACATATGAGAATGGCAACATGCAAACCCTTGAATGTAAGGTACAAAATTGCAAGAAACCGTTTTTTGTGTATAAACAAAGTAGTGGTATGACCAGCTTTAAAAGACATGTCGAAATGCACCAAAGGAAGGGTGAGGTTATATGTGAAAATATTGGACCGAGACAAATCCAAACCCTTATGAACGCGGATGGTACTAAAACCAACCCAAAATACGATGAATCAAAAATGCTTAGTGAATTGGCCTGGTACATTACCCACAAAGAACAACCAATAAGCATGGGTGGTTGTATGAGTTTTGCCCGGTTAGTCATTCGGGGGTGTGCTCAACCAATGTACAAGAGGATCCATCATAGAAAGATGGTTGGTGAAATTAAAAACCAGTTTACAAAAACGAAAGATGAGCTCCGTGCTATTTTTGCATACCAACAAAATAAGGTCTCAATTACCTCCGATATATGGACTGCCGGTAAACATGGCCTTGGGTACTCTTGTGTTACCGGCCATTGGATCGATGATCAGTGGGTATTACAAAAAAGAATATTAAGTTTTCGTGTGTTAGATTCCCCGCACTCAGCACATGTAATTTTCAAATCCATTATTGAGGTGTTACAAAAGTATAACCTTAAGAGAGACCGGTAAACAAGATTTTTTCTATTTCATTCGATAATGCTAGTATAACCTTAAGAGAGATAGGGATAACAAGATGAATTTGACATCATGACGTGGTGGAAGAGGAATCAAAGAAACTATCCAACACTGGCGATGATGGCCCTCGACGTATTTGCCGTACCCGTGTCAACCGTCCCTTCCGAAAGTTGTTTTAGTTCGGCGAACAGGATCCTCTTCGACAAACGCAGTAAGTTGGGTGCACATGTTTTTGAGAGACTTGTGTGCTTGAAAGATTGGATTGGTGCTGATGAGCGCAACAAACATCGAGATCATCAAGAATCATCATCCGGAGTCGACACTGAAGAAAGCGGTACCGAGCAGCGGCCCGCGGCTAATTCGAATTCAGACGGTGCGGAAGAGAGCGAACAATGGTATATGAATCCAAACTACTAGATAGGTAGTGTCGGTACTCGGTATACATTTCTAACATCTTTTAATCTCTATGATTATTTTTTAAATTATAATTTCTAAACGTTTAAATTAGTTCTTAAATTATTCATTTAAAAGAAGAATTACTAACAAAAAAAAAAGTTAAAACTCCGCCTATGTTATTTTACATAGCCGGTCCCAAGCCCGGAATAAAGGAGGAGGGTAACTTTTATTTTTTAATCTATTGTTTTAAAATAATTTATATTTATTTTTAAAGTAATTAATTTAAGAAATTTTTGAATAGGTTTTATTGTTTTAAATTAATTGGTTTAAGATATTTTTGATTTATATTTTATTTAACCTATTAATTTATATTTGAATTTAGATTTAGATTTTTTTTTTTTTGAAATTCGGCAGAGGCTGAAATGCCTTGTTTTTTTTTCCTTTTATTTAATTTAATTTAGATTTAAATTAGATTTGGATTCAATTTAAATTTAATTTAGATTTACATTTATATTCAATTTAGATTTAATTTAATTTGCATCTAAATTTAGATTTGAATTTTTATTTATATTTAATTTATATTTAATTTAGATTTAGATTTATATTATCAATTTAAATTGAACGTTTACAAAATATATTATCAATTTAAAATGTTTATTGTTTTAAATTAATTGATTTAAGATATTTTTGATTTATATTTTATTTAATCTATTAATTTATATTTGAATTTAGATTTAGATTGTTTTTTTTCTTTTGAAATTCGGCAGATGTTTTTTTTTTTTAAATTCGGCAAAATCCGGACTCCAGAAATAAGAAAACAGAAAACAGAAACCGTAAAAAAAATAAGAAACAAATCAGAAAACAGAAAAAAAAAAGTCTACCCGTGCACGTTGTACCCGTGCCCGTTGTACCCGTCTACCCGGGACGGGCACGGGTTTGAGACGGGCAGGGCGGAGTTTTTAAAAAAAAAACCCGCCTACCCATGCCTGTTGTACCCAGGTACCCACTGTACCCGTACCCGTCCTGCCCACTGCCCGGAACGGGTTCTGCCCTGCCCTGCCCGAGGTACCCGGGAGCAAACCACTAATCCAGCCCCATTCCTGACAACGGGTTCTGTGTTACGAGTTCCTTAATCAAGCCCGTTACTTCCATGACATGTGGGTTCCATCGTTCTCAGAAATCTACGGAACCAGCTAACAGTGACTAGTCGCTATCTAGTCCCCGAACTGTTCGCTACATAATTAGACACAGAGAAAAGGTTATAGATATATATTTCCTGCAGCGCATCTCTGTATGTACAGTGTACATCTCTAGAGGTCTATGTCCCTATCTATTCACGGCCGAATATAATATATGTTCCCCGCGATTTACTGCGTTGCTATTTTCTCTTTCTTTCTTCTTTCTTCTTCTTGTTCGCTGAGGCTATTCGCATTCTATTTCCAGGCGATCTCCTTCTGACTTTGTAAGGTTTTCTCAACTAAGGTCTCTCCTTCATCTCAAAATGTTACATAGTTATATTTCTTTTCTGTCTCTCTCTCTCTCGCTTCGTGATTGTGTAATCCTCTGTATTTCTTCTCATCCCTACACCGATTTGCGCTTTGATAATCTCTTCTCCTAGAGTTACAAATGGATTTTACCTCTGTTTTCAAGGATCTGTTGATGTCTCAACATTGTGTTTTTACTTTCAAGAAATTCCAATTTCTTGAAAAATCAGTTATTGTTTAAAAAAAAATGCTTTTTTACTTAACTCCAGCTGGGGACTATTTGAACTAATTTTTTAAACTATCTTTCGTCAAATAGCTATTATCTTTATTTTACTCAATGGTGGATTGATTGGTGATTAAACTAGCCTCAATACCTAGGCATTATTTTTAGCACCTACTCGTCATTTTTCTATTCTAGATTTCTAGCTTGTATAATTTTTAGGTTCGAAGTAAGGATATTTGAAAAATTGTTTCTTACGGCGGAGATATTCGAAATAATAATTTACTTCGCCGTAGAACCTTTGCCGGGGGCAGTAGGGCACGGGTTGATTATTTGAAAAGTTTACTATTATTTTCCTGAATTACCTTTTACTTGCTCCGACACCTAGGTACGACAACCTTTATTTTTACTTTCGTCTTGTTTCAACCATTGTCAGGCTGAGAACTCGATGCTCGGAAGCACAAGATTTTAAGTTTTTAACCAGTCCGTATCCGCTATGTTTTTTTTTTTATTCGGGAAAAGTAAGGACCCTTGTATTTTAATCCAAGTCGTTGATTTTAAAGTAACGGATAGTATCGATTCGATTTAGAATTTACAAGTCCTTTTTATATGATTCGGTCTACTCTTTTTAATTCGACTTAGGACAGTAGAATATTATTAAAAAAAATGGGTGATAAGGTTTTAACCCTAGCTGTCCTGCTGAGTTTTTACCTGCGGGGTAGTCTTGAGATTCGTGCACAGATTCTCTGTAATTTCAATCAACTTTTAACCTAGGGGGTAATAAAGCAGATTTAGGAAGCCACTATATGTCCCGGAACGCAATATGTGATTTGATGTGATAATTAATATAATATATTATTAATCTAGGAAATAATGCCTAATAATATTAGCTTCTAGATCATGTATGATTGGCGTATCTTTCTAAGAACATGATGATGAAGCTAAAAAGGTTATTGATTACCTATGTAATTGATTATGCTTCGCTATTTTTCCTTATTATAAGTGCAAGTTTCATGCGCAAATTATTAAATTAGTGCCCTGTACTGTAAGTTTATTCCTCTGGAAATTTATTTCTATATTTTGTTGCATTCTTGTCAGTTTTGACCTACAAAACAGTAATCTTGACAAAAATGTCAAATTCTCGAGGGTCCTAACGCAAAAGTTCCCTGATTAAAGAAATAAATTTTACTGTTTGCAGCGTGGGTAATATTGGACTTGCCCGAAGTCACGTTTCATCAATGCACTGTCCGTAATGGTCATTGCAGGGCTGATCGTACGGCTGACATCACGTCATTGACTACTAAGGGTTTAAAAAAAAAAATCAGTGGTCAGGAAAACACGACCCCCACTGGCCCCACAAGCAGAGGAATCAGAGGTGTTTTGCGTGTTTACAGGAGATCAGAGGGGGAAAAGAGGGAACAGATGGAGACTAGTGTGGATGTGTGTATGGGGAGTTGTGTGACACTGACAAGTGAGGTCAGTAGCTGTCACCTCCGCATTCGCTCCTCCACATGCCCTCCTTGGCTTCAAGCGGCGCTTGCAGGTTAAATTATGCTTCTTTTTCATTTTTATAGTTTACCCCCTTTAGTTTTTTTTAACAATTGCACCCTCTATATATTGCTTGATGAATAGAACTGTTTTTAGCCCCTTCAAATAAGTACATAAATTATACAAGCGCTATTGTTTTCTGCAAGTCATATTTTTCTTCTGTTATGAATGTATAATGCTAAGAATCTTTTTCCGGGAGACTTTTAAATTTGATGTTGACAATGATTTTTTTTTTTTTTAAATTGTTAAACAAGATCTACTTCTTTTAGTGAATAAAATATTGGTCCCTCTTAATGTCAGATGTAGTTGAAATTTGAAGTGTCTAATAATGTTAGGAATTAAACTTTTTTTTATCAAGGACTAATCTTAAATAAAAAGTATTTTAATTTAGTGAAAGTGTAAAACTATTGGAATTGCTGGCGAAGTGTGTATTTGTCATTTTCGAAGGATATATATGCAAAACGTTGTTTTTGCCCGACCCCAGTGTGAAACATGATGTG